>CM042154.1:42552255-42574792 GCA_023376005.1 Doryteuthis pealeii | reverse complement strand
ATGACCAAATCGAACCTCGTAATTATAAGTATATTATAATTAAAGGGTCTGTGATTGTGAATTATAATATCAGGTATGCTACTATGGAAAAATCATTCCGCGATTAGCCGAGTATAATATACCAATCTTCTACCACACCAAGAAAAGTAAGCTGCTCAGCGATTTGGTTATTGGCAGAAGCTGGAAATATGACTGTGCGTGTTGAGTATTTCTTTATTTTCCCGGAGTGCCGCTCGTGCCAACTTTTGTCGCATATAGATAATGAGTGCACCTACAGTAAGTCATCGCTGCGATTCGAAAGCAGACGCCAGTTCTCCGCCGCGTCGGAATAAAACTTGAGTACCATGTAACTAACCAAAATCTATAGTACCGCTCAAATAATTCTAAATGTAAAGGCAATGAATCCAGTGCTGCGCTCCGCGCCTATGCAGCAAGGAGCATTCATGTGTTTAACAGCAAGCAACCCAGTGAATTAACACCTTTGTAGTGACAGTATTCCAGACCAACCTATATCAGCCCAAAGATACTAGATGGCCACAATAGACCTAAGAATGGTCGTACCAGATCAAGCGCTATAGTACGAGAGAATAAAAACCAGACCAGACACGAGTAAACAAGTTTTCATTCTCACAACAAACATTATAAGCAAGCAGAAGTTACCCCAATATTAAAAAAACAATCATATCTCCAATATTACTATCTGCTCTGGATACTTATTGCCACTCTCACTAACTCTAACTGCTCTGTTATATCTACGAAGATATGAAGGGTTTACTACCTAACACTATAGTGTCGCTAAGTCAGTGGATACCCCACTAGCAACGGAGACTTCAGAATCAGTATAAACCCTTCTATCTCCAATTCCTATCCGGTATAAATATGTATTTTTTAAATGCTTAATTGTAGAAGAGAATTAAACGTAGAGAGCTCATATAACTAATACATAATGGTATTACTCGAAGACTTATGTGCTTAAGACATTTTGAAACACACCCATATCAAAGTGGTACTACAGGTCATGCCTCAGCCTGACATAAAAGTCCAGCTATGGTGTTAATAGTACCACTATATGTTCTTCTACAAGGATGACTTTGGCATTAAATAACTCACCGAGTTTGATATGCCATAGTCTGAACAAAGAAACCAAACCAAACCTGACATAAAGTTATCAGGTTAATTTTATGTGGAATTTAAATTGTATGATCTATGTGGATAAATATTCTCAACTTAATTAAGTGCATTGACAAGGACGTCACACACGCGCCCACACACACAACATATATATTATCTTTATGTATATATTAATAATATTATATATATATATGTTATATATATACCATATATATATAAATACTATATATATATATATACTTCATTTTGAGTATATATTATATATCATTTGATGTATATATATTATATCAATTGATGTTATATATATTTGATGTATATATATTTATCATTTGATATAATATATATAATATGTGTATATATATATATATATATATATTACATATAATTTGATGTATATATATCATTGATGCATATATATCATTGATGCATATATATTATTTGTATATATATATATATATATATAATAATATATATATATATATATATATTTGAAACATCAGTGTTTTCGTTTGAATTCAAATTATTTTCTGCTTCTCTCTCGATGAGTCCGGATTAAAAACAAGCTCTGATGATGATTTTTATAAATCGAAATATTGTTCAATATTAGTCATGAATATGATATAAAATATTTTCATTTTAACAGCATTGTTTGTTTCATATCCTTTTATCTAACTTATATATATATATATATATATATATATATATATATATATATATATATATATATATATAATTTGATGGATGTTTGATCGTATCTTGGTACTATCATTTTTCTCTTAAGCATTCTCTCTCTCTTCCTCTTCTTCCTCTTCTCTGTCTGTATTTCTTTCTCCCTCTCCCTCATATATATATATATATATATATATATAATATATATATATATATATATATGTGTGTGTGTGTGTGTGTGTGTGTGTTCTGTTGTTGTCTGGGTCCTACATAAATACAACCACTTCTTCCCGCTTCAAATGATATTTACCTTACCTCTTTTCTACGGGTAGGATACAACACAAATTATTTTATGCGCCCCATCCCCCGAACACAGATATTAGATTACTTGACTCCATCGGCATCTCCCATTTGGAGGCGCTTCACGTATCCTTGTGTATTTTGCTTAAAAACTATTATAAAAAATATATTATTAGAGAGAAAGATTGAAACTGTTATACCGATAATTCATTAATCATTTTCAATCTTTAAAAATAACCCGCTTCACTCTTTCTCTCACTTTCACTTTCTCTCTCTCTCTCTCTCTCTCTCTCTCTCTCTCTCTCTTCTTTTTCTTTCTTTTTGCCACTGCTTGTTTTATGGTGTACACATTTGTTTTGAACTTGTCAAACTGAATCTATTGTCATCTTTTTGCTGTGTTTATTCTACTGTCGATTATATATATATATATATATATATATATATATATATATATATATATATATATATATATATATATTTTATGTGTGTGTGTGGTTGTGTGTGTATCTAAAATACATTTCAGGCATGAAAAATAAGATGTAAAACAGGATAAAATCTCACGACGCTAAGTTTCTTGCTTTCGATCCTCAAGTGTTTTTATTTTTTTTATATCTTTATTTTTACACTTTAACTATATTTTTATATTGCTCTGTATTTTGTGCATTGAACACTGTAATCATTTTACGTATTAAAAGTGTTTTTAGCTTTAAATTTCAATAATTTAACTGTAATCCTTATATATATATATATATATATATATATATATATATATACCACGAGAGTGAATTAAAAAGTAATGCCATTTTGTTTAGGACAGGTATAATTACCAACACAGGAACCTGTATCATACTTCAAAATGAAGCTGTTCCTCTGTGGATCACATCCACATAGTCACCGTTTCTCTCAATGGCAATGTTCTACCTTCGAATGAGAGCATGTATCCCTGTCCTGTAAAATTATGTTCACCATTCTTTGAGCCACTTCTTCACTACAGATTTCACTTCTCGTCACTGGAATAATTTTTGCCTTTCAAATCCTCTTTCATGGGGCCAAAGAGATGATATTCCGAAGGCGCTAAATCTGGTGAAACGAGACAAAGTGAAATTTGTAGTGAAGAAATCCGGCTTAGCTCAGTTGGAATCACAAGGTTCTGAATTCGATACTGTCCCCACCAACTCAGCGTATGAGTAGCACAGGTTTGGTAATACGATCTATGCAGTAAAGTGGGGAGATGACAGTAGGTTCGGTGGCTCAATGTCTTGGCTCTAGTGAAAAGGGGATACACTCCCTCGCTGTCCGGCTGATACCGATAATAGGCCACTCCGTCAACAACTTTTACTTATATACAACGTTTGTTATAAGGATACCTGCTACATGGCAAACCTCCTGAATCTAAACCAAGGGAACGCAAAGAAGACATATAGTATAATCTCAAATCACTAGAAATGAATATTCTGGGTTGGGAAGAGGCAACACTCAGAAAATCTGAACGGAGAAAACATTTACGATAGGATTTGTCTCTTTTGATGTTCACATATGTTAATAGTTGTATTTAATTTGTAATTGTAATCAAGTCTCAGCACCTCATCCATCATAGTTAACAGCTGAATAGGATAATAAGTACCAACCAAAAGTCAACCATGAAATAGAAATAATTATTTGTACGGAAAATAAGGACCTACGTTTATCAAATCAAAATGTTGTTTATCATGCAGCTTTTCAATAAGTTCAGAATAAACAAATTATAACATTGTTTTCATGAAAGGTATTAATCATTTGAAAAATATTGTTCAAGTATAATAGAATTAAATATGTGTACAATGTATGAAGTGCCATTGTTTAGGGCCGTCGGCCCAATCAAGACCCCTCCACAGGAGGTAGCTTAATTGCCGCCCGATAGGGAGGCTTTTAAGCTAGTATTTGAATATATATATATATATATATATATATATATATATGTATATATATATATATAATATATAAATGTGTGTGTGTGTGTGTGTGTGTGTGTGCGTGTGCGTGTACGTGTGTGTGTGTATGTGTATGTGTATGTGTTGTGTGTGTGTGTGTGTGTGTTGTTTTCCCGCATTCCACCATGCAGGGTCAGACACAAAGGTCTATCCTTGTGGTGGGGGCGCAACGAAACGAAGCTCATGAAATGGCAGCAAAAAAAAAAAATGCATGGATCTCATCTTAGGCACTTGGCACTAAACCCAGCCCTGCACCTTTAAATCAAGGGAGCAGGTGTTGAATATATATATATATATATATATATATATATATATATATATATATATATAATCAGTTGATGTATGTTTGATCGCATCTTGCTACTATCATATTTCCCTTATTCTATGTCTTATCGGTCGGTATGTTTGTCTGTAGGTGGCGGAAGGGTTAGGTAGATAACCACTCTGAATTCGGTTTCGGCACTGCCATATATTGAACGGCTTGGATTCAGGGTTGCTGCTATCCCAAGTAATCAATTACCCCAAGTCTAAAAGGGCAAGAGTCAGGTCCCTTGGGTAATACCTGAAGCGCCTCTCAACGGGAAGTATACTAATAGTTAATCAATTAAGCAATTTTTAACCCTGCTCGTTGTGTGCTTAGGTCTAAAATAATTGACTCTGTGTTGCATCTGATCCATGGTAGAGTGCTAAAGCAATACCATTTGAAACGGGAAGAAGTAGTTGTTTTAGTGACACAATCTTAAGTAGAACCCTGACAAATATATATACAGACAAATAAAACAGATTTATATTCAAATCCAAGCTGTTTGCATTTGCCTTTTCTTTTATATCCCTCAGAATAGCATGTATCCCTCTTTATCCTGCTGTAATATATAGTACGACATACTAGGATCTCTCTTTCTTTGGTACGGCAACGGGTCTAAGAAGAAGGCAAGACTCTGAATTCAAAATCTGAAAAATGTTGTTCGGAGCACCAAAATTCCGTAATCAGCTCATCCACTTAAACTATATAACTGTATGCTAATTATTTGTATTAAATAGGAATACTTGTAACCGTATAACTGTATGACAAATATTTATATTAAGAACATTTATTTAAAGTTATAATTGTTTCTAAAGGATTATTATTATTAGATGAAAACATACAATTGTTTGAAATATTTGGATGCATATGATTACATACAATTTTTAGTATTAGATAGGAATACTGTAAACCACTATGAATAAATCGCCTGTGGCCGAATGCCCGAATAGATTAAAAACTGCTAAAAATAAGACTATTGTGATTTTAACAAAGCCCGCAGTACACACACACACACACACACACACACACACACACACACAAATATATATATATATATATATATATATGACTACGGGATATCGTCGGCTTCATGCACTTTTTATGGTGAAGCCTTTTCTTTTATGGGGATATATATATATATATAATATATATATATATATATATATATATACACAAAATGTGTCAAAAATTATCGAGATTTTTGTACTTTTTGACACACCTTGTATTCTGAAACAATAACGTTCTATTCATTAATTTTTCAGAATACAAGGTGTGTCAAAAAAGTACCAAGTTTAAAGCTGTATTTACCATGATAGAAATGAAGAATGAATGGAACGTTATTTATTTCAGAATACAAGGTGTGGTCAAAAAGTTAAAAAAACAAAAAAAACTCGATAATTTTTTGACTCACCTTATATATATATATATATATAATATATATATATATATATATATATAGAGAGAGAGAGAGAGAGAGAGAGAGAGATCGATAGATAAATAGATAGATAAACAATAATAAGGTTTTCTATACTTATAAATACAGAGAGCTCAATATCCATGATAGAGCATATATTTCTAAGCTAGGATAGTGTACACAGTCAACGGCGCTTGGTGACGCGCATAGGCGAGACAGTGACAGTCACCAATGCTTAGATATATATGCTCTATCACTCTCTTGCAATATTTTGGTACTTTCTAGATTGTGGTGCGTATATCACTTAACTGAAGTAGTTTAAGCCAGGAAAAGTGGCTGAGGTGGTACTATCGAGTCAGTTGGTGACACGTTGTTCATTGCTTATCTCCATCTATGATCTGAAAGCCGCACAGATGAACGTGCAATGATGTTCAATTTGGAACTTATTTATTACGAATTTGAACAAGGTCACAACAGCGCAGAAACAACCAAAAACCTTTGTTCTGGGAAACGTGAAGGAGCAATTAATTACATTACAGTAGCCAGATGGTACAAGAAATTTTCCTCGGATTGCAAAATCTTTGACAATCGATTGGTTGGTTGGTTGGGGTTTTGCATGTCAACCCGTTGGGTTATTTTATGCCGAATACTTCTATTGGTAAAAAAAATGTTTAATGCTAACAAAGTTTTGAAATAATTTCATTTTTAATGGATAATATATTTTTGTTTATAAACTCATGTTTTGTATTCAACCCATAGATGGGACCCTAACAGGTACTACCACTCCGGGTTAGAGTGGACCAGGGAGCAATGGTGATGAAGGGGTGCTCCACATTCCCCAAACCTCCAAAACTGGAACCTCACCATCAGATAGAGTTTAACGTCATTCCAAGGACATGTAGACCCGCAGCTACCACCTTCTAGCACCCATATGATAAAAAGGGTTGGGGCTTGCCATAAGGGCAATAGGGTTGGGGCAATCATATAGGTGCTAGGGCTTGACGCGGCCATCCGATTGATCGGAGAGGGCCTCTCCGACCGCCCGTCTAGCCCAAGATAGGACCAAAGTGGATTATTGCAAGTCATGGACTGTTCATCCACCTGGGTTCTATCCTTAAGCATCACGGGTCGCCATCCACGGCAAACAGGTGGTCCCATTGGGGGAGTCTTACCTCTCTGCAAAGGTGCAGACGGTGCATTCTAACGCCTCAGCCGACAGGGCGGTTGGACAATCGAGTAATTCTAAAACGGTGGGGTTCCGAGATCTTACTCCTCACTATAGAGATGAATCCAACGAATAGCACTTAGGGAGTATGAGGCGAACTCGGCATCTCACAGTTCAGTGTGTTACGTTACCTTTACGTCCTCGGCAAAAGCATCCAGATCTGTCGAATTGTGCTTGACTTCACCAGAATATTGAAAAATCTGAAACTAACCCAAAAATATATAGCGGCTCTCGCTATCTCAAACAAACTGTTTGCGTACTTTCATACTGTCGTAAAAAAATTGTAGGATATATCAGTTTAAAAACAAACGAGAAATCTGGGAAAAACCAGCTAGTGTAATGGTTAGAATTCCCGCCTGGCAGTTAGGTTTCGAATCAAACACAAAGCGACTTCCTGTCTATAACTCTGCTGATGAGGCATAATAGTCCGAAATGTACATACAGAGATTGACTTTTTCTCGATTTGTCTACACCTTACATTTGAACAGATATATTCGCCTAATTCATTAATTATCAACTAATTAATTTTCAAATTAGGTATGACTTCAATTAAGCACATATTCTCCCCAAAATTGTCGGCTATCGCCATCTCAAACAAACTGTTTTGTACTCTCAACTGTCGTGCAGTAAGGGATATATCAGTTTAAAAACAAACGGAAACTGGAAAAAACACACACAAATATAATATATATATATATTATATAACCAACTCACCTAGCCTGGTCGGCTGGGCTTTAGAATATATGATGCACCCTGCTAAGATCCCAATAGGACCATCTTTTGGCCGTGGTGGCGATCTGTGATGGACATGACATGTGGCCCTTACTTGTACGGAAAGTCGAGCTAGACGGTCGGTCGGAGGATCAACCTAGGATTGCCCATCCCCAACCCTTTTTATTATATATCGCTAGAAGGCGTGGCTGAAGGTCTTCCCTGAGCATGAGATCCAGTTCTGAGGTCTGGAAATGCCATTGCTCCTAGATCACTCTGAGTACCTGTTAAGGTCTCATCTAAATAGAAAAAATATGCTTTAAACAAATTGAGAATGAACAAAATAAAAATGTCTTCGGCATAAAATGACCCAATAAGTGACATGCCCCAAAACCCAACCAACCAACTAGCTCACCTGACGATCGGAGATGAAACTCAGAGTCGTGAATTATCACCCTGCTTTATTTTCTTCTTCTATATAGTTATATTATAATAATAGATATACAATAGAATATATGAGAATAACTACTAACAATATCTGCGAAAAACCATTTCAAAAGAGGTTGCTGTGGACTTTTGTACATACCTAGTACATATGTGCGAGCGTGTGCACTGTCTCTCCTTCTCTCTCTCTCTCTCTCTCTCTCTCTCTCTCTCTCTCTCAAATAACTCTCTTTCTCACGTGCACGCTCGTGTGCACAGGCGCAAATCAATTTTCGGTTTTCAATAGCGGAAATATCAATTCACCGGCCGTAAAGTTATTACAAGATAAAAATAGAACATAAAGGAACTTTTCAGACATCTTCTGGTTCCATTTTCCTATTCCATATCGAGGCTGGTTCATGAATATTAATAAGGCATACGTCATAGACCACTTCTCTATCATCGCCATCGTAGCGGAAGTTGGTCCACTGGGAGGAAACGACACAACATCAACCTGATTGGTTGTTAATGGCCACTGGGACTGTGACAAAATTCGCTCTTCAGCTTGATTCACTTTTTGTTTAGTGTTTGACTGTCTGCTTGTTGGTTGTTTTGTCTTGTTATTATTTTAGACGAGTATTTTTTGAATGTTTTTAGCCATTTGCTTCGTAGTTTATAGTTTTGTTTCTGTTTAAATAAATTTCTGTTTGTGATTTTAAACGAAGAAATATTTGTTCGCTTTTGTTGGGAAAAGCGAAAAAATGGGAAAGCAACGCCGTCTCGATTTCTGGTTTGATTAGGTCGACAGTAGAATAGACACAGCAAAAAGATGACAATAGATTCAGTTTGACAAGTTCAAAACAAATTTGTACATCACAAAACAAGCAGTGGCCAAAAGAAAGAAAAAAGAAGAGAGAGAGAGAGAGAGAGAGAGAGAGAGAGAGAGAGAGAGAGAGAGAGAGAGAGAGAGAGAGAGAGAGAGAGAGAGAGAGAGAGAGATGTTTTTAAAGGAAAGATAAATCAGAACAAGAATAAGGCAGAAAGGGATAGAGGTAAGTGAGAAAAAAAAGAAAAAGAAAGACAGAAGGTCTGTGTGTGTGTGTGTGTGTGTGTGTGTGTGTGAGAGAGAGAGAGAGAGAGAGAGAGAGAGAGAGAGAGAGAGAGAGAGAGAGAGAGAAGGGGGCCCTATGAAAGGAATCGAAAGTAAAGAAGGAAAGGTGAAGCAAAAATTATGCTGGAAAAAAAGAGAGAAAGAAAGAAAGAAAGAACAGGAAAAAGAAAGAAGAATTGAAAGAAAAGAATGAAAGCTGGAAAAAAAAAACGGACGGAGTCAGGAAAAAAGCAAAACAAAGCGAAAGAAAGAAAAAAGAAAGAAAGAAAGAAAGAAAGAAAGAAAGAGCAGGATAAAGAAAAGAAAAAGAAAAAAAGAATGTGAGAAAAAGAAAGAATAGAAAATAAAGGATGGAATAAAGAAAGAAAAAAGAGAAAGGAAAAAAGAATGAAAGAATAGGGAGAAATAGAAAGAATGAAAACACGAAAAAGAAAGAAAAACGGGTGAAAAACAATAAAGAAAAAGTCAGACAGCCAGCCAGTAAAATAATGAATGAGAGAAAGAAAGAAAGAAAGAAGAAAAATGAGAACTGCAAAGAAAGAGATGGAGGTATAATCATAAAAGTCATATAAAAAAACAAAATGCGTGTGTGTGTGTGTGTGGGAGATAGATAGATAGATAGAGAGAGAGAAGAGAGAGAGAGAGAGGAGAGAGAGAGAGAGAGAGAGGGGGGGGGACAGAGACAGACTGAGAATGAGAGACAAAAAGAAAGAGAGAGAGAAAGAAAGGATTAGATACAAAAAAAGAGAAGAAATAAAGCCAAAATAGTAAAGACAAAAAAAAGTCTAAGGAATATTATATATATATATATATATATATATATATAAGAGAGAGAGAGAGAGAGAGAGAGAGAGAGAAGAGAGAGAGAGAGAGAGAGAGAGAGAGAGAGAGAATGTATGTGGGGGTGAATAGAGGTAAAAGAGAGACGAAAAGGAAAGAAAGGTGTCAAAAAAAACAAAAAAAACGAAAACTCAAAAATAATTGGATAGAATCTCACACAGAGAAAAAAAGAAGAAATAATAATAATAATAATAATAATAATAATAATAATAATAATAATAATAATAATAATAATACCAACAACAAACGAGCTAATGAACAAACGATAAAAAGAATATGCTGGTCGTATCGTGCCGTCTGCCGACTGTGCCAAATTTTCCCGTGAGCCTCTAGTTTAACTTTTGTCGCCAATAAACGCATTATATTTATCTTGTAAGAAGACGTATGTTTTTATTTTTTTTACTTTTTCGTCATTCACACAATTCATTAGTTTCAACAAAAATCTATCCCGTAGGAATATCTTTTCTGTTGCAAGATTGTAGACCGAAAGAAATTGCTGGTGTGTTAGTGCTGTTCGTATGAGCTTATTTAAAAAAAATATTTTTCTATTATTTTTTTTTTATAAAAAGACGTTGAATTCTGGTATCTTCAAATCAGCGTCTCTATACGACTACTCTGTGACATGTGTTTGAAACTAGGCAATCGTTTTTTGTGTGTGTGTATTAGCATTTGGAAAGGTCAAGATGTAACACCATTTTATTGCGACGGAAAATAGAATCGCCCCCCCCCATTACAGCAAACATATTTCTTTATATTGAAGTACAAAAAATAAATGAAAAAAAAATGAAAAAAAAGTACAAAAAATGAAAGCAATAAAGAAGTACAACAAAAAAAAAAAATAACTAAAAAAAAAATAAAGAAAAAAATGAAAGAAAACAAAAAGAAAAAGTGATAAAATAAAGATGAGGACAATAGTCCGAATAATCCAAATAATACAAGAAAAAAAAAAAAAGAAATCTGTTAAAATCTATATTGACTCAACTCATACTGGAAACAGAAAGGCCTGCACAAGATACCAGAAACATGGGCGTTAACAACCAGAGAACGCCGGAGACAATATGATTGATATATTCTAATGGCATGACAACCCATCTAAGGTTATTCTATGTCTAGAACAGTGTTTCTCAAGCTTTTATATTTTAATAAAGGGCACACTTGTAGAATATTTAAAACTCTTATGTGCACTTTGAATTGCAATGAAAAATAAAAAACATTCTTTAATTTAATTTTATATGATATGATATATATTGATATATATATATATATATATATGTGTGTGTGTGTGTGTGTGTGTGTGTAGGCGTTATTTTCGGATTTGCCTGGGGAGTTGTCTGCCCGTTTAGTTTCGCTGGTTCCCGCTAGGGGCCCTTGATATTTATGCGGCTGATTTGAACGTCTCTCTTTCTTTTCCTGTTGCTCGACCTACGAGACGCTATGGGTTAGACTCTGGTCTACCCCCCTCTTTTTGGGGCTTTGGTCCCCCCTTACATTACTGTAAGTGATTCATACAGCATGGACTATTCCTAGTCTCATGTCTGTTGCTTTTATGTTTATCCTTTTACATGTAACTTTGTATTACTTATGTATGTATGTTCATGTACACCTCAATGTAGTATGTACCCTGTTTATTCTGTGCTGTATATAAATGTTTTGTCTATCAACCCTTGTCGGAGTTTTATCTTCAAGTATAATCACTTTGAATCTTACATATATAACTTTATGCATATATTTATTATATATAATGATATCTAATTTTTAATCTTATTATAATGGAGATTGTGTGTTTTTCTGTCTGTAACCGAAACTATATTCCTACTCAAGTCACAATTCCCTTCGTTATTTACATCACATTCTCCATGATTTTATTTTTTATCTAAACCTCAATTATTAATAAAATTGTCTTACATTATTAATACTGTTAACTATGACTACATACTGACAACATGCAATTATATTTATATATACAACAAAATAGCGGTTTACAGTGTGAACGGGAAGGCTAATTTGCATATTAATATTAAAAAATCGAATTTAATAAATATGTGCTTAGTATTATTGATTTCTATCTGTTTGGTTTTATTTTAATGAATATAAGCAAAAATCTCTTCAATGAATCTTAAATGAAATCCATTAACAAGATAAAATAACTGTCATTTTATTCTTTACTTCCTCTTATAACTAAATACTTAAATTAGAAAAAATTACAATGAAAGACGAGAGTGATGGAAGAGTAACTTTCAGTTGTTCCATTTTTTATTATACTCCCTCTGTTTCAAATCTTTTTATCTGTATTCTTATTTAGTTTCATTAGCCTTTCTAATATAATACGATATTTTATTACATTAAAACTTAAATACTTGCACCCGGAGGGTGCATATATTTGCTAGTATAATATAATAATATTTTAACATTTTTTAATATGAGCTAACAACCAGAGAGTGCCTGTGATATCTCGTAGACAATATGATTGATGTATTTAATGGCATGTCAACCCGTCTAGGGTTATTTTATATCTAGAACAGTGTTTCTCGAGGTTTTAATTTTTAATAATAATCATTTTAGAATGATTAAAACTCTAATGCCTAATTTAGATTACAATAAAATAGAATTAGCCATGAAATTGTAAAATAGACAAATGATAATAAGCATTTTTTCTGACATCACAATATATTTTGTATTTAAGTATGCCTATGTAAAACCTGTACTTATAAGAAGTAACACCATTTTATTGCGACGGAAAATAGAATCGCTCTCCCATTACAACGAATATATTTCTTTATATATATCTATATCTATTTATATTTCTACGAGGGCGAGTTAAAAAGTAATGCCATTTTCTTTATTTTATGTTTTAATAAAACTAAGGCCTACATTGAGACCCTAACGAGGCTCAGGGCAAAAATCCGACGAGTAAGACTCAACTTGTCAATCGACAATGTCCTCCTTCTGCATGACAATGCTCGGCCACACACACATCAGGACAAGGGAGAAAATCGCCTCATTCGGTGGACAACTTTACCACATTCTTCATACTCAACAGATTTAGTGCATTCAGACTATCATCTCTTCGGCCACATGAAAGAGGGTTTGAGAGGCAAACATTATTCCAGAGACGAGGAAGTGAAAATGTAGTGACGAAGTGGCTCAAAGAACAGTCAACAGAATTTTACGGGACAGGGATACATGGTCCCATTCGAAGGTGGAACATTGCTATTGAGAGAAACGGTAACTATGTGGAGAAGTAGAGATATTACAGAGGATCAGCTTCATTTTGATGTATGACACATGTTCCTGTTGGTAATTATACCTGTTCTAAACAAAATGGCATTACTTTTTGACAAATCCTCATACAAAAAATTAATAAAAAATTGAAAACAACAAAAAAGTACACCAAAAGAAAAAAAAAGAAAATTTGCAATTGTTTTAATATTAGGAAAAATTCATGAATTAATCTTTCGTTTAAGGGGGCACCTTGAAACCTATAAGGGTGCACTAGTACACCTTGGTGCACCGGTAGAGAAACATTAGTCTAGAGCAGGGGTTGGCAATCCCCGGCCCGCGGGCCACATACAGCCCTTGAGTGGTTTTCGTCCGGCCCGCCAACTTAACAGCTGGACTCTGACTATCCAATTAATATCGAATAGAAATACAGTAGTGCGATTCAGGTTAAACCAGAGGCAAAGATTTTTTTAAAAACTTTAAGAAAAAGACAGATTTTTGGACAGTGCGGTTTGAGTCCGAGAAAATTTATTTGCATTATATTTAATACCATGGCCATTCACCGAAACACTGCATAGCCAACTGACCCCTCTCTTCAAAACGTTGCCGACCCTTGCTCTAGAGGTTAGGAAATTACGTTCATATTTACATTTTTTGGTGTAGTTGCTTCTTAAGAGTTTTTTGTGCGAATAATTTTTAAATTTTGACCCAGTCCTCCCTCCATTAAATCTATGATACGGGACCCCTATTCTACAGCATTTCATTTTTCATAAAGTAGAATTCATGTAAAATATATGAAACCCCACTCTACTAGATGCCAATTTCATAAAAAAAGTATGGAAAACAAACAAAAATAAATAAGTATAAGTAATGATAATAAAAACAAAATAATAAAAGTAATGAGAATCTTGCAGTGAAGTCATGTCGCACATCCTCATGCACTTACCAGAATGCACACGATCATGTGTCCATATACTTGCAAGCAGCCTCTCTTCCAAACTATAGGTACTAGTGTAAACCATATGATATTGAAAATTAGGAGTTTTTCACACCAGCGTTAGCTGATGGTCTATCACAGGGGTCTGAGTGACAGCAAGTCTCCTCAGGTCTCTTCTGAGTATTCTAGTCGATTTCAGCAATGCTGTTCTGGATGGTCTCAATTCTTTCTCTGATTTCCAGTTCCTTCTGTCTCTTTTCCAAGCTTTTTGGACCGTTCCTATTGCCCAAACTGCAATTAGTACCACTTTCACCCTCATATTCCACAGTCTTTTCAATTCTCTGACAAGGTCCTGGTATTTGTCTATCCTTTCGTTTTCCTTCATCTTCACCTTGTGATCTGCTGGAACGGTATAATCTATCAGTTGACACGTTCTCTTCTTTTTTTTAAATCAACATTAGGTCTGGTCTTCTAGTTGGGACATTATCATTATTATCATTACTATTATTAATGATATTATATATACTAGCAAAATAAAAAAATGCTCACTGGGCGACGTAAAATAAATATTGCCTGAGGGATGGGAGTTGAAAATTTAATATCAGAGAGTTTGTATCATAAGTAAAGTAAAATCATCAAATTTATTAAAGGAGTAAAAAATAAAATAAATTTATTAAAGGAGTAAAAAATATAAAAAAATTGAAATGGAAACTTAGTTCTGATAAGTTGAAATATATATTAAAATAAAAATAAAAACTTATATATAGATAGATAATACCATGTATGTATTTATTAAAACTTGTTTAAAAAACCAATGAGGACTGTCTAACATTGCATGCTCAAATTTTGAGTGTATTTATAATATTCTATGTTATGACGATTTTAGGTCGTGTGACGTAAGCAGTGACGTCGTTTTTGTTACAGACAAAAACCGGAAGCGAATCTCCATAGATTATATATTAAAACAAAAAATAATGAATGAAAGTTAAACATACTTATATATTGGATAAGTCATAAAAAGCAGAATGTGACCCCGTTTTCCTTCCTTTTTATCCTGTAGTATATAGATTTAATGTTTCCTTAGTGCACGATGACTATTATATAAAATTGGATTACAAAGAATTAGTAATTGATTGATTGCTTAGATTTATCGGTAGGCAATTTGTTTAGGGTTATTTTATTTCGAGAACTTAGAGAAACGCGTTAATTCTACATTCATATTTACATTTTTTGTTTCTTAAAATATTTTGCACAGTGATATAATATCAAGTATTCCTATCTTGAACAAATAATGTGTACACTGTTGTATAGTTTCAAGTTAATTAATTAATTTAATGCTAATAATGTATACGCAATTACATGTCTTCGAGTAATTATTTCTATTCAGAAAGTCATTTGCTTACACACGGTTATATGCTTTCAAGTTACTACTACTACTAATCCTTAGTAAACAATTATAGCTTCGAGTAACTAAAATTGCTAATTATCAGTGGGCAATACTGTAATAATTAATAGGCAATACTGGCTTGAAAATAGCAGTATCCCAAAAGGAAAAGTGTGGTGAAGAAGAAGAAGAAGAAGAAGAAGAAGAAGAAGAAGAAGAAGAAGAAGAAGAAGAGAAGAAGAAGAAGAAAAGGGTGAGTAGGAAGAAGAAGAGGAAAAGTATGAAGAAGTAAAAGGTTCCCGATCGGTTGGTAGACCACGCCTACGATTAAAAGATGTCTACAGGAGAGACATGAGGATATGCCATATTGACACAAAACATGGCAGGTAGATGCAAAAAAATAGAGCGGCCTGGCGCTTTAACGTTAAGCAAGGCACGGAGAGTGGTGAGGCGGAGAGAAGAGTAGCCTCGACAGCAAAGAGAGCCAGAAAGAGGAAGAAAAAACAACAGCCCCAGAAAGCATCACAGTTTGTGTGCATTCAGCGCACCAAAGACTGTCACTCAAGAATTGGCATGCAGAGTCACTTGCGCAGATAATTTTTTTTGACACTACGCCATCGTCCTTAGTAGACGGAAAGGTGCCAATAACAACAACAAAACTGTAATAATTAAGAACTTTCGTGCAATAGAGTTCGGTAATAAATAATACTTAATGATATCACTTTTTAATGTATAATATTTATGGGCAATACTATAAATTGATACTCATCTATTAATAATGGAGATTCGCTTCCGGTTTTTGTCTGTAACAAAAACTACGTCACTGGTTACGTCACATTACCCAAAATCGTCATAACATAGAATAAATACACTCAAAATTTGAACATGCAACATTAGACAGTCCTCATTGTTTTTTTAAAACAAGTTTTAATAAATACATGACTGGTATTATATATCTATATATAGTTTGTTTTATTTCAATACATATTTTAAAGTTTACATTTCAAATTTTTTTTTTAATCCTTTAATGAATTTGATGATTTTTACTTACTTAGAGTACAAACTCGCTGACATTGAATTTTTAACTCCCACTCCTCAGGCAATATGTTTCAAAAATCTATTTTTACATCGCCCGGAGGGTGTTTTTTATTTTTTACTAGTTGTTATAATAATACATCTGTTTTATTCATTAACTGGTTATATGAAATTCCGATTCCGTGTGGAACCGTTTTTTCTTTTACCTGCTTATTGTAATAAACTTTCTATTCCTATATATCTATTTTTCTGTTAAACAAAAGATAAAATAGTACTATACTTTAAAAGGTGCCGAAGTTCATTTTATTCCAAACAGGCAAGCCTCAAAGAGCCTAAAAGATACATTTCAATCTTCTTTTTTAATCGTTTATTGTGTAGATATTCATTAGGAATTGTGTTCTTAACCAAAGAAGAACAATACAGAGGATCATTGATGAATTTGTGTAACCACAGTTCAGACTAAATTCATATCCATTACACTCTTAGAATTATTACATACCAAAATATGAAAGACAATATCACATATCGTGCAATTGTTCGCCAGTTAGAGATAAGGGACTCATGACGTATGTATTTACTCAACCCCTCGTGTCCCGGTTTTGACGTTAAACTGCATCTAATGGTGAGGTTCTGTTACATAATTCATGGATAGTCAATGAATTATGTACGTACCTGTAGTAAGAATAATTTTGAATGAGATTCGTTAGATTTAAAATCGGAGGGTGTTAAGTGGAAATTTCCATAGCCGTTTGGGTTATGATTGATTGATGATGACTCCGTCTTGAACCCTCCGATAGCGCGCGATTACAGGTGTGAGATAGTTTTAGTGAGATACGACCAGAGATTCAGAGCGAGTGAACTCGAATGTCGGTCGCTCTGAGAGTAGATCCGCTGCGGAATATGGGTTGGGGTTGCTTTATTGATTAAGTAACATAATGCACAGACACCCAGTCCGAACAAGAAGAAGAAACAATCCCATTGGATCATCCCAAGAAGTCAGTCCTGAGAAGAAAATGGCAGCCAACGAGTAGAAGTAATAGAAAAAGAGTAACAAGTAAGAGCCCCTCATCCCATCTCTACTCTGTCCCTCCATTATATACCCGAGTGTTGATAAACAACATTTCCAAGGTCCACTCTGACCCGGAGTGATAGTACCGAAAATTTGAAAGACAATATCACCCATTGTGCAATCTAATGGTGAGGTTCCTATTCTGCAGCTCTGGGGAGTATGGAGTATCCTTTCATCAATATTTGCTCCCAGGTCCACTCTGGCCCGCGGTGGTAGTAACTGTAACAGGCATCAACCTATTCAACAGGCACAAGTCCTCTATTCTGATCTTCCTTTAAACCGACCAACATTTGATCAAAACGTTTTATTCCCTTTTACTATTTGTTTGGGTACCATCTATGGGTTAAATAGATAAAAAATAAGTTCAAAATGAGTTAGAAATAATTGAATGCTCAACAAGAATGAATAAAGCAAAAACATCTTCGGTATAAAATAACACAACAAGGGTTGACATGCCGTAAAATAACTAATCAACCAATTCAATTCCTCCGCACAAACAGGATACAATACTAAGTCAATTTTTAAGCGGAGTATAACAGGTTTTAATTCAGAATTTTCTTTTTCCTAGACCGGTTGTCATACGAAGTCTAAAGAGCCCACTTTGCTACTTATCCATAGCTTGAGGGGGAATAGTTGAATGCATACTTTTACCAAGGGTAGGTATTTACCGAATCTGTTCAACACGGGTTGGCTGCAACTATTGAGAATAGGGAGGATCGAACTCGCTTTTAATTAGTAATGGATCTGCGAGATGTGCAATACGGTAATGGTAAACGGAATGAGAACAATCTACCCTCGTGGATTGAATAAAGAGTTCGGTTCGAAGTTACGTGAAGGCTCTCGATTACGACATAAAGACTCCCGAGTTCGACAATAAGGTTCCGAGTTCGACAATAAGGTTCCCGAGTCCGACAATAAACACCCGAAGAAGACCGAAACGCTGTGTAGATGACAATAAAGATGAGGACAACAGTCCGAATAATATAAATAATCCAAAGTAAAACATTATCCGCTTCTTTGTGGATTTTAATATTCACTAAATATATTTCTATCTATTTATTTATCTTTCTATCGCATTCTTTACATATATATGTATGTACATTGAATTTTTTTCAGAATACAAGGTGTGTCAAAAGAGGACCAAGTTTAAAGCTGTATTTAACAATATAGAAATGTAGAATTAATGGAACCTATTTTTTTCTTCCGAATACAAGGTGTGTCAAAAAGTACAACAAATCTCGATACTTTCTTTAAACACCTTGTATATATATATGTGTATGTATTTATTCAATCAATCTATCTTATTCAATACATTTCATAGATTTATGTCTATGATATCTATCAATATTGGTCTCATCGGATATTTATTATTTTCAAGAAGTCAAATGGATTAGAAATTGCTTCATCTTCCAACCGCCCTGTCGGCTGGGGCGTTAGAATGCACCGATTGCACCTTTGCAAGGGGGTAAGACCTCCCCCAATGGGGCCACCTGTTGGCCGTGGGTGGCGACCCGTGATGCTTAAGGATAGCCCAGGTGGATGAGCAGTTCATGACATGCAATACTCCACTTTGGCCCTATCTTGGGCTAGACGGGCGGTCAGAGAGGCCCCCTCCGATCAATCGGATGGTCACATCAAGCCCTAGCACCTATATGATTTTCCCAACCCTATTGCCCTTATGGCAAGCCCCAACCCCTTTTTATCATATGGGTGCTAGAAGGCGGTGGCTGCGGGTCTACATGTCCTGGGAATGACGTTAAACTCTATCTGATGGTGAGGTTCCAGTTTTGGAGGTTTGGGGAATGTGGAGCACCCCATTCATCACCATTGCTCCCTGGTCCACTCTGACCTGGAGTGGTAGTACCTGTTAGGGACCCATCTATGGGTTAAATAGAAAAATGTATTCATAAAAAAATTGTATTATCCATTAAGAATTGATTTATTTCAAAACTTTATCGGCATTAAATGACCCACTGAGGTTGATATGCCGTAAAACAAAACAAAACAAACCAAATCAATTGGATTAGAAATTGCTTCATCTTCCAACTGAATAAACAACCAAGTATTTTTGTCTTGTTACTGTATCAAACTCGCCAATAGAAATCGGGTGATTATAATAGAGATTTTGAATAAGAAAATGCCTTGCAGAGAGAAGTTTTAAAAATGATTGTGTTTCTTGATGATTCTCAACCAGAGTTTGTCGTGAACTGCAAAGCGTATCCCCCGAGAAACTGCACTGAAAGTGTATTAATAGAGTGATAAGAGAACAAACATACACACGTTTTAATCGACCAGGTTTATCTGCTCCGGAAGATGATCGATATAAATACGCATATGGATTGTTCAGATTCACCTGATTTCTTTCTTCTTCTTCTTCTTCTTCTTCTTCTTCTTCTTCTTCTTCTTCTTCTTCTACGAAGATGCTGCTTATCACCGAATTATATGCAAATGTTCCCGCTGCAAACGAATGCAAAAACAATGGCGGGAATTTAATTAAAATCCGCCAACTGCTTGATATTATCTGACCCTCAGCAATCGAAGGTGAACAATAGTTTTATTTACCCCGGTAGGTAGAACTGCGCACGAGCATCTTATCTAGATACATTCGATTTCGTTACAAATGTATATTGTACACTTGCTCGTCCAAAGCTGATAATATGCCCAGACCAGGGGGAGAACGTAGACTTCATCACACACACACACACACACACACACACACACACACACATATATATATATGAATATGAAATGCATCCAACTATTATCCTTCCAGCTATAAGTACATAGTAGGGCAGACTGGGTCCTTTAACCTTGGTTAGGCAATCAGTCTAGAACGAAAATCCTGTTAACCTCTGTTTAAGCAATTTGGTCCTGTGTCACATCCTACTCGTGCGGGGAAGTTGGTAAATATCTTATTATAATGGAGATTGTGTGTCTGTCTGTAACCAAAACTATATCACTGTTATCTTAGTTATTTACGTCACATACTCGATGATTTCATTTTTTATTTAAACCTATCTATATGCTAATAATATGTAATTGTATTTATATATACAACAAAATAGCGGTTATACAGTGCGAACGGGAAGGCTAATTTGCATATCGATCTTAAAAATTTAATTCTAATAAATATGTGCTTAGTATTATTGCTTTCTAATTGTTTGGTTTTATTTATGAATATAAGCAAAATTCTCGGGGATAAATCTTAAAAGAAATCCATTAACAAGAAGAAATAACTGTAATTTTATTCTTTACTTTCTATTTGAACTAAATAGTCAAATGAGGGAAATTTAACGATGAAAGACGGTAGTTATCGAAGAGCTATTTTCAAAAATGTTCTATTTTTCGATTATAACCCCTCTGTTTCAAATGTTTTTTTCTGCATTCTTATTTAGTTCATTAGTCTTTCTAATTAATATAATATTTTATTACATTAAAACTGAAATACTTGCACCCAAACGGTGCATATATTTGCTATTATGTATAAATGGAATTAGAACACACTAGACACTGCTTCTGTTACTCTCGAAGCGTGAAACTCGGAGTAACGAGAGGAGTGATACTGGGTCTTATAAGTAAATACATTGGAGAAGCCCGTCGAGTATGGTTTTCGTCATATGAAATTGACACGGCGACACGTGTTCAAATTCTTGTGAGACTGTTTGCATTTCACATAGTTCTATTATCTTTTGGAAAGGGTTGAATCACACTATTCTGCCCCCCCCGGATATGGGTAAATAGTAGGGCAGACTGGATTCTTTAACCATGAAATGGCAACCGGTCTAGGAGAAGAAGACTCTGAATTCGAACTTGTTAAACTCGCTTAAAAATTGACATTGTGTCACATCCTGCTCGTGTGACGGGGTTGGTAAGTACATACACTGGAATAATTTATATTCATAATTTGGCAATTTCATGTACTGTGAATGTCAATAGATCTAATGAAAAATATGGTTTCACACTAAAAAAAAAAAGGTTACAAAGTATACGATACCCAGCAGAAACTATTATTGATGCAGACTACGTAAATGATCAAGAGCTTCTTTTAAATACCCTTACTCAAGCCAAATCTCTGCTGCATAGCCATGACTAAGTAACTAGAGACATCAGTTACTCTTATAGAATGTGACCAAATGGGGTTTATATTTCAACTTAGTCACCCTTGTGATCCACACACTGATAAAAACGTCATCAACAATTGATATGATGTCATCAAATTAACTTTTCAACCCATGAACTTCTCTGTCCACCCTAATATATATATATATATATATATATATATATATATAATATATATATATATATATAATTAATAAGGGTTACAATTAAAATTATTAAAGTTTAACGCTAAAAGCACTTCTAATCCGTAAAATGATTACAGAATTCAATGCATAAAAAAGCAAATAAAAAAATATAGTTAAAGTGTTAAAAAAAAAGATATAAAACATAATAAAAACAATTGAGGATCAAAAGCAAGAAACTTAGCGTTCGTGAGATTTTATCCTGTTTCACACACTTACAAACACATACACACACAGACAACATATATATATATTATATATTATAATATATATATATATATATATATATATATATAAAGAGTGATTTTACTGTTTTTTTTAAATTTTGTAGTTCATTTATAAAGTTATTTTTAAAAAGTTTTGAACTAGGTTTAAAAGTTGATATGCTATAAGAGGAGCAACGAAAAATTCTCTGGTGACATAACATATGCATTTGATGAATGAATATATATATATATATATATAATATATATATATATATATATATATATATA
>CM042154.1:42502255-42547255 GCA_023376005.1 Doryteuthis pealeii | reverse complement strand
ATCTGGTTGTAGAGGGGCAACGCCTTTGCGTTTTCTAATTGAACAATAATTATTAATATGAGGACGTGTGTGTGTGTGCGTGTGTGTGTTGTGTGTGTGTGTGTGAGCATGAAAGGAGAAAATAGAATGAGAGAGAGATAGAGATAATAGATAGATAGATAGAGAGAGAGAGAGAGAGAGAGAGAGAGAGAGAGAGAGAGAGAGAGAGAGAGAGAGAGAGAGAGAGAAGTGGGAAAGAAAGAGGGGTTGCATGTGAGTTAACATAAATAAAAAACAGAAATAACAGACATGAATAGGAATATAAAAAGTGTAAGAGAGAGAGAGAGAGAGAGAGAGAGAGAGAGAGAGAGAGAGAGAGAGAGAGAGAGAGAGAGAGACAGAGACAGAGACAAGAGAGAGATTGCAAAAGTGTGTGTATGTGTGTGTGTGTGTGTGCGTGTGTGTGTTGTGAGTGAGAGAGGAGAGAGAGAGAGAGAGAGAGAGAGAGAGAGAGAGGGGGAGAAAGAGGGGGTGCATGTGAGTTACCATAAAGAAAGATACAGAAATAACAGACAAATATAAATATAAAAAGTGTAAGAGAGCGAGAGAGAGATAGTGAGATTACAAAAGTGTATGTGTGCTTGTGTGTGTGTGTGTGTTTGTGTGCAAGAGAGAGAGAGAGAGAGAGAGAGAGAGAGAGAGAGAGAGAATGGGAAGATGGAGGAGGAGTTGACACAAAGAAAAAGAATGAAATAATATATATAAATCGAAATTAAGAAAGAAAGATAAATAGAAAGATAAAAAGATGGAGAAAGGGAGCAATGTAAAAAAAAAAGCAAGAGGAAAAAAAACGAGATATAGATAGATAGGTAGATAGATCGATAGATAGAGAGAGAGAGAGACAGACAGACAGGGGGTTTAATTTGAAGAAAGAGAGATAAATAATAGACATAAATAGAAAGAAATGAAAAGTAAGAGGGAAAAAGAAAGCGAGATACAAAGGAAATGAGAGAAGAGAGGAAAGAGGAGAAAGAGAGAGGGAGAGGGAGGAGAGGGAGGAGAGAGAGAGAGAGAGAGAGAGAGAAGAGAGAGAGAGAGAGCAAGAAAGAGAAAAGGGAGAAAGATATAGAAATACATAGAAGAAAGAAAGAAAGAGACCAAGAAAGAGCAAGAGACAGAGGAACACAGAGAAAGAGGAAAATACACGCAACCAGAGTTACAGGAGACGAAGAGAAATAAAGTCGGATAGAAAATAATAAAGAAGAAGATAAGCAATCTGAGAAAGAAAAAAGAAGAGAGTAATAACGAAATAAATGAGAGAGAGAGAGAGAGAGAGAGAGAGAGAGAGAGAGAGAGAGAGAGAGAGAGAGAGAGAGAGAGAATAGAATATTGACCTTTAGTGGAATGGCAGCGTAGCTTTAATTGAATGTATTTTTTTTCAATTGAACTGAAACCAAGTTTAATGACTTTAACTGAATGGTAGACCTTGTTTAATGCAATGGTAAGCTAGCTTTAATGAAACGTTAACCTTGTTTAAGGTAGCTTAAATGGTAATCAAGTTTAATGGGGCGCCAATACAATTTTATGGTAATCTATCTTGAATGGTAGTATAGTTTTAATGCTAATATAGCTTTAATGGGATGGTAGCATATTTTTAATGGAATGGCATCATAACTTTAATTGAATTTTAACGTAGTTTAATGGAATGGTAACCTAGTTTTATGGAATGGTAAGCTATCTTTAATTTAATGGTAACCTAGTATAATGGAATGATAGATTTGATGAAATAGTAACTTTGTTTAATAAAAGAATAAGCTAGATTTAATGTAATGGTATTAACTTTTCCCTGAATCCTGGCATTTACCTAGTGCACTTTATATGATTGGTAGAACAGCTTTAATGGAATGGTAACCTAATTCAATGAAATGGTAACAGTTGATTGGAACAATATCATAGCTTTAATGAAATAGTTATATACCCTATCTATGAACATTAATGTTTATGTCCCAATCCTCATAAATATGGAAGTATTATACTGACAGAGTAGTCTTATATCACTAGCAGTGGTTTAACTTCTTTCACGCCGCTGGCGACTATTGTATTTTGTTAATGTTATTATAAAGATCCCATTTCATTTCTAACCACCGTTTGGTTATTTCTGTAGACGAGAAGATTCCTTAACTCCGAGAATGAAGCGCGTCCATATATGTTTGGCCTGCGCAAGTTGTGGTGTAGCGGGTGACTACAGAGACTGAACTTGCAACCTCCTGATCGTGAGTCGTGGCTCGAAGAGACTACTCACCCTCGTTGACACGTATTTCACACAGGTCGGGAAGCTCTAAGCGTAATTGGCCCGGATATAAGATCTTGATGTGCAGTTACTGATTATTTAAGGCCTACCTTCCCACACCGCGGCGCAGTTGTGTTTAATCTTCCTAACGAGAACACAGATATACCTTGGACGAGAAACGAGTGAACTTTGGCGGATTGATCGAAGACTGCTGTAATATTGTAGCAGACGAAAGACTTTGTCAGTGGACTTTTGCGGCGGGGAAAGTGATTACCGTGGTTGCTTTCGGTCGTCACTTCACACAAACAATTTCAATTTCTCATTTAGTAACCTTTGTTAGCTTACAACACAACCCGAGCGAAATTTCTAAAACCACTGTAGCTACTGTACTACGATCAACTTCACCTTCACCTTTTGCACAACAAATTTCTTTGGTTGCTTCAAAGGCGTCATGACCCAGTTCGAACTCATAAAACTTAAGTCCCTAAATTAGACTACATTGCACGTTCATCTGTGCGGCTTTCAAATCGCACACAGAGAGAAGCAATGCACAATGTGTCAGCGCACCACTGTGGATACTTTTTACGGTTTGATCTACTTCAGTCACGTGACATACATGCCGCAAATTGGCACGTACCAAAATACTCGAAAACTTTTGACTCACCCAGAGATGCTGATAGTTACACACCCTGCGTCACTGACACATAACAATCTAAAAGGACGCAAAAATTGTATCCATGCGTCCCAGTGTTTTTCTCCAACCCCTGCCCCACCAGCTAACTGTAAATACATTTTAATATTTTATTGGAAACGAAGTCCACTGTATGGGGTACAAGATAGGGGTTAGACGGCTTTAGTTGTTCATAGATAAAAACTCTGCAATTTATTAAGAAACTTTAGTTGGGACCCATCAAATTTCCCGAGGACCCATTCAAATCAAATCCGCGTGTCCCAGGAGGCATTAGATTAAGAAGCTATCAGCATCATTGCTCACCCTAGTAAAATGATTTAAAAAAAATCAATTTGAGGCATGTTTCATGATGCAGGAAAGTTTGGCTATCAAATAAAATAGGTTTTGTCTCAGATTAGAGATTAGTTTATTGTTCATGGATTAAAAACTACGACAGAAACGTTTTCTAAGAGTTCCATATCTGCTGTCACGAGTAGTTGAAAAAATAACAAATAAAGGGGAAACAAGGATCGGATATGAGTCGTCGTTCTTGATAAGAACAAAAACATTAGGAGAAGAAGAAGAAAACAAGAAGAAAACAATGGTTTATTTTCACACATTACACAATATAAACAATGTCACACAAAACAACCGCCCTGTCGGCTGGGGCGTTAGAATGCACCGACTGTACCTCTGCAGAGGGGTAAGACTCCCCCAATGGGGCCATCTGTTGGCCGTGGGTGGCGACCCGTAATGCTTAAGGATAGAGTCCAGGTGGATGAGCAGTTCATGACATGCAATACTCCACTTTGGCCCTATCTTGGGATAGACGGGCGGTCGGAGAGGCCCCCTCCGATCAATTGGCTGGTCACGTCAAGCCCTAGCACCTATATGATTGCCCCAACCGTATTGCCCTTATGGCAAGCCCCAACCCCTTTTTATCATATGGGTGCTAGAAGACGGTGGCTGCGGGTCTACATGTCCTGGGAATGACGTTAAACTCTATCTGATGGTGAGGTTCCAGTTCTGGAGGTTTGGGGAATGTGGAGCACCCCTTCATCACCATTGCTCCCTGGTCCACTCTGACCCGGAGTGGTAGTACCTGTTAGGGTCCCATCTATGGGTTAAATAAAAAAATTTATTTATAAAAAAAATTGTATTATCCATTAAGAATTGATTTATTTCAAAACTTTATCGGCATTAAATGACCCACTGAGGTTGATATGCCGTAAAACAAAACAAAACAAAACAAACACAAAACAAAAACATAATGTTGGTTGTTGTAGTAATGTGTGGAGGATGATCACTAATTAAGACTGAGCCTATTCTACTAGTGATCACCTCAGTTTTTTTTTTCCTTTTTTTACATAGTTTGAAAGTTGATTATAAGTTTATTTATACGTATTAAACATTTCTATTTTGATGAATAATTTGAGTTAATGAGCAGACATTTTGGTGAAATCAATGTTTGGACATTTTTCTATTAGTGTATTCCAATCGTTGATGCAGGATCCTGTGGAGAGAAAAATCTGCATAAAGGTAAGTGAGTAGGGTGTAGAATATGAAATGAAACAAAAGGGAGAAAAACAAAGGCCTAAAATAATCGTCGAAGGAGGACTTATTTTCGTGTTAATTCCACTAAAAGACGTGCTGGGTCAAATGATAATGGCTGCCACCTAGCATTAGCCATTTTAGGAAGTTTCTTCTCCGCTAATTCGACTCGTACAATAAATAGAACGTCAAGTGGACACAAGGAGAAACATGCGCCAAAGATACACCGAGATTCCTGTGCTTTGTCCCGCCAAGAACAATCTTTTCTCTCTTGCTTTTTTTCTATTCTCAGGAGATTTGCTTGTCGGTCGTCTCAACTGGATTCGCTTTTCACAATCTTTATTAGCAAATGCAAAACAAAGCAATCAGACCGCATTGTCTAATTTATTACATTTCAACGTGTGAAGTGTCATCTCAAATTGGTGTCATTTTAAAGACCCAACCGGAAGGTCAACATATCTCCTGCCAAATTACTATTATTGATATTTACTAAAATTACCTCCGTCTGACAAAAGGCCAAGAGTATGAGGCGCTTTGTTTACTTCGGTAATATGTATCTACCCAACCCCTTTACCATGGACAGGATGTGACACAAGGTGAATTTCTTTAGCGAGTACAGTAGGTTTGAATTCGTAGTTTTCCATTTCATAGATAGGTTAACCTACAAAAGATAAAGAACCCAGTCTGTCATACTATTTGGGTGGGTGGAGAGAACAGATGCTTTCTCTCTCTCTCTCTCTCTCTCTCTCTCTCTCTTTCTTTCTTTCTCTCTCAACTCTCCACATTTCTCCAATTCTCTCTCCTCTCTCTTTCCCTTTCCGTTTCAGGGTGGATTTGAGAGTAATGGAAACTAAGGTGTACTCAACACAACGAAATAAAAAAGAAAGAGAAAATGTTGCTAAGAAAAGAAAAAAAAAAAAAAAAGAGAGAGAGAGAGAGAGAGAGAGAGAGAGAGAGAGAGAGAGAGAGAGAGAGAGAGAGTGTGTGTGTGTGTGTGAGAGAGAGAGAGAGAGAGAGAAGAAGAAGAAGAAGAAGAAGAAGAAGAAGAAGAAGAAGAAGAAAGATGAGTAGAAGGAAAAGAGAGGAAAACTATATAAATAGCAGAAGAAAGAGGAAGATAGAAAGAAACATAAAGAGTGAAAGGTGCAAATAGAGAAAGGTAGAGAGTCTCGTTTAGGATTTGAACTCAGATTTCCGATTCCATTTCCTATGAAGATAACCGTTATACTAAGGACACTTTCCTTTGTTAGTCATTTTGATGCTATTTCGATCGTAGGGCGCATGTACAGACCCCACACTACTCTAAACGGGTAAGAGATGAGGCTTAGTAATTCGACTCTTTTAATCAACTCAAACAAAACACGTTTTTGAGAAAACGACAATTTATTTTTCTTGCGGACTGAATTGGTGACTTTCAGAAGTTTGTGATGAGGGTCGCGACAATCGCCTTGTCATGGCCTGGTCTTAATTTTATTTCATTCATCGTCGTTTGAAACACATTATTAATGACTGAAGCACTAAATGGGGTGGAGGAGGCAGAAAAGGAGAAACGTGTCAAGTTAAGTGTGTGTGTGTGTGTTTGAGAGAGAGAGAGAGAGAGAGAGAGAGAGAGAGAGAGAGAGAGAGAGAGAGAGAGAGAGAGAGAGAGAGTACAAATGTAGGTAGCTAGTGCAAGAATAGGGGGGAGATATCACTAAAACATAGGAATTGTAGAGACGTGAGAAAAGGGAAGGAGAGAGAGAGAGAGAGAGAGATAGATAGATAGATAGATAGATAGATAGAGAGAGAGAGAGATACATATCAAATGACTGAAATAGATAGATAGATAAAGAGAGATAGTTATATTAGATAGATAGATAGATAGATAGATAGATATAGAGTGAGTGTTGGTGTTTGTGTGTGTGTGTGTGTGTGTGTGAGACAGACAGACAGACAGACAGACAGACGCTCACAAGAACTCAGTCATGCTGGTTGGAATGTCCTGTGAGTACAGCATTCTCTACACTCAACAGAACTAGCGCTTTACAATTTCTCTTGTTTCCTAAACAGAAAATTCATGTGAATGTTAAGATTTGATGACGCAGAAAACACATCTTTACTCTGTATTAAAAAATTCAGAGATGCTTCGACTAATGAAAAACTCGCTGGAATAAATGTGTTGGATGCGAAAGGTCCAACTTAGAATCATCCAAGTACCAACTTACCTGGTAACTTATTTGTGTATATATATATATATATATATATATATATATATATATATATATGAAAGTGCGTAAATAAACACTGTGTTTATTTGATATGGCTTTTAGCCGACAATTTTTGGAGGATATGTGCTTAACGGAAGTCATACTTAATTCTTGAAAATTAATTAGTTAATAATTAATGAATTTAGGCGGCATATATGTTCAAATGTAAGGCTAAACAGATCGAGAAAATGTCAATGGCGAAATGTACATTCAGGGAGTGACATTTTCTCGATCTGTTTAGCCTTACATTTGAACATATATGCCCGCCTAAATTCATTAATTATTAACTAATTAATTTTCAAGAATTAGGTTATGATTTCCATTAAGCACATAACCTCCAAATATATATATATATATATATATATATATATATATATATATATATATATATATATATATATATATATATATATAGTGTGAGATGGTCACTGTTTCAGCTTTTGCTGGAATGGTGTACCAAAGGCAGTATTATTGGTAGAGTGTGCATCGCATGAAACCAATATGGTTGTGAATGTTCTTTTGTCACCTAATAAATAGATATGTAAAACCTTTAAATATTTATCTTATTATTATATATATATATATATATATATATATATATATATATATATATATATATCTTATATCGATGCAAACAATTGAATGTTTATAAATGTCTAAATAATAATAATAATAATGCGGGATATTTTTTCTTTTAAATTGGACCTTTAGCCTCCATAACAAACAAACAAAAGTATCGCCTCGGGGTGAAATAACAAATTCAGACGTCCAAATTAGGCCTTTCAACGACGTCATATTGTATTATATCCACAGCCTGTTCCCCGACAAACAATTAATAAAACAAACAAAAAAAAAAAGAAAAAAAAGAAAAAAGAGAAAGAAGCAAATGACACAAAGCTAGTCAGTCGAGTCACCCGTTTTCCCCCAAGAGGCTCTCCTGCACACTTCTCCTCGTCAAAGACAAAAGACGAAAAAGTGACGCTGGATGAGGGAAAATGGCGGCTGGGCGTGCCTCCCTAGACACCAAGAGCCGGCTTGGGCAAACATCGACCTATTGTACGGGGACTGGTGTTTTCTGTGAAAGCGTCAGGACTAGGGGTGGTGGTTAACATCGGGGTTAACAACGGTTGTAATATGTTCGACTAGAAAAATCCGTTCTACCGTTAATACACTTTGGCAGCCATCACGTTTCTTAGCGGGCACATTGTACACACCGTCAGAACATTCAACGTTTTATCGAATTTTTTTTCTGAATATTTTTTCTGGTCTTTTCCCATCTTTCTCTGGTCTTTTTCCATCTTTCTCTGGTCTTTTTATAGTAAGAATATTAACTAAACTTACACCGATAAGGGCAATTGAGACCCCCATATATATATATATATATATATATATATATATATATATATATAGTTGTAGAAAAAAGTTTTTCTCTCTACCACGGTTTCAGTGTTCAAGTTCATCTTCCTCAGGAGAACTACAAATTATAGGTAGCTAATTTTATATATGTATACTTGTTTGGTCTAGAATTATTTTTATTTCTCAATCTGCCATTTTGATTATTATAAACTTCAGTCTTTACATCTCTTTGTGATATATATATATATATATATATATATATATATATATATATATATATATATATTGTAATAAGGGCATACATTCTATTTTACTTAGTTCTGATTTGTCGTAATTTGCAATTAAGTAAAAAACTGACTAATCTAATTACATTCTGCCTATTACTTTCTTACCCTCTATGTAAATCTTGATTACCTCATCGTTATATATGTTAGTTTCTCTAGGAGAGTATATATATATAATAGAGAGAGAGATGGGAGAATTTAAATGTGTTTCTATGTTAAATTTCATAAGCATCAACCCGTAGCTTAGAAATCTTACAAAATGATTTTTAATGTTTTGTCCGGCCGTATTTATTTAAAAAAAAAATTCATTCGCTTTGCAAACTCACTTTTCCCTAATCTGAATTATCTACCCAAAGCTGAATGGGTGACCCAAAGGGTAACATTTTGTCTAATATATATATATATATATAGAGAGAGAGAGAGAGAGAGAGAGAGAGGGGGGAGGGAAGAAGGTAGGTAGTTAGGTAGGTATACAGTATCTCCTATGAATGACACTCCAACCAATTTTTCTAAACAGTTACATTTTTCTAAACCAAACATACTGGGATAGCATTATTTTTAGTGGAATCAAGTTTTTATTTTTTATTTATTACCAATTCTACGCACTCTTCAATTCTGTCTTGATGGATGGGACATTATACAATAAAAATGAATATTAAGTATTATCTATTACCAAACTCTACTGCATTTCCCTCCAACACTATACAGTCTTTCAATTCTGTCTTGTTAGATGGAAAAATATACAATCAAAATGGATATTACTAGATATTATTTATTACGAAACTCTACAGATTACACCCTGCATAGATTCTCATGACTTCCCTCGCCAATTGTCTCTATCGGCAAGTCTTCCCGTGGCATCTAGAATTCGCACAGAACTGATCGATGTAGGATTTGCTGGTTGTCCCACAATGGTGTTGGGACTAGATGGGGTAGTCTTCTTTGTCACGGAATTTGAGGACTCTTCCGCGTCAGGAGTCCCTTTTTGGTCACGTGACGCAGGAATCCCAAAATATCAGCCTCTTTTGCGAAGCTAGCTTGATGAGAACAGATGGTGGTCGTCACCTCTCCTCTGCATCACACATGGTACATACCTTTCGGTCGAGAACCCAGAAACTGTTTGTGGTTTCCACCTCTTTCGTCTTTCCAACCACTTCTTCATGTACTTGGACAATTGTGACTTTGTATAGTCTGGGGAACCTAGTTTTCCCATATGTATAAATTAAATGTTGTATGTCCTTAATTAACGTGTCTGTCGTTATCCAACCAAAATGTTCTGCGTTGGGTACTCCCCTTTAAGTAACCCAATGCTTTATATGATCCAGAGTTTATACTCTTTGAACTTCTTATACTGGTTGTACATATGTAGGCGTCCACAGGATAACGTTACTTATGTGTTAGTCATTGCTTCTTCATCAGTGCCCAGCATATCTTGTTTGTATACTATGGGGAATTTAGCCCCCTGTTTATGTGCATGTGGAATTGGATACATTTCTGAAACAAGTAATTTTACAATTATATAAGTTAAGTTTAGAAATATGTAAACAAAAGAGAATCGAATAAATATTAGTTTAGAAATATTTTAGCAACAATACAAACAATGGTTTAAATTCCATTGAAAATATGTACGCCATCGAAATGTTACAAAATCATCCGATATTTACGTCATTAGAAAACAGCTGATATTTGAAAATTCCAATATTAAATTTAACTTAATGATTACGTAGACAATGACAAAAGAAAATGATAAAAAGGCCCATGAGCTGAAAAACTACAGTGGGGAGCTTACGCTCTTCCGACTCGACGGAGTTGGAGCTGATGCTCCTAACTCGACAGTGGGAAGGCGCTCTTCCAACTCGACACAATGGGGAGAAGACGCTGTCGAAAACATAAAATACGATTCAACAGGTCCGTCTATTTTTTCGTTTCATATTCTTTCTCTCTCCTACTCAATACGACACAATTTCAATCACAGACATTGTTTTATCAAAACTGCTACAATTTGACATATCCAATCACACAAATATAAACAATACACGAGTACTTTACAAACATAACTACGTACAGACACATACAGTCTGCAATACCGCTGAAATTGAATATACCAATTGTAAATTAATGTATATAAAGTTTGTTTCTTTTATCAATTTTGTCTTCTTCTTTTGTTTTCTATGGAAACTACATTTTCGTGGTCATATACATTTAAATTGTGGGATCAAAACTCGGATCTTCTTCAACCCATCACAAACACCAAACAAAACGGTCCCTACAATACAAACACATCTGGGGTTATTTAATGCCTTGAGGTAAATAAATTAAGTACAATGTATGTCTATATTAACAATTATTTGTGTAGTTTAAGTTTTTGCACACGATTATAGGATATCAAGTATTCATATCTAGCAAAAAGTTAAGTATTTCATTGGACAAAATAGTCAACTGCCTTCCCGTGATCGCAACGGGTGTTATATGAGTTTGTAATGAATAAAATAGAAATGTGTGAATTATTCTTAATCGCAATACAAAAGAACTTAGAACAGTTGGGATCACTTCATGAACGAACAGTACAAACAAAATAGCAGTAGAGGGAAACAATAGAAGAATAAGTGAGGAGCTGGGCGATCATCCAAAGATGATATCCAACATTTGCATTATTAATTTATCTAAATTAACATCACCTTACAAGAACTGATAATATCATTCCAAGCTACAAGTTGTATTACTTTTGGTTTTAGGCCTTCTATCTATACATATATAAAGGGCAGTTGTGTGTATGTGCATGTCCGGAGGAAACTTCGAAAATAAAAAAAATAACGACAAAGTAAATATATATACACATTAAATATCATCAGGGCTTGGTTTTGAGCAAAAATAATAAAGATTTGATTTATATTCGCGAAGATAATTAAAAAAAGAAATTTAAATAGTAACAGCATAGATTTTTTTTGCATTTAATATTTTAAAGAGGAGCACTGATTTTTTTTCTTTTCAGTGTGTCTGTGAACTTTTTCTGACACCCCACCTGGCCGAATCTACGCAAGGTCTTTTTTACGCAGGGGTTTTAATGGGGAATCTTGAAAGGATCCAACTTGTGATTCACTAATAAATGAACTGCGAGACTATCTCCCCCCTCTTTACCAAGGCGACGCCGGGTAGCCGCTTCTAGTATATAATAAGAAAAAAAACCTTGATTTAAAATATTAATTCTATTATTATTCTAGTTAATACTCAGTCACTAGGCAATCTATATACTAATACTCTTGTTCCTTAATTGTATGACAGTTATCTTGCAACACCCGGATTGCTTGTATAATAGAGGGCAGGTGGTCGTACACCTGTTTTCTTCTAGGATTTGTTCAAGATAGCACGCAACATACTTATGCAGCTTCCATCTAACCCATTCTCCAAGGCTTCGTTAGGGTCCATGGGGTACTGTCGTACAGTAGCACTGATACGACTACGGCTTAGAAGAATTATTGCTTTATCTTATCAGTGAGATCAGATTTTCATATGATGGATAATCTGCCCATGGAAGTCTATGCCTTTCCTATGCGTGCATTGAAATTGCTTTCAATAGATGAGATATTACTACCTCGGTATGTGAACTTGTCTACTAATTTGAGACGCTTACCACCCAGTGTGGAGATGTCCCCATTTCAGAATTCAGATGAAAAGCAACAAGTTTATTTTCCCGAAAAAAAACAAAAAACAGATCGTGAGAACGTCCAAAGCTGACTCCTGCTGCTAATTTGAAGGGAGCATTCCTTAAAAATTTGGGAATGCGTATCTTGAAGATAAACAACTTTTTCTCATAGATACTTTACTTTTCAAGACAGAAGTGGATGAAAGCTGTTACATCTTTAATGAACCTTGACAGAGTCTAAGTCACATACATCTACTCTGAGATGTGAAATATCCTGGATGGAGAAAATGTCCATTTCTGGTTGAGGATATCATTTACATTTTTAAAGATTTTGGCAAGAACTTCAGGTTTGTCTTCGCGACGTTTCCTTCTCTTAAAAGCCAGATTTCTCCTCCACAACACCTACCCCACCCCAGCGCTAATAGAACCCCTTCCTTTGGCCCACCTCTGCAGAACAACCAAAATGGGACTTCTTCTTATCTCTTTTAACTATGATTGCTGTCCAATTACCACCGTTCAACATCGTCAGTAGCTGACCGGTCCCCCACCTGTCACCCACCAACAAAAATAAAGTGATTCTCTTGCATAACCCCGTTTCGATTTGATTTTATTAATAGCGCCGAATTACACTCCTTGTTTGCGTCTTTTCCTACCTTCGCGTTCGCCGAGGCCCGGGTCCGCACACGCGACCCTCGATAGGGCATCAAAATTATGTTCTCTTCCCGATTACTGTCGTGGAGACTTGCCATCATTAAGTTATAATGGTACGTGGTTGGAGCATGCGCATACGACACTGACACTAAGTCGTGTCCGAGGAAGCCAGCCTCGTTTTTAAGAGGCCGAGTCCATCTGGGAATAATGTCGGAACATTCTGATATCATTTTATTAAAATGGTCTTCCGTTTGTTGGCAGATGACCCAGATTTTTATAATGAACACGAGAAGAGGACGAGTAGATTTGCATCTACTCTCCGTTTTCTCTTCCATTATTCGCTCACATCTATTTCAAGTTTTATAGTCATAAATTTGAAGGAAAATCCCTCTAATACATTCTTTCTTTCTTTCTTTCTTTCTTTCTTTCTTTCTTTCTACTTCAATTACCGTCAACTCTGTTCCAAGTTTTATAACAAGAAATTTAAAAGCAAAACCATTATCATCTCTTAATTCTTTCGTTTTCTATTTTCTTTCTTTTTCTTTCTTTTTTCTTTCTTTCTTTCTTTCTTTCTTTATTTCTTTCTAATCCATGTATTATGTTTTTCCTCATCTCTGTAATTCTTTCTTTCTTTCTTTCTTTATTTATTCATTTATCTCTATCCGTTCTTTCTTTCTTAATGCAAGTTCCTTTCTTTCTTTCTTTCTTTCTTTCTTTCTTTCTTCTTTCTAATCCTTTATTATGTTTTTCCTCATCTCTGTAATTTTCTTTTTTTTTTCTTTTTCTTTCTTTCTTTCTTCTTTCTTCTTTCTTCTTCTCTGTATCCGTTCTTTCTTTCTTAACTGCAAGTTCCTTCTCTTTTTTCTTTTTTCTTTCTTTTCTTTCTTTCTTCTTTCTTCTTTCTTTCTTTCTTTCTTTCTAATCCATGTATTATGTTTTTCCTCATCTCTGTAATTCTTTCTTTCTTTCTTTCTTTATTTATTCTTATCTCTATCCGTTCTTTCTTTCTTAATTGCAAGTTCCTTTCTTTCTTTCTTTTTCTTCTTTCTTTCTTTCTTTCTTTCTTCCTTTTTTATGTTTTTCTCATCTCTGTAATTATTTCTTTCTTTTTTCTTTTTTCTTTCTTCTTTCTTTCTTTCTTCTCTTCTTTCTTTATTCTGTATCCGTTCTTTCTTTCTTAACTGCAAGTTCCTTCTCTTTTTTCTTTTTTTCTTCTTTCTTTTTCTTCTTTCTTTCTTTCTTTCTTTCTTTCTTTCTTTCTTTCTTTCTAATCCATGTATTATGTTTTCCTTCTCTGTAATTCTTTCTTTCTTTTTTCTTTCTTTCTTTCTTTCTTTCTTTCTTTCTAATCCATGTATTATTTTTTCCTCATCTCTGTAATTCTTTCTTTTTCTTTCTTTCTTTCTTTCTTTCTTTCTTTCTTCTTTCTTTTTTCCTTTCTTTCCTTTTTTCTTTCTTTCTTTCTTTCTTTCTTTCTTCTTTCTTTCTTTCTTTCTTTCTATCCGGTCTTTCTTCTTAACAAGTTCCTTCTCTTTTTCTTTTTAATTACTTTCTTTCTTTCTTTCTTTCTTTCTTTCTAATCCATGCGTTATGTCTTATTTTCATAATCTCTGTAATTCTTTCTTTCTTTCTTTCTTTCAAATCTCTGCATTACATTTACTATATGTTCACCATCTCTGTAATTCTTTCTTTCTTTCTTCTTTCTTTCTTTCTTTCTTTCTTTCAAATCTCTGCATTACATTTATTATATTTTCACCCTCTCTATAATTCTTTCTTTCTTTCTTTCTTTCTTTCTTTCTTTCTTTCTTTCTACTGTCTCTTGATATCAGTCGTGCATACTCTTCTCTAAGGTGAAATGCCAGCACGATCTCAAGCGTCCACTTAATTTGCATATCTTTGCATTGGCCACAATTAGTTTAGGATTAGAATTAAGCGAAACATTACATTTCAAAATCACCAACACCTACAAACGACCCCAAAAATCTTTCACTTCGAACAAATGAGGCACTTTATTTCGCTGATTTTCTCTCATTATAAAATTATTTAATCAACTCTCATGTAAGAACTGAGGATTTTAATTTTATTCGAATTTCCATATTGAAACGTCATTATCAAATTCTTGATCCATTTAATTTATTTTTATAAATAGCCGTAATACTTGGTAATGTCCAAGAAAAGTGGGGTTATTCGCAATTCCCAGAGTGCGCTTGAAAATGCTTGCGAAACTGGGTGCCCATACTACGAGGGTGAGTCAAAACGTAATGCCATTTTGCTTAGGACAAGGTATAATTACCAACACAGGAACATGTATCATACATCAAAATGAAGCTGGCCCTCTGTGGATCACATCCCTACTTCTCGACATAGTCACCGTTTCTCTCAATAGCGATATTCCACCTTCGAATGAGAACATGTATCCCTGACCCGTAAAATTCTGTTTACTGTTCTTTGAGCCACTTCTTCACTACAGATTTCACTGTTTTTCACTGGAGTTTAAGTGACAGCAAGTCTTCCAGGGTCTACAGGACTCTCCTGAGTATTCCAGCTGTTTTCAACTATGTTATTGTCTGGATGGTCTCAATGCTTCCTCTGATTTTCAATTCCTCTAGTCTTTTTCTAAACTTTTGGGGACCGTTCCAAGTCCCCCAACTACAATTGACATCACTTTCACCCTCATATTCAACAGATTTTTCAATTCTCTAGCGAGGTTTACGTATTGGTCCATTTTTTCATTTTCATTCATTTTCACCCGTAATCTGCTGGAATTGCAAAATCTACCAATTGACAAGTTTTCTTTTCTTTTTTTTTTGTTAATCTATACTTAGCCTGCCCTTCTTGCTGGCGATCTGTTTTTATCTCTAAGTCGTAGAGAATTTCGTGCGTTTCATTTTCAAGAACAGATTTTGGTTTATGCATTTTCAAGAACAGATTTTGGTTTATGCATATACCATTTTTCGTATGGTCAAAATTAATTAATTATTATTATTATTATTATTATTATTTGAGCGAGTCGATAGACCTCTTGTTCTTGTTCTTGTTCTTGTTTGACCGAGTCGTAGTCCTCTATGTTGGCAAGACCTCTTCTTGTTCTTGTTCTTTTTCTTCTTGTTGTTCTTGTTCTTGTTCTTCATGTTCTTGTTCTTCGTATTATTATTATTATTATTATTATTATTATTATTTGAGCGAGTCGATAGTCCTCTATGTTGGCAAGACCTATTATTATTATTATTATTATTATTATTATTATTATTTGAGCGAGTCGATCTCGTTTGGTTATCGTCAGTTTGTCCATCTGAGCGCCCTTATACTCTGAATTCATTTTCTCACCACCCCCAAAATTATCCATCCAGGGGGTTCCGGGTGCGGTCTGTCATCCTCTACCAATGACTTTCTTTCTCTTCCTTCACTTTTCTTGCATTCACTCTGATCGATGAAGGTCCTTTTCGCGCCGTAATGCTAATACAGTCGTTAACGATGGTTCGGACCATCTCGACTGTTCCCTGCTGACCTATTGCCCGGAAATGGAATGAGTGGTTAACAGCGATGCAGTCACAAGGGGATCTTGCCAGTGATTTCACAGGAGAGAACTGTGAGATGAAGAATTAGTCGTGACAGACTCGGAGGAAACGAGACTTTGATATGTCATTGTTTGCTTAGCAAAATGGCCGCTTTTGTACACGGCTGAGATCACCCCATACTTGCGTGAGATCTTCGATATAAGACCTTGTGTATATTTCCTGGGTGTGTGGAAGAGTGAATAAAGCGAGTAAGTTCGTGGAGAGAGAGAGAGAGAGAGAGAGAGAGAGAGAGAGAGAGAGAGAGAGAGAGGAGGCAGACAGACAGACAGACAGACAGACAGAGGAGGAGAGGAGGGATTATGTTTGGGGATATGGTTAGAGATAGATAGATAGAGAAAGAGAAAGAAAGAGAGAAAAACGAAAGAAAGAGGGGTGAGATATAGGGGTGAGAGAGAGAGAGATATGGGGGGAGAGAGACAGACAGACAGACATACTGACTGACAGGGAGAGGGTGGATTATATTTGGGAATATGGTTAGAGACAGATAGATAGAGAAAGAGAGAGTTAGAGAGAAAGAAAGAGGGGTTAGAGGTAGGGGGTTAGAGAGAGAGAGAGAGAGAGAGAGAGAGAGAGAGAAGAGAGAGAGAGAGAAGAGAGAGAGAGAGAGAGAGAGGTTATGGTTGTGGACAGAGATAGAGCTAGAAATAGATAAATATAGAAAGTGAGAGAGAGAGTGAGAGAGAGAAAGAGAGAGGGTGGATTATGGTTGGAAGAGAGTCAGAGTTAGAAATAGATAGATAGATAGAGAGAGAGAGAGAGAGTGGAAAAAGGAGGGTATGAATGGAGAGAGTACGGTTGGAGATAGATGTATATATATTATATATATATATATATATATATATATTATATATATAGAGAGAGAGAGAGAGAGGGGTTTATACAGATATGGATAAAGCACTGTATTGCGCCAATATTTCCAGGAGTTGTTGTTGGAGTGACTAGAACACCATAACCTGAATTGCATCGAGACAGAATAAAAATGTTTTTAATTCTAAAAATTAAAATTTGAAAGAAGAATCGTGCACAGTTTATATATATATAACACAATGAGAATTTGAAATAAAAATGGGTCACCAAATCCCGGTTAGAAAACCAGGCCAAATATTAAACAACAAAAAGAAAAGAAATTGTCATCAGAATAGAAATGAAAGAAAACGAAAAGATAGACACATACTTAGATCTTGCCAGAGAGCTGAAAAGGTTATGGGACATGAGGGTGATGTGTTGTATATTGATAGGTACCGTCAGTTTTTAGGCGGTTAGTGTAGAGATAGATTTTGAATCCAGGTGTTGTTGAATTCAAAATCGGAGGCGATTAGATGATTGATGTTCAATGACATTAACCTGACCCCCAGCTTCAATACCACTGGAAGACTGTGGGAACTTAATCAATTAGCTTAGAGTCAGCTAAGCCGGAGACGTCGTAATGTAATCACGATTGAGGATCCTTGTTTGAGAGTTCTGGTTCTGACAATAAAATGTGATCACAAAGAAGTATATGCCTTGGTTGTCTCTATGAACTAAGTGTGGCCTTGGCATAACCAGACCAGCATCTTGAAGAACTAGACTTATAGCAGAACTAGACCAGTCAATAGAAGTTAGAAGAAATGCCCCAGCTACACAAGAAACAGAACAAAGTAAGAAGATAGAATAAATCAAGCCCTAAGCCAGCTACTCGAGTAAGTAAGTAAAAGATTAAATATGAGGGTATAACCACGGATTTCCTCATAGGAAGAATAGAACGAACACTTCTCAGCAGAAGAAGATGGTGATACTAATTGTAATTAGTGCGCTTTTAACTTTCCCCCAATAGTTTGGGAAGGAGACTAGAGAAACTGGAGAGCAAAAGAATTGAGTCGATTCTGACCACAACTGTTAAGATCATCTAGAATACTTGAGACCTGTGGAGATTTGCTGTCATTCAGACTTCGCCTGTTAAAACCGTTATGAAAAACTCGCAATAATAATAATAATGATAATTTTCCTTCTCCTAGACCGGTTGCCTTACCAAGGTTAAAGAGCCCAATCTGCACATAGCTGGAGGAAGAATAATTGGATTCGCAGCTTTCCCAACGGTATTAGCACTATGGGAAATACAAACAGTGTCGGACAGGATTTGAACCCCTTTCTAAGGGTTAAGTAAAATCTTTATAGTTAGGCCAAAAAACAAAGTAAGCTTCAACGTTTCAAAAACATATCTCGTGAAATGAATGACACCTTGTTTTTGATGTGAAAAATTGGTTTCAAAAAGTCGTTCATTACACGACTAGATAAGGTATGTAGAGAGAAATGTGAATAAAGTGAATTTGGAATATCTTTTCAAATACTTAAAGACACTTATCGTTTGCCATTCGCTTCGGTCTAATCTCGCGTGAATCACGCAACACTGAAAGAACAATCTTGAAACTGTTTTTATTTTCCTTTTTTTTCCTTCTTTCCTCTGTCAAAATTCCTGTCAAATTTCCTCTTTAAAGCTTTTTATTTTGTCTTTCCTGTGCATATTTGAAGGTTTTAAGAAGACATACATACTCACACGTGTACGCATATATACACTCATCTACGCGTATATGCTTGTCCATATAGACAGAAACGTATGCCGGATATTGAGCACACACACACACACACACACACACACACACATATATATATATATTATATATATATATATACTTACGTGAAACACATACACACACGGAGATGTATGTTCACCCACGCGTATACGTTTTCCCATAGAGACTGACACATGTACACGAGATATTGAGTGCGCGCGCACACACACGCACACGCACACACACACACACACATACATATTATATATATATATATATATATATACTTACATGGAACGCATACACACGAGGACATGCATGCTCACCATGCGTATACGCTTTCTCATATAGATCAACACATGTACACAAGTTATTGAGCGTGCTCTCTCTCTCTCCACACACACACATACACACACACACACACAATACCACATATATATATATATATATATATTATATATATATATATACTTACACTGCACACACACACACATAGGTGCACATGTATACTCACCTACTTATGTATGCATGTGCCCATATAGACCGACACTCGTGTGTGGGGTATTGAGCACCCATACGCAAAAGGACAATAGAGGCATAGACTAAATGCTGCATTCTTCTCGGAGTCACTAAGACTATAGAGTTATAAGTTTTACTGTTCTGTCTGCTAAAGTTTATAGTGTTCTGTTTCTCAATAGTATCTGACCAGAATTTGATAAAATTCTTGGAAAAATTTGTTCGTTTTTCAAAGAAATCGATCCACAACCCATCAGATTCTGATTATACGTTGAATCATCGAAGGAATACGAGCAAAAGATCTTGTGGTAACACTTTTGTTTTTTCAGGGCATTTGATTCCATACACAGAAGAAAGATAGAGCTAATACTTCTAGCATATGGTCTCCCCAAAGAAACTCGTCACTATAATAATGCTCAACAAAACACGAAAAAAATGGTTTATCCCCTGGGATTGACACTTATTTCTTTGATACTATAAAAGAAAATAGTTTCACATTAAAAAAGATAAGAAGCAGACTACGCAGATGATTTAGAACTTCTCGCAGATACACTTGCTTAAGCTGAATATCTGCTGCATAGCCTGCATTAGGCAGCAAGGGGCATTGGCCTCTATGTGAATAAAGATAAAAGTTCATGTGTTTTAAACAATATGGTATCATTTCCATAAAATTTTAAACAATATGGTATCATTTCCTCATTAAAGGACAAACCACTAAAAGATGTTTGCCTTCTCTTCGACCCCATGAAAGAGTGTCTGAGAGGCAAATATTATTCCAGTGACGAGGAAGTGAAATCAGTAGTGAAGAAGTGGCTCAAAGAAAAGTCAAAAGAATTTTACGGAGCATGGAAACATGCTCTCATTCAAAGGTAGAACATTGCTATTGAGAGAAACGGTGACTATGTGGAGGAGTAGGGATATAATCCACAGAGGACCAGCTTCATTTTGATGTATGATACATGTTCCTGTGTTGGTAATTATACCTGTCCTAAACAAAATGGCATTACCTTTTAACTACCCTATGTGGAGAAGTAAGGATGTGATCCACAGAGGACCGGCTTCATTTTGATGTATAATACATGTTCCTGTGTTGGTAATTAAATCTATCCTAAACAAAATGGCATTACTTTTTGATACACTCTCGTTGATTTTAACAGCATATCAAACGGTAGTTAGGGAATCGCGTTCACTCTACATTCATATTTACAATTTTATGTCGTTGTTTCTTAAGAGTTTTTCTTTTTTTCACAGTTTCCTATCGAATACGAATAATTTTTAAACATATCTATTTGATCCATACATGGGACCCTAACATGTACTACCACTCAGAGTCAGAGTAGACTTGGGAGTAATGACAATGAACGGGTTATCAACTCTCCCTAGATCTTCAGAACAGGAGCCTCATAATCAAATGCAGTTTAGTGTAGTACACATGACATCCATTTGGGAGGGGGTCTTACCCCTCTGCGAGGGATACAAACTGTGATTGAATACTGCGTTTACACACACACACGCACACACACATACACGCGCACGCGCAGATAGATAGATAGATAGGTAGAGAGGGAGAGGGAGGGAGAGGGAGAGGGAGAGGGAAAACCAAATTGTGATTGGGAGCATTGCGTTTACACACGCACGCATATATATATATATATGTATATAGATAGATAGATAAATAGATACAGAGAGAGAGAGAGAGAGAGAAGAGAGAGAGAGAGAGAGAGAGAGAGAGAGAGGGGGGGGGATATATATATATATATAGAGAGAGAGAGAAACTGATTGAGGGTACTGCGTTCATACACATACACACACAGAGAGAGAGAGAGAGAGAGAGAGAGAGAGAGAGAGAGAGTACTGCCTGCAGACAAAAACGTGCTTTCCACGTTTTTCTTCATTCACTTATTTGTGCAGTGGATTGTGAAGCGTTTTAGATCTCTTAGCTTCTATTAGTGGACAAATATTTTTTGTGTCGACAATTATGTTTCCCAAACTCAGAGTGGAGCGCTTAGCTCAATAATAATACGCGCTGATCGTAACAGTTTTTTTTTAAATTTTTATTTGTTAAAGTCTTCCGCGTTTTTTATTCTGTGTTGCGTTGTTTCCGCTCGAGAAAGACTGATTCGTTCGTTGTGTCTTTTTATTAGAACATTAATATCAACGTTCTACACGCATCTTGCCTTTTCCTATCAAATTAAAGACTAATGTGTTGGTATTTAAAAAGGTTACACGAGTCCAATAGGAGGTTCAATATCAGTAGTAAGACTGTGTTGCCCCAAATGTCCAATCATATGGGACATATCTCAGTCACCAATTAGACTCGTAGCTATATATATATATATTTACCAACCCCGCCGCACGATCAGGATGTGACACAAAGTCAATTTCTTAAGCGGAGTTCAACAGGTTTGAATTCAGAGTTTTCCTTCTCCTAGACCAGTTGCCTAACCAAGGTTAAAGAGCCCGGTCTGCCCTACTATTTATCCATAGCTGGAGGTAGATTAGGATTCATACCTTTCCCAAGGGTATTAGCGCTAAGTGAAAGTAACTACACGTGTAGCTATATAGGAAACATTGAAAATATACATTCAAAAACTTAGCTCTTACTTATACCTAAACTATCTGCCTGTCTGTCCTTTTCAGTCTCTTTCTAATCCCACTCTTCCATCTCTTAGTTAAGGTGCAATCTGTGGGTCAAATAGATCTGTTTGCAAATTATCTCGAATAGATAGGAATACTTGACATCATATAATCACGGGCAAAAAATTTAAGGAACTACACAAAAGGAAAATGTAAATATAAACGTACAATGTACACAGTCCACCAATATATATATATATATATATATATATATATATATATATATATATATATATATATAGATAGATAGATAGATAGATATACCTGAGTCAGATAAACCTACTAGTTTCGCTTAGTGCTCTTCAGGGCTAAGATCCGACTCGGATCTTAGCCCTGAAGAGTACTAAGCAAAACTTTTAGTAGATTTATCTGACTCATTAGGTTTATCTTTATTATTTGCTCTACTTAGGTATTGAGCACCTTTTACTTATTAGCTTTAGTTTCCTGGCGGTTTTGTATGAATATATATATATATATATATATATATATATATATATATATATATAAATTGTTTTTCTTTTGGCCAAATCTTGTACCAATAGATTATTTTTGGTTGGTACGATTATCTTGGTCTTTTCTTTTTTCCAAATTTTTTTTCTCCCCGGGTGATGTTGTAGTATATTTTTACAATCAAACTATTTGCTGTTTTTTATATATATATATATATATATATATATATATATATATATATATATATATATATATATATATATATATATATATATATACATATATATATATATACATATATATATATATATATACACACACACACACACACACACACACACACATATATATATATATATATGGCCGATTTAGCTGAGTTAGTAGAGCGCCCGCCTGTGAGCCACAAGTTTCCAGGTTCGATACTAACCCTCGCCAACTCAGCATATGAATAGCACAGGGACATGTGTGGTAAAGTGAGGAGCTGATGGTAAGTGTGACGCTCCAATCCAGAGACTAAAAAACAATCTCCTTGATCTAGCGCTAGTGAAAAGGTGATATACCCCCTCGTTGTCCGGCCGATATAGATAATAGGCCACACAGACGACTTTACTATATATATATATATATATATATATATATCTTCTTATTATAATGGAGATTGTGTGTTTTTCTGTCTGTAACCGAAATTATATTCCTACTCAAGTCACAATTCTCTTAGTTATTGACATCACATTCTCCATGATTTTATTTTTTATCTTAACCTCAATTATTAATAAAATTGCCTTACATTATTAATACTGTTAACTATGTCTACATACTGATAGCATGTAATTATATTTATATATACAACAGAATAGTGGTTTACAGTGTGAACGGGAAGGCTAATTTGCATATTGATATTAAAAAATTGAATTTAATAAATATGTGCTTAGTATTATTGATTTCTAACTGTTTGGTTTTATTTTAATGAATATAAGCAAAAATCTCTTCAATGAATCTTAAATGAAATCCATTAACAAGATAAAATAACTGTCATTTTATTCTTTACTTCCTCTTATAACTAAATACTTAAATTAGAAAAATAACAATGAAAGACGAGAGTGATGGAAGAGTAAGTTTTCAGTTGTTCCATTTTTATTATACTCCCTCTGTTTCAAATCTTTATTATACCCCCCTCTGTTTCAAATCTTTTTATCTGTATTCTTATTTAGTTTCATTAGCCTTTCTAATTTAATACAATATTTATTACATTAAAACTTAAATACTTGCACCCGGAGGGTGCATATTTGCTAGTATATATATATATATATATATATATATATATATAGAGAGAGAGAGAGAGTATTCGGGATGACAGTTTCACAAGGAAAAAGAAAAAGTGCTTGGTAACTTCAGAATGTAATGGATTGTAAAGAAATTTAACAGGCACGGAAATTACACTACTGTCAATAAGTTTCACTCAAAATAACCGCCATTAGCGTCGATCACAGTCTCAATCCTGCTTCGGAACCTGGAGCAAGCTGATGTTACAGTTTTCCTGGGAAGGGTAGCAAAACTACCTTAATGCTGTGGATTATCTGGGCTTTTGTAGTACTTGCACGGCAATTGGTATCTTTCTCAACAGCGCCACATACATAATAATCCATGGGGTTAAGATCTGAGGAGTTTGGAGGCCAAAAATTGGGACTGGTGTAGTCGTAAAAATTCGCCGACAATTATTTTTGACTTTCCCAGAGGTGTAGCAGGGGGCCGAATCCTGCCGCCATACATATGGCCTACCATTAGCTACCCTAGTTACCCAGAGCTTGACTATAGTGTTTAGCAACTTCACGTAGGCATCTGAGTGTCCCCCAACACTTTTTTCTGCAGATTTTCGAGGAATTCTGCTGTACGAACGCAATCAGACTGTCTGTTATGTTGCTTTCTTCTAGCCAGAGCCTTGTAATCGCCATCGCAATTCTCCAGTTCATGCCTGATTGTTTTTACAGTGTTCAGGGAGCATTGGGGGGAACCGAATCTCAGCAAAAGGGCATATCATGTTTTAATTCAACCAATATATTTAAAATGTTATAACATAGAGAATAAAACAATTTCCAGTAGAATTTGGAAGTGAATGATAATTTGTTGGGGTCTTCAGTAGTGCGGAGAGTAATTTTCGAATTCATCCAAATTCTTGAAAAACCGGTATTTTAAAGCAAATATGAAAGATCTGTTTGAAAATGTCAACATGGAGGATATTCTCTCTTTTTTGAGGGAAATAAAATTATACAATAGAATATAGACATGAAACAAATCAATACCATACAACATAATCTCCAACAATGCTAACACATTTTTAAAACCAATTACTAAAAAGAATAAATATAAATACACGATATGTATAACTTCCTAACCGTTAGGCATGACATAACCCCAGATGGGTTGATATGCCGTTAAAATCAATAAACAAACAAACAAACAAAAATTCTTGATTTAACTGAGATAATTGTAAAATGCTAATTAGAAACTTTCCCTCCTTCCTAAATAGAAGCATCAGTATCATCATGAACTGCTGTCAAAACAGGGTCCAAACAGATTCACAGATCGTCTTGTACAATATAAAGACGAAAAGGGAATAGGTTATATTCATGGATTGCTGTTACTCATGGAAGAAGAAAAATTGTTGGCTAATTTATTTTTAAGAGTTTTCAATTTTTTGTTGCAAGTGTTTTTATTCGGTTTCTCTCCGTCCAACGTCGATGCGGGCGTGTCCGCTCGCTGACCTGTTTGGGGATTGATGGAGTGAGCCTTTCTGGGCAACCCCCAGCCAATTTGACAGTCGTTATTAATCCGAGTGGGCTGTTTGTAAAATAACCACTTAAGATGGCGGCAAACCGCGACATAATCGTGCGGTTTTTGATTCTGTGTCGTGGTCGTGTTTCTCATTTGTTATTGTCTTTGTAGAGGTTTCGTGTCTCCCAGCCCGTTCGTTGTCCAGTGAATTTTAAGTGTCGCATAAAACAAAAATTGTATATAAATAAGATAAAGAAAGAACAAATGTCATTCTTAACATTTACAAGAGGTTTACGATGTGCTGCGATTAATCCCGACGAACTTTGCAGTTTCTTCCCGCTTTTTTAGCCACTCATCTCAGTTATGGAATTAACCTTTTTAATGCGACCCTGCTGGTAGTTTATTTCTCGAATCACTCACTTCTGTTACGATAATATGTCTCCCAACTGCTACATGAAATTGTTTATGGTGGCGCTCATATTGTAGCGGTTCACTTTCAAGAATAAATTCATCTTTTTGGAATACTCGTTTTTTTTTATTTTCTACATATTGTCGGATTTATATCCATATTTTACTACCCTATATATATTTATATCCCAGCGTTCATATATTTCGAACTATTCTAAGAGCGCCAATTTTTCATTCAAAAATTTTTAAACAAACTTATCAACAAAAACTATCACAGTCTCCTTATTATTCTGTGATAAATTTTACTTTTCCTTATATAAAAAAAAACCCTGAAGAAGATCTACTTAACAGATTGAAACACTGCAGCGTTGGCTGAATAAATATCACTCATTTTATTTGAACCTGTGTTTTTTCAAATTTTTCACTATCTTACATACCGTCGATTCACTTCCATTTTTCTCTTCATATATATATATATATATATATATAAGCAAAATTTAGTAAATTCCTTTTCAATGTTAGTATTTACCCAACCCCTCCGCCACGGGCAGGATGTGAAACAAAATGAGTTTGTTGAATGGAGTACAGATGGCTTGAATTTAGGGTTTTCATTCACTTAGACTGGCTGCCTCTCAGTCGGTAGCGTATTCGGTTGGGAACCTCAAGGTTCCTGGTTCGATACCGGCCCTCGCCAACTCAGCGTATGAGTAGCACAGGGATCTGCGCGGTAAAGTGAGGAGCTGATGGTAGGTGTATATATGATTGATACTATTTTCTGCATAAATAAAAAGACTAAAGACAGAATGCGTGAATAGAAGAAAAAAGTTTTTTTTTAAGAATCTGCTCGGGTAGTAAATAAGTATCAAAATCGAAAAATAAAATGAAAATAAAAACTAAAAAAATAATTTTGGGAGTATTATTTGTATTATTCAGACTATTGTCCTCATTAGCATTATCTGCGTTATTCGGACTATTGTCCTCATCTTCATTGTTATCTGTACAACGTTTCGGCCGATATGCCCTCCGGCCTTCTTCAGGTATTTCTTGTCGGACTCAGGAACCTTTTCGGACTCGGGAACCTTCTTTTCGAACTCGGGAACTCTCTTTTCAGACTCGGGAATCCTCTTTTCGGACCCGGGAACTTTCTTGTCATAATCGGGAACCTTCTTGTCAATAGTCCGAATAACGCAAATAATACTAATCATCAAGCCTCATCTCTCCGACCTTCTTCAGGTATTTCTTGTCGGACTTGGGAACCTTCTCGAACTCGGGAACCTTCTTGTAATCGGGAGCCATCACGGAACTTTGCACCTAACCCTTTATCAGTTCACGGGGGTATCCTGTTCTCATTCCACTAACCATAGCTTGGGTACAGGTGTTAAGCTGTGTTAATTATTATTCTATGTTACTGCTGCCCCTGACCATGATTGAACCTGCAGTCTAGAGATAACTGTCACTTAGAACTGTCTTAACCTAACTCCTTTATCTACTAGGCTATGTGTCCAATTGTACAATCCACTGTGATTTTTTTTCAATCACAAAAGTAACAATTTATTTTGTAAAAACGGATTTTAAGTAGCGTCTTGGCAGGCATTTTGGTCGAAATTGACCGAAAAAAATCGTTTTAAATATATCAAAAATAAATTACGAGTGTAATATTATTTTGCTTTTTTTACTGATGCTCATTATGTTACTACTTTTTGACTTAGACAAAATTTTTACCTTAAATAATCGGTCTAATAAATTTTAATTCGTTTTTAAAATGAAGAGCAGACGATATTTTGGCAGATCCTACTCTTTTCCCTAATCCAGAGAGAGCTTAATGGGTGACCCAACAGGTCACGTTTTGTCTAGTATATATATATATATATATATATATATATATATATATATATAAAGAAATGTCGTGGTAGGTGTGTGTCGTCTTATATAACCGAAAAGAGATGCTATTTAGGATTGAAATTTGTATACACCTTAATATGTTTATAATTAACAAACGTACAAAATTTAGCTTTTGATTTATACTGATTAATTGATATAATTCAATAATTTAACAAAAATCAGTCAAATTTGTGCGACTCTTCCCAGTTCTTCATAAGGGAGTACAAAAAGAGTACGTAACCTAACATTGGACTCGTCTCAGTATTTTGCCACACGGTGCCTTCAGTTTCAGTCTAAGATACTTTGACAGGAACTGCACGCCCTAAGATCAAAGTGTAGTATCTGTGCCCGGAACCCACAAAAGCTTCTCGCTTGATTCCAGGGGTGCTATATCCCAGGTAGCACTTGTGCCCTTGTCTAAAAGCGACAGGGTTTATTGTACGGTGCCTGAAGCACCCTAAAAGGTGAATTCCGACGGAATTTTAAGCAGTTTTTAGATCCAATTTGGGCCTCACCTTGCATCTTATTTGGCTTGGTATGCAGTCGAAGATCCTTTACAACTGAATACCGAGTTCGATTTTTGCTTAATGGCCCATACTTGAGACACCTCCTACCCATAGAGTACAGGTTGGGTAAATATCAACTCTGCCTTCAGTAGAGTTCGATAAAGTTTAGCCGTAAGTAAATTCTGTTAAGTACAATATCATTACATCAGCTATGTTTAAATATCACAAACTTGAATATAGTGCTTTTTTGAAATTTTCGTAATTTAATACGAATTGTAAAAATATATATTTGGGGGGGGGTGAGAAAAAAAGATCAAGAAAACTAAGGATTTATTTCTTAGAAGAAAATATATTCATTTTTAGTACTGGCTAAGTAATGCCATTAGGGGCCGGGTTAGCTCAGTCGGTAGAGCGTTCGGCTAGAAACCACAAGGTTCCTTGTTCGATACCGGTACCCGCCAACTCAGCGTATGAGTAGCATAGGGATCTGTGCGGTAAAGTAAGGAGCTGATGATAGGTGTGGCGCTCCACCTCAGATGCTAAAAATAATCTCCTTGGTCTAGCGCTATTGAAAAGGGGATAGACTCCCTCACTGACTGGTTGATACCGACTTTAGGCCGCCCCGTCGACTAAAAGTAATGCCACATTCTTTATTTCATGTGAAGATTTTTTTATCAAACTAATGCCTACATTGAGACCCTAACAAGACTCAGAGCAAGAATCCGACGAGTAAGTCCCAACTTGCCAATCGACAATATCTTCCTTCTGCATGACAATGTTCGACCACACAGAAGCGTCAGGACAAGGGAGAAAATCTCCTGGTTCAGGTGAACAATTTTACCACATCCTCCATACTCACCAGATTTAGCGCATTCAGACAATCATCCCTTCGGTCCTATGAAAAAGGCTTTGAGAGGCAGACATTATTTTAGTGTCGAGAAAGTGAAATCTGTAGTGAAGAAGTGGCTCAAAGAACAGTCAACAGAATTTTACGGGGTAGGGATACATGCTCTCATTCCAAGGTGAAACATTGCTATTGAGATAAACGGTGACTATATGGAGAAGTAGGGATGCGATCCACAGGGGACCAGCTTCCTTTTTATATATGATACATGTTCCCGTGTTGGTAATTATACTTGAACTAAACAGATTGGCATTACTTTTTGAAACACCCTCGTGTTACATAATCTATGCGGTGGCATAAGATTATTGTCAATCCCCTGTAATTCTGAGGGATGACCCTTTTCATACTTATGTAAGGTAGTATAGAGATATGGTGGCGATCAGTGCAGTTGATGGCCTTGAAAGTGAGTGACGGCGTCTGACCTCACTCTCACCTTGCCTTCCGGGGATAAATCGTGGGAACCGGAAGGCATAGAAGAACCTGTTCCGGTTTAAGAATAGTAAGGAGCTTTAGTTTAGTTTGCAGTTAGACGTCAGGCAGAGCAGCGGCCATTTTATGCTCTGCCTAAAACTGGAACTCACGCGCGCTATGTTAGTCAGATATTTAGTTACGTGAAATGTATAGTTAAGGAAATAAAAGTTTATATAAGTAAAATGTTCTTGTGGTTGATAAATGTCTTGGTAACAAGACTAAGAAATGAATCCAGGACGACCAGCCAGCAGGAACATAGCAACTCCAGACCTTAGAAGATACCAGACCAAGATATACCAAAGACGATCAGAATAGCAAAGCCGGCCAGAAGAATAGATGTCCAAGATATAGAAGCAAGTAAGAAGTAAAGAAGTAAAGAAAGGGTATACAACATTATATCGATTTGGTACCGTGAAGACCTCAGTATGCAACACTCGTATTTCCTATCTAAAAACAACAACAATAATACATTAAATTTTATTTATCTTAAGACATTCGATTCTTTTAAAACATTTTAAAACTGTTTTCAATCTCATCAAATTTAAATCTGAAAACTTACGAAATAGCAGAATTGGTCACTACTATGATAGACTCAGTTATTATTAGTGATCATCCTCAACACAATGATAAATTAATCAATTATTTGTTGTATTTTTTGTAAAAAATGGAATCTGTAAAAATAAACATATTTCTTCTTCTTCTTCTTCTTCTTCTTCTTCTTCTTCTTCTTCTTCTTCTTCTTCTTCTTCTTCTTCTTCTTCTTCTTCTTCTTCTTCTCTCTTTCTTTCTTTCATTCATTTTTCATTTTTCATTCTTTCGTTTTCTATTTCATTTTTCTTTCTTCTTATTCTTTTTCTTTTTCTTCATTTTCTTTTTCTTTTATCTTCCCCTTTCTTTCTTTCTTTCTTTCTTTTCTTTCTTTTTTAAACACTGATAGTAAATCAAGCTTCTTTCTTTCTTTCTTTCTTTATTTATTTCCTACTGTTTTCCTAACATTTCCCTTTATATTTTCTCTTCTTTCTTTCTTTCTTTCTTTCTTTCTTTCTTTCTTTCTTTCTTTCTTAAACACTGATAGTAAATCAAGGTTCTTTCTTTTTCTTCTTTATTTCTTTCTTTCTTCTTTATTCATTTATTTATTTCCTACTGTTTCTTAACATTTCCCTTTATTTCTTTCTTTCTTTCTTTCTTTCTTTCTTTCTTTCTTAAACACTGATAATAAATCAAGGTTCTTTCTTTCTTTCTTTCTTTCTTTCTTTCTTAAACATTGATAGTAAATCAATGTTCTTTCTTTCTTTCTTTCTTTCTTTCTTTCAGCAAGTACTATTTCCACACATCAATGCCTTCTCACCTTTCTTTGCTTGATTCTCACAGCCATATTGTAATTAGTTGTTTCTTTGTTGTCTGTCACTTCTTTCTATTTCTTCATTTCACTTCTGCGTCCCAAAGGAACGCCCGATGTTGTTGCTTTCGACCAAAAGGGCGATTTATTAGCAACGGCCAACCGAATTTCGTGGAGGCCAGCCCAACTCATTATCTAAACAAGCGCTCACATCCGATATCTCTTCATAGAACCAAACTGTTGGCCATCTTATGAATATATTTGCGGCTAAGTCTCAACGGGACGTCGACCCATCGGTCTGCATCTTTTGTCATTGGCCACTTGCAACTCTTTTCGAGCGTTCTACTCTCTAGCCTCATCATTTCTCTCTCTCTCTCTTCCCCTTTCTCTCTTCACCCCCTCCCTCTCTTCCTCTTTCTCTCTACGCCTCCCCTTCTCTCTTTCTTTCTCTTACACTTTCACTCTTTCTCTCTGCATTTTACATACTTTACATGCACGCATGTCGAATATAAGAAACAATCTCTCTCTCTCTCTCTCTTCTCTCTCTCTTTCTCTCTTTCTCTCTCCTTCTCTCTTACACTTTACTTTCTCTCTCCGCCCTCTCTATCTCTGTTTCTCTATTCTCTAATACACACTTTCACTCTCTTTCTCTCGGAAGTTACATACACTTAACACGCACGCATGTTGAATGTAAGAAACAATCTCTCTCCTCTCTCTCTCTATCTATCTATCTTTCTCTCTCTCTCTTTCCCCTCTCTCTTTCTTCAAACATGTTACACGCACAATTGGCAAACATATGAAACAATCACTATCTCCCTCTCTCCCCCTCTCTCTCTCTCGTTTAACACTCTTTCTCTGTCTCTTTCTCTCAGTCATACGTTACACGTAGGCATGTCAAACGTGAAACAATCTTTCTCTCTCTTTCTCTCTCATTTACAGACACGTTACACGTAATCATTTTAAACATATGAAACAATCTATTTCTATCTCCCCTCTCTCCCTCTCTCCCTCTCTCTCTCTCTCTCTCTCTTACTCTCTCCTTCTCTCTTGTTAAAAATAAGAAACAATCTCTTTCTCTCTGTCTGTCTTTTTATCTCATTTACACACACGTTACACGTAGGCATATCAAACTTATAAAACAGACTCTCTCTCTCTCATTCTCACCCCCCCCTCTCTCTCTCTCTGATTCACACGCATGTAAAACATAGAAAAAATCTCTGTCTTTATATGCATAAATATCTAAAATTATTGGGAAAACGAGACCTTCTAACATAAACTTTAATATGATAAGCTACACCTCGATTTATCCGGTGATTAAAGTGAAATTGGTTTTGAATCGATTTGTCTACGAGTAGTGTTCATTTACAAAGCTTAATGTGTCGCAAGTTCAGAAGCATGGGACACCCAGTGAGAAATCAACTCAGTAAAAGTAAAAACGAGAATGTAGTTACTGTGCGCTATGAATAAAATCAAAATATCAGTTACCGGCACTTCTGCATAGGATGAATAATCCCCGTTTTTACATGTATATATATATATATAATATATTAGGTGTGGTGCTCCACCTCAGATGCCAAAACAATCTCCTTGGTCTTGCGCTTTGAAAGGGGATAGACTCCCTCGCTGATTGGCTGATACCGACTCTTTACATATATATATATATATATATATATATATATATATATATATAATATATATATATATACATATATACATATATATAAACGAGTATCAATCTTGACTTCGCTGGAAAAACTAAAAAGAAAACCGAATGAGTTGCAATAAGTACAATCCAATATCAGGATTGTTTTTGTATCAACTAATCTTGATGGATATTATTAGCTAGTATTCATTACCAAAATCTACAACTTTTAAACTCTTTAAAAAAATTATATTTAATTTTATATCTAAGATTATATATATATATATATATATATATATATATATGTGTGTGTGTGTGTGTGTGTGTGTATGTGTGTGTGTGTGTGTGTGTGTGTGTGTGTGTGTGTGTGTGTCCGTGTGTGTTAGGTTAAAGTGTCAGATTTTAAAGTAACATTTCTGCAACACAATCTTAAGATTATTTACCAATAATATGGAGTCAAACATCAGAACCATTTATACAACTTCGTATTCGTTTCAACACGTGTCTATTGTATTTGAGTAGAGCGTTTTTCACAAAGGAATAAATACTCTAAATACTATCGAATGAATACTCTATATACTATATTGTCTTTGTGTCTTCACATCTGTATTGTTCCAGTATAAAAACAGATTCTGCCCTCTAATGTTTTAAGGTTGCTTCTTTTTGTAAAAGATTCATTCTTTCATAAATCGTAACCCACTTCTAAATGTGATATCGTGTTTAACTCTATACGTCTGTTTTTACTCATATCTAAAAATTCAATTCTTGACTTTTTTTAATCTAAGTCTTTTCATTCTCACATGACTGTCTGCAGCCAATAAGGAAGTTCAGGGTTGATGATTTGAACTTTGATCCGTAATCTATCAATCACTCTTAAGCGAATATTCGTCACATCCGGTCTATGTGTTCTGCATAGAATAGTATGGTTTGTTTCTCTGGATTTTTGAGATGAGGCTTGATAATTAGTATTATTTGGATTATTCGGACTACTGTCCTCATATTCATTGTTATCTGTACAATGTTTCGGCCGATGTGTCCTCTGACTTTATTCAGTATTTCTTGTCGGACTTGGGAGCCTTCTCAAATTTGGGAACCTTCTTTTAGAACTGTCTTAAACCAATGCCTTTATCCACTATGCTATGTCCAATGACAGTTATCTCTAGGCTTCAGGTTCCATCCTGGTCAAGGGCGACAGTAACATAAAATAATAAACACAGGTTAACACCTGTACCTAGTTATGGTTAGCGGAATGAGAACAGGATACCCCCGTGGATTGAATACAGAGTTGGGTTTAAAGTTCCGTTATAGCTCCCGATTACGACAGGAAGGTTTCTGAGTTTTAAAAGAAGGACCCCGAGTTCGAATAATCAAAATAATACTCAGTATAGTTTGGTTTTCAACATTGTTCTGAAAACCCTTCGGTGCCAGGAACACAGTTCTCTGGGTTGTTTTTGTTAAAACGGGAACTGAAATCTCCACCGTTTGGCTAGGTCCAGATATTAAAGGCCACCATAAAATCTATTCTTTAACAGCATGAGAGTTTTTTTTCAAATCCGCCTTAGCTGGAGGTTTTATATATCTTTTCGTATTCTTCCATTTTCACTCCCTCCTCACTCACTCACTCACTCATCATCATCATCATATCTATCTATCTATCTATCTATCATTTTTTATCTACAATCTATTATATATATACCCAGTTGTCACAATAAGCGCAAGAATAAAAAAAAAAAAAAAAAGAAAAAAACAAAAAAAAAACAAAACAAAAAAACAAAACAAGAACAATAAGTATGGTGGAACTGATTTATTTATTTATCTATTTTTTGCTGTATTGTGGTTTCAAACACGAGGCGTCAATTATTAAAATAGAAACTGTGGGCCAGACATTGGCTATTTTCAAAATTCTGCACAAGAATGCTGCGTGCAGTCTTGAATAAGTCGTGGAAACAGCACCCCACAAGGAAACAGCTGTACGGTCACCTTCCCCCTCTCACAAATTATCCGAGTGAGACGGACAAGGCATGCAGGACACTGCTGGAGAAGCAAGGATGAACTCATAAGCTACGTTCTCTCGTGGAAGCCAACACATGGACATGCAAGTGTGGGGCGCCCAGCAAGGACCTACATTGACCAGATATGTGAAGATGCTGGCTGCTCCGCAGAGGAGCTTCCAGGTGTAATGAATGATAGGGAAGGTTGGCGAAAGATTGTCATGGATACCCGTGCTGCATGCGCGACATGATGATGATAATGATGATTGTAACAGAACATGTGCATGTTCTTTAACTTGGGTTTTGGGGCAAACACACGTTCTGGACCAACATTTGTCAAATTGAAGCTTATCCATTTCCACCTTTAGTAAAATATTTAACTAAATTTTCTGCTTTTTAATGATTACGTAGTTTAATATAGTTAGTAATATTAATTAGTAATAGGACATGTGCATATTGTTAATCATGAATTTTTGAGCAAACAAAATTTTGTTTCTATGATTTTTTGGTTGAAAATTTTCGTTGATTTGAATTTAACAGTTTTATCGAAAAATTAATGGTAGAATTTATGCGTACAATTTTATCATCGAAATTATTATCACTCCATCCATTGAGTACATATCAAATCTTATCAAACTTTTATCAAAACAATTATATAATTTGTCTGTCTTTTTTCTTTTTTTTGTTCTTTCTTGTTCTTTATTCCTTTCTTTCTTTCTTTCCTTTCTCTTTGTCTTTTCTTGTTCTTTCTTTCTTTTGTTTCTCTTTGTCTTTTTTCCTTTCTTGTTCTTTCTTTTCTGTTTGTCTTTTGTCCTTTCTTTCTTTCTTTTCTCTTTGCATGTTCTTTCTCTATGTTTTCCTTTCTTTCTTTCTTTCTTTCTTATCTTTTGTTCTTCTTTCTTCTTTCTTTCTTTCTTTCTTTATTTATTTCTGTTGTCCTTTCTTTCCGCCTTTTTTGATTTGTTGTTCTTTTCTTTCTTTTCTATTTGCCTTTCTTTCTTTCTTCTTTTTTTTTCTTTCTTTCTTTCTTTCTTTTCTCTTCGTCTTTTGTCATTTCATGTTCTTTCTTTCTTTTTTTTTTCGTTCACTCTTCTTTCTTTTTTAATAATCCACGTTCCATGGAATTCTACAAAAGGATGCAGAAGAGTTATCAGTTTGCTCAAGAGAAGAATGGCTTTTTTTCTTTTGAATTCCTTTTTTTTTTAATTTAAAAAAAATAAATATCCCCCCCCCCGCAAAAAAAGTGACTCACGTTATGTGAATATGGTTGAATTTCAGGATGAATATATTCAATAGCATTTATGTCTCATGGTTCTCTATCATTATTATCTTAGTTAGACAGAACTTTTTCGAACACCCTCAATTAGTCTCAATAGATATCCCCACAGATGTATAAGTGATATCTTAACAAGTCGAACAAAAACCTCCCACTTCTAAGTATTCACATAAGTTACGGCCCATACAATCACGGATTGATTCTTTAAAGTGTCTCCCCTCTCTTCACGGTCAGTCGCATGGACGTTGGTCTCCCCCACTTTCGATCACTTCCCCTCATATTATTAGGTTTTCTTCTTTCTTTCACGCCCAACTTATTTATCAGCTTCTAAATTTTAACACGCTGCCCTTTCACACTTTCTTTCAAATTTCTTATTCTCCATTTTGTACACTTCCATCTACACAAGCTTTTTCTATTCCATTCTTCTTCTTCTTCTTCTTCTTCTTCTTCTTCTTCTTCTTCTTCTTCTTCTTCTTCTTCTTCTTTCACTTTTATCTTTATCTGCAATTTCTTCATTGACTTTGTAGTTCTTTCTTTCTTGCTTTCTTTCTTTCTTTCTTTCTTTCTTAGTATGTTTCTTTTTCTCTCTTTTAGTATGTGCGAATGTGTGTGTGTGTGTGTGTGTGCATGTGCGTGCGTTGTTGTACCGAGTTCTGGCAAAAAACTTTTTTTCTTTCTTTCTTTCTTTCTTCTTTCTTCTTTATTCATTCTTTATTTATTTCTTAGTATGTTTCTTTTTCTCTCTTTTGGCATGTGTGTGTGTGTGTGTGTGTGTGTGTGTGCGTGTGCGTGCGTTGTTGTACAGAGTTCTGGCCAAAAGTTATATTTTCCGTCTGTCTGTATGTTCTTCCGTTATTTTGTTGTCTTTTTTATTCTTAGCTTTCCATTCTTCTAAGAACCTTTTTCTTTTTTCCTTTCTTTCTTTTATCATTATCGTTTTTCTATTCGATATTTTTCTCCCTTCTTTCTGTTTCTATTTTTCTATTTTTCTTCTCTTCTTCCTTCTTTATTCTTCCCCATATTCTTCTTTCTTTCTTATCTTTTTATCCAATTACTTCTTCACCCTCTTTTGTCTTTCTTTCTTCTTTATATTCTTTTTCTTTGCTTGTTTCTTTCATCTTCTTCTTCTTCTTCTTCTTCTTCTTCTTCTTCTTCTTCTTCTTCTTCTTCTTCTTCTTCTTCTTCTTCTTCTTCTCTTTATGTCCTACTTTCTTGTTTTCCATTCCTTTTAGAACCCCTTTCTTTCTTTTTCCTTCCTTCCTACCTCTCCCCTTTCTTCCTTCCTTCCTTCAGTTCTTTTTTCTTTCTTTCTTTTCTTTCTTTTTTCTTTCTTTCCTTCTATCTTTTTCTTTTCAATTTGGTTCGACTTCACAAAACTTTTTTTGGCTTTCATCCAAATTTTTAATTCATTCTTCTTCTTCTTTCTTCTTCTTCTTCTTCTTCTTCTTCTTCTTCTTCTTCTTCTTCTTCTTCTTCTTCTTCTTCTTCTTCTTCTTCTTCAAATATACTTAATCTTTTTTTATTAACTCTCTCTTCTTTCTCAAACGCCGCCATTGCTTTTCTCAATCTCCATCCCCCCTACACTCCCAACCTGCCTGCCATGTCCCCGCCATTGTTGAAGTCCCTCATGAAACCCCTTAACCTTGTTAGCTGATCCGTTACGTCTAACTGCTTATTCAAGCTACACCAACAAATACACTGCCCGTTCAACTTCTTATCATGACACCCGCACTTAGGACGCGGGAAGCCGTTTCTTTTTCTCAATGCTTTACCCCCAGATACTGGTCCCCAACCCCACCTTGTCCCTCCCACAAGCACCAGTTCTATTGCATCCCAACTCCTTCTTATTTATGTATCTCTGCCGCTGAATGTTGCCGAAAGCATTTCCCCCCAAATCAAATCCAAGTATGTCGACTCGGCCTTTCTGTTGGTCCGTTACGTATCTTTGCTTCATGTAAGCTGTGTCGCTAACATCTCGTTAATTGGGGTTGTCAGTGATAACGAGTCAACTCGCACAGGCTCATTGTGATCGTCAATTTTCGTTCATTTTCGTCGATCTCCGCTCATTGTCGGCAATTTACGTTGATTATCCAATTACAAAAGGCAGACCCACCGAAGCCGATCCGAGACCAGAATTAGATTAGATGCGAAAGCTGATCAATAACGTGAACAAAGAAACCAACAAATGGAATTGAAGGAGGGGTTGAGAATAGTGCGTCGTGGGTTAGGGGGTTGATTATCAATGAACACCAATGTAAACACACATACACACACCACATACACATGCACAAATACACGGGCGCACACATGCACACACAAACTACAGCAGTTACAATAACTCACAAGGCGCCATTATAAGCAGATTGAGGTTGAAAGAGAGACAGCGAAATGCTGTCTACGTGTTGGCTTTATTTAGAGATTTGTGCGCTGAGCCGTGCGCATGCGCACACGACGAGGTACAAAAACGTCTGTCCGATTGTATGGTTCATACGTGTATTTAACATTTCATCTAAATATATGTATACATTTTTCTTGTATCTTATGCTTATGTGATTACACGGACAGATATATTGGCGAATTTGCCTAAGTGCTTTTTTGTATGGATGAAAATGTATTATTATTATTATTATTATTATTATTAGAGAAACTATGCGTGAGTATTTTAGTTGAAGAAAGAATGCTTCCTTTTCGTTTGTGTTAATATGACTTGCGGCGGACATAGTATATATATATATATATATATATATATATATATATATATATATATATGTGTGTGTGTGTGTATGCAGAGTTTTGTGGCCCTGTTTTCTAGCTTGGAGCAACACTTAACTTCAGACATGAAATATATTCACCAGTTACAAAAAAAAAAAAAAAAAAAAAAAAAATTAAAAAGAAAAAAAGAATTCTTTATCAATAATATTTTCTCCTAAATCCAGAATCTTTTTGTTGAAACCTTTCGCATTTGAACGTAAAGTGCCGTCAGAGTAAATAGTAAACGTTTTGTTTATGTCAATTACCGACCCTTATTTGTATAAAGATGATTTGGAACCTCCCAGGCTATATGCTTTGGTAGGCGTAGATACGATATAGTTAATGATCATAGAAAGAAGAAGAAGAAGAAGAAGAAGAAGAAGAAGAAGAAGAAGAAGAAGACAGAGAAGAAGAAGAAGAAGAAGAAGAAGAAGAAGAAGAAGAAGAAGAAGAAGAAGAAGAGAAGAAGAAGAAGAAGAAGAAGAAGAAGAAGAAGAAGAAGAAGAAGAAGAAGAAGAAGGGGAGGAATCATTGAAGAATTAGAATAAGAATGAAAAGGTGTAAAAGAAGAAGATGGAGAAAAATGAGGAAAAAAATTAAGAAGAATGAAAAATGAATGAGAATGAAGGAAAGGAGGAGAACAAAAGAAGAAGAGAAGAATGAGAAGAAAGAGAATAAAACAAATAAAGAACTAGGAGAATGATAAGAAAGAAAGAAAGAAAGAAAGAAAGAAAGAAAAGAAGAGAAGAAGAAGAAGAAGAAGAAGAAGAAGACAAATAAAACAATGTGTAGAAGAAGAAGAATGAAAAGAAAAAGAAGAAAAAAGAACGAGAAGAAAAATGTAAAGAAGAAGAAGAAGGAAAAAAGGAATGAAAATAATAATACGAACATTAGCAACAAGAAGTAAAATAAGACAAATAAAGATGTGAAGAAGTAGAATGAGAATGAGAAGAAAAAGGAAAAATAGGAATGAGTTGAGGAAAGAGAAGAAGAAGAAGAAGAAGAAGAAGAAGAAGAAGAAGAAGAAGAAGAAGAAGAAGAAAACATTAATAGTTATAATAAGTTTAAACAGAATCAAATTTCTTTAGCATTGAAGCTGTTTTAACTCTTCGTCCACTTTAAGCCGCTCACATTGGATCACCGACCACTGCAAGCAAAGTACAGTAGCAGATAGTCTGTACATTATAACTGAGCAAAATGTCTTGTACAAAGTAAAAATACTAAGAAAATTTAGTACAGCCGTAAGGAAATTTGGTAAGGAAAGAGTTAAAAATCATCGACACTGAATCTGTATTAATCAAGTTTCTTTAAAATAATCCTCTTGGCCTTCAACACACGTATTCTAACAAATTTTTAATTCGTTAAAGTGTTATATAATTCAGCTTATGAATTATATCCGTACCTGTAATAAGAATATTTGAACCAGGGCCCGTTAGATTCAGAATAACGGGTCCAGTGGAAAAAGTTACCTCGACAGTTATTGACGGGTGATAACCTTTTTACTTGACTCCTTGAAAAACGTGCGATTAAGACACGTGAGAATTAGTTTAAGATGCGGCTAGATCTTCGAGGAGTGCGTACGCTACTGTCGGCTCTGATAGTCGCTTCTCCCGCGGCGGTGAAGATGGGCTGTTTTTTAAAAAAATAAAGCTTTATAATAAAAAGCAAGTAAGTCTTGTTGAGTTATTAAACAAGAAATGACCAGTCCAACAAGAAAGAAGGAAAGATCCAACAAGAAGTAAATGCAACCCAAATGATCAGCCCGGGAAATAAGACTGAAGAACATGGCGACCGGCCGAGTTAGAAACAATAGTAGAAGAGTAAGAACCCTCATCTCATCTCATCCCTACTACTACTCTGTCTGTCTCTCTCCCCCATATATACATCCGAGTAAAAGGGAATATAACACATCTAGTTGGCTTGCAGATGCAGTTTATTAAAACATTACCGCGTAGCTGGATACAGATTCAGAATAGGTAGAGGCGATTAGACACTCGAGAATTAGTTTTCAGATGTGACCAGAGATTTCAGAGCGAGTGGACTCGAAGTCGCTCGCTCTGATAGTCGTTTTTCCCGCGGCGATTGAAGATAGGCTGGGTTGTTTAATAAAGCTTTATAAGAAAAACAACCAAATTTTGTTGAGTTATTAAACAAGAAATGACCAGTACATCAAGAAAGAAAGATCCAACAAAAAGTAAAAGCAACCCAAATGACCATCCCGAGAAATAAGACTGGCTAACACGGCGACCGGCCGAGTTAGACGAAGTAAGCAGAGAGTTACAAGAACCCTCATCCCATCGACTCTATCTACTCTACTCTGTCTCTGTCTCTCTGTCTCTCGCTCTCCGATTATATATACCAGAGATATTATGTGGATATATGATAGAAACACCTATGAACTTCCTTTTTTTCATTAAAGTTTGCCCCCAAATGGAGCCACCTGTTGGCCGTGGGTGGCGACCCGTAAGGCTTAAGGACGGAGTCTTGGTGGACGAGCAGTCCAGGACCTGCAACACTCCACTTAAAACCTTACTTAGGCAAGACGGGCGGTCAGAGAGCTCCCCCTCCGATCAATAGGCTGGTCACGTCAAGCCCTAGCACCTATATGTTTTTCCCAACCCTATTGCCCTTATGGCAAGCCCCAACCCCTTTTTATCATATGGGTGTTAGAAGGCGTTGACTGAGGGTCCACATATCCTGGGAATGACGTTAAACTCTATCTGATGGTGATGTTCCAGTTTTGGAGGTTTAGGGAATGTGGAGCACCCCTATTGCTCCCATCACCATTGCTCCCTGGTCCACTCTGACCTGGAGTGGTAATACCTGTTAGGGTCCCATCTATGGGTTAAATAGAAAAACATGAGTTGATAACACAATTCTACTATCCATCAAGAATTGATTTATTTCAAAACTTTATCGGCATTAAATTGCCCACTGAGGTTGATATGACGTAAAACAAACAAACCAAACCAAACCATTAAACTTTGATAATTAGCGGAATGATACATTCATTCTAATGATGCTATTCCTATAGCGAAACACGTCATTCGGATTTTCTATATTGCCTTCCTTTTTCTTATGTATGTTACCGTCTGATCCATCCGATTCAGAGGGAAGGGCGCCCTTCCTATGTCATATTTGCATCAAACCTTGGGGATCTGCAACGAGATTGACGAGTCAATTGAGGGATTATGAGAGGAAAGGTTATGGTTGTAGGGTATTAGCGTTATGTGAAATGCATCCAGTTTCGTCCAGGAACTCGTCTCATCGTGTCTATTTCAGACGGCGATAACCATTACTACATGCGCCTCATGTATGTATGTATGTATGTATCTATGTATGTATGTAGAAGGGGCTCTCTGGAGTAGATGGGGTTCTAGTCTAATGACCCAACCGTGGTAAAGGCAACATTTCTAAAAAAAGTAAACTCCGAAATCAGAACTGGAGAAGGAAGCTCTCGCAGCAAACCGCTACTTACTATATATATATATATATATATATATATATATATATATATATAGAGAGAGAGAGAGAGAGGAGAGAGGTCTGAACTTCCTTTAAGGCTAGGTGATACTACTTGAATCATTTTCAGTGAAGTCCGTAAGTCTTTGTCTGGCCTGAAAAGGTGCACAAAAATCATTCTCCTAGTACCGAATCAAGTAATATCTATCTCAGGTTCACAAACTTACTTGGAAATGTATTGTGACCGTATTCTTCTCTTAAAGGCTAGATGTTGTCAATCACATGAAATCTCATGAGACATAGGAACAGAAAACATTTCCTTTGAGGCGAAATGAACTCGAAATGCGTCATTTGCAGTAAAATCTGTCTTAAATCAGCTTGAAAATTTAGAAAAATCATGTCATTCAGACTTCTATGAACGTGAAAAACCACCAGTTAGAATTGGTATGAAAAACTCGAATAGAGTGAAAATAAATTGCCAGTATGCCATTCTAATTTAAACTAATGCTACTACTACTACTACTACTACTACTACTATTATTATTATTTTTATTATTACTATTTTTATTATTATTATAGTTATTAATTATATACCAATACTCGAGTTCCTTAGTCTTCTGACCGTTAACATCTTACAAAACCCTCTGGTAAAAAAAGAGACCGTCCAAATCGTAATGCAAAAATTTAAATCCTGATTATCTGGTACTGCTTATCCGCCAAATTCTTATGAGTGCCGTCACAATAAAACCTTTTCTAAGCATCAAATCAAGTAACATCTCATCATCACCCCGTTTGCCTGTCAGCTCTGATTCAAAGTTTACAAGAATGCTGTTGGTTTGAAAAGACATCTGAGGGGAATCAGTCAAAAAGAAAGCGCCAATCCAGACGATGCTAGAGAATCAAGAGACGGCAATCATTTATAACAACGGAGAAAATAATAATCATGTATGCATGTATATATATATATATATATATATATATATATATATATATATGTGAAAAATGTTGTTCTGGTTCCAACGGGAGAAAATTCAATATTTTATAAAAAAAAGAAGTTCCGCAAAATGTATTATGTTTTTAGAAAAACATTTTTTAAAATTCTTTTTATCCTACATATGCAACAGGTAAAGATCTTCTGGTATCTTCTTCAGGCTTTGATCAATAATATATATATATATTATTGATCAATAATATATATATATATATTATATTATATTACATTATATTATATATACTAGCAAATATATGCTCCCTCCGGGTGCAAGTATTTAAGTTTTAATGTAATAAAATATCGTATTAAATTAGAAAGGCTAATGAAACTGAATAAGAATGCAGATAAAAAGATTTGAAACAGAGGGGGTATAATCGAAAAATAGAACAATTGAAACTTACTCTTCCATCACTCTCGTCTTTCATTGTTATTTTTTCTAATTCAAGTATTTAGTTAAAATAGGAAGTAAAGAATAAAATGACAGTTATTCTTTCTTGTTAATGGATTTCATTTAAGATTTATTGAAGAGATTTTTGCTTATATTCATTAAAATAAAACCAAACAGTTAGAAATCAATAATACTAAGCACATATTTATTAAAATCACATTTTTAATATCAATATGCAAATTAGCCTTCCCATTCACACTGTAAACCGCCATTTTGTTGTATATATAAATATAATTGCATGTTGTTAGTATGTAGATATGTTTAACAGTATTAATAATGTCAAACCATTTTATTAATAATTGAGGTTTAAATAAAAATAAAATCATTGAGAATGTGATGTAAATAACTAAGGGAATTGTAACTTGAGTAATAATATAGTTTCGATTACAGACAGAAAAACACACAATCTCCATTATAATAAGATATATATATATATATATATATATATATATATATTATTGATCAAAAAGATTATTAATTTATTATTTTTATATATCTGAACAGTTCAAATATTATTATAATGGAGAATGTGTGTTTCTGTGTCTGTAACCGAAACTATATCACTACTCAAGTCACATTTTCTTAGTTATTTACGTCACATTCTTCATGATTTTATTTTTTATTTAAACCTCAATTATTAATAAAAGGTTTTTACATTATTAATACAGTTGTCCTTATCTACAGGTATTTGCCTCTTATCCCACTTATGAGGGCGTGACAATTTTTATGTGGGCCCACCCACAAACCGAAGCTCATGGGTGGTGGGTGAAAAATTGCGTCGATCTCGTCGGCATTCCCCCTTAAGGGGGCGCCTCAGGCGCTGGGCAATAAACCCAGCCCTGCCCCTTTAAATCAAGGGGGCAGGTATTGTCTGGGGGATATCCCCCTGGGATCGACGCTATTAACTTGTAAAGATCCAGGGCCGAAACCACTGGATCCACGGCGTTGGCCGGTTTTACAGGTATTTGCCTCATCCCACTTATGAGGGTGTGGCACGAGGACATTTTTATGTGGGACCACCCACAAGCCGAGACTCATGGGTGGTAGGTGGAAAAAATTACGTAGATCCCGTTGGCATTCCCCCTCAAGGGGGGTGCCTCAGGCGCTGGGCAATAAACCCAGTCCTGTCCCAATCCCCATACAAGGCATTCCCCCTCAAGGGGGGCGCCTCATGCGCTGGCAATAAACCCAGCCCTGCCCCTTTAAATCGAGGGGGCAGGTGTTGCCTGGGGGATGGCCCCTGGGATCGACGCCGTTAATTATAGCAATCCCCACCCGTTGGGCGGGGCTGCATACAAATAACATGCAAGTGTATTTACATATACAACAAAATGCGGTTTACAGTGTGAACAGAAAGGCTAATTTGCCTATTGATATTAAAAATTTGATTTTAATAAATATGTGCTTGGTATTATTGATTTCTAATTGTTTGGTTTTATCTTAATGATTATGAGCAAAAATTCCGGGGATAAATCTTATAAGAAATGCATTACCAAGAAGAAATATCCATAATTTTATTTTTTGCCTTCAACTAGATAGTTGAATTAGGAATAATTTCGCAATGAAAGACGGGAGTGATTGAGGAGTAAGTTTCAGTTGTTCTATTTCTCGATTATTCAAATCTTTTTATCTGCATTCTTATTTAGTCTTATTAGCCTTTCTAATTTAATATAATATTTTATTACATTAAAACCGGAGGGTGCATATATTTGCTATTACAGGTAAAATACTTTTTGAAATAACTCTGTTGGTAAGTGA
>CM042154.1:42464755-42497255 GCA_023376005.1 Doryteuthis pealeii | reverse complement strand
TTGATCTTTTTACCTACTTACTTGTGTAACTGTTTGGTACCTTAGTCCGTCTCTTGCTTAGTAGGGACAATCTTCTAACTGGTCTGGTTCTGTTCTCGAGATGCTGGTCTGACTTTAAGATGCTGGTTCGCAAAGGCTGTCATTAGCATAGACAACACGATGCTTATATTTTAAGTGATCACAACCTTTTTATTTTCAGCCAAATTTTTTCAACCGCGTCCGGAGTGAAGCAGAGATGATGTTTACATTATGGGGTCTCCCGTTTAACTGCAAACTGACTAAGCTAAACTCAACTTCTTACGTTTCCTAGTGGGGGGGGGGGGTCAACTAAAGGTCATTACCTATCAATAATCTTACCCTAAAGATTTTTAATTTCAACGACTTTTTAATTCAAAATCTTGCTACACTAACAACGGTTTGTTAATATAATAATGATATATGAGGATGGGATCTATGTAGGGTACGAGGTTGAGTCAAAAAGTAATGCCATTTTGTTTAGGACAGGTATAATTACCAACACAGGAACATGTATCATGCATCACAATGAAGCTGATCCTCTGTGAATCACATCCCTACTTCTCCACATAGTCACCATTTCTCTTAATAGCAATGTTCCACCTTCAAATGAGAACATGTATCCTTAGTTTTATAAGAAAAACAACTTCAAATGAAATAAAGAAAATGGCATTACTTTTTGACTCACCCTCGTAGATATTTGTGAGTTAGATTCTGACAACATACCACATTATTATCGCCCTGTGCCAGGTTGAATTTTGCATTAATCTTAAAAAGGCAATCGTTTTTTATCTTGTCTTTTTCTGCCCTACGGAAAGTATCCCTTTTTCTCTCCCACATATCCCCTACCCCCATTTTCTTGAGTAGTTCTCGAGAGGCTGGGGACGAGAGTAATGGGGACCAATAAATTTGTCAGTCATTAGTATTGCCCCGGCAATACTAATGTATAGAAAAAATGCGATCTTTTTGTTACCACAAAGTAAGTTAACTTTTTGAAATAGTTGGGGGTTGATAAAAAGATAGTTTCATAGTTACTCGGTACTCAGTATATTACTGGTATTGTTGGGTGGATCAAAAATAGTGACAAGTAATTCAGCGTCGGCTTAGGGCAAATATTGTAAAGATGAAAGACAACATAAGGTTTGGATTATTTATATTATTCGGACTATTGTCCTCATATTTATTGTTATCTACACAGCGTTTCGGACGATGTGCACCACACCACAAATATTCTACCCTGATGCTTCGTATTCACAAGTAGGGGGTTGGTGTGTGTGGGGGGGATGGATACTGCCACCAGTTTGAGTATAGGGTGTGTATGGGTGTGGTGCGATACAATGAAGGATGTTAGATAATTTTAATTTTAAGATTTCAAATACTGTGTATACTGCAGGTGGGGTGGTGTTTGAGGTTGTCGTTAGATAGGAGAAGTTGATCAGATGTTCGAGGATGGTTAATTGTTCCAAGTATGTGCGCAAATACGCACGTACGCTCGTAGTTTCACTCATACATGCGTACACATGCACACATATACTCCATATATATATATATATATATATATATATATATATATATATATATGCATACATACACATATACACACATATACATACATATATATGTGTGTCATCAAATAAATAGATATGTAAGACCTTTATATATTTATTTTATTATATCATATAATAAACCTATATGTAAAACCTTTATATATTTATTTTATTATATAATAGCTCTATTTTTTTATATTGAGCACTCTTCCAATAATACTGCATTTTGGCACACCGTTCCAGTAAAAGCTGAAACTGTGACAATCCCACACTGTATATATATATATATATATATATATATGTGTGTGTGTGTGTGTAAGATAATCCAAATGATTGGTAATTAAGGGATGATTCTATTTGGGATCTTCAAAATCTCACTGTACAACCATACTGTATGCTCATGTAGGTGTAAACATATAGATTCATACAAGGATTTTTTTAATAAAAATGTTTCAATTCTGGTGTAAGAATTTTCTATTGAGATTTCCTATATTTGTAAAATCTGTCTGAAGAGGCTAGACTAATTTTGAGTTTCTGGTCGAAATAAATTTATAACAGGATGACGGTTTGTTAAGTTTGTCTTTCTTTGAAAGTTATATATATATATATATATATATATATATATATATATATATATATATATATATATATATATTGTATGTTCTATATAGGTGTTTTAATGATATTTCCAGATATGCAGAAAATATTTCGGTGTTTTCTTAACCCCAAAATTAGAATTTTTGAGAGGTGTTACTTTAAAATTTGGTTATAAAACGTTTTACATGTCAGAAGGATATATAATATTATGGTCTACCCAATGAAATTGTTACCCATATAATGATGCTCTACAAAAGCACAAAAGCAATAGTTCGTTTAGGTGATTGTAAGTTCTTTTTTTTAATCGATGGAGTCCTACATAGAGAAACATTAGAACCATTTATATTCATAATATGTCTAGATTACGTTCTACGAACGTCATTAGATCTAATAAAAGAAAAGTGCCTCACACTGAGAAAAGTAAAGAAGGAGGTGATATCCCATAGAAACTATTATAGATACAGTCTACTCTCTGATAAGATAAAGTGAGAGTTCTTTCAAGCTGTAGCCGTTGCAGTGTTGCTGTATGTAACACTAAATGTAACACTTTTACTCTAACGAAATTATTGGGAAAAAGCTAGGTAGGAACCATACAAGGGTGCTGTATGTTGTCCTGAATAAATCATGGAAGCAGTATAGTCACCTACCACCCATCACTCAAACCATCCAAGTGAGACGAACAAGAGACATTGGACACTGATGAAGAAGTAAGGACGAACTCATACGTGGCGTTCTTCTGTTGATACCTACAGATGGACACTTTAGAATGGGCCGACCAGCAAATACTTATATTGAACAGCTCTGTGAGAATACTGGATGTCATGAGGAGGGCCTTTCAGAGGCGAAGACCGATAAGGACGTCTGACGAGAGAGAGAGAGAGAGAGAGAGAGAGAGAGGAGAGAGAGAGAGAGAGAGAGAGAGAGAGAGAGAGAGAGAGAGATTAAATTAAATTAATATATTTGTGAAATAGATCACTAATTAAGACTGAGCCTATTTTCGTAGTGACCACCCTAAGTGGAGTTTGAATTAAGAGTTTTTCCTTCTCCTAGACGGGTTGCCTAAGCAAGGTTAAAGATCCCAGTCTGCCTTACTATTTACACATAGCTGAAGGGAAAGTAGTTGGATTCATACCTTTCTCAAGGGTATTAGCGCTTTGTGAACTGTAGCTTCGTCCAGGATTTCACGTTCATTTCCTACGACTCTAACCAGAGAGAGAGAGAGAGAGAGAGAGAGAGAGAGAGAGAGAGAGAGAGAGAGAGAGAGAGAGAGAGAGAGAGAGAGAAGGAGGAATCTGTGCTGTCAGCTAGACATGATGATGATGATGGTTGTCCCAAAATTGAAGATTAAGTATATGCACATGTCCTTTGATAATCCAATTAATTACTACCGTTATTTCTGTTGTCATTGTTGTTGCATTGCGAGTTTGTCGTTAAATCTAATTCTGTTATCAACAATGATCTCAGTAAATGAACTGCTAACTTGCTCGGCAATTTCTATCCGCCCTCAAAATTAGAGCCGGTTTTCGCTGTCCAAATCGAAGCCAGTATTGTTTTTGTATTTTTGTTTTTGTTTTGTTTCTTCTCCTTATCAGATGGTTGTTTAATTTAGACCATTATGAATCGTATAACTTGTGAATCAACTCATGCGTGTTTGGAAGTCCCTGTTTTTTTTTGTGCGACAATGCCCCCAAGGTGATGATTGTTTCGTCAGTCAGATTAATGATCACCATTGCTTGCTGATAGCCTCGGCACTTATAACCACGCAGCAGAGAAATAAGCTGAAAGAAGAGGGTGAGGGAACTCAGAGATTTGAACGTGGTCACGCGAGATTTGGACCTGTCAGGGGACAATTCGTATGTCGTAATTCAGTTAATTCATTCCTCTTTGTTTTGGTTTTCTTTTTTCTTCTTCTTTTTTTTTTAGTTGGTAATTCTACAAAATTGAAGATTCCAATAATAAATAAATGTTGCTCTCTCGAGTAATATAATGTTTCTCAAAAGTCACCTCGGGAATTAGAAATTAAATCTGTACAAAGCTGAAAATGAGTTACTTTGGCCTTTTTTTTCTTTAAATACTGTCGATAATTCTACAGAACTGAAGATTCCAATGATAAATAAGCGTTGAACTCGCGGGTAAACTTTAATACAGTGTGTTGGCTAAATATCTACCTTGTATATATGGTTCACTATTATACGCAGATTCTACCATCCGCGGGATGAGGATGGGATCTTTCTACTGCGAATAACTAGGTCCTATTCAATTGATCTTGAAAATTTTTTTTATTGTTTATGTTATCCAAATATTCATCTTTTGTTTGTCGGAGAGGCGTGAATTGCATAAAGGTTATCGTTGCAGAAAAGGGACTCTGCAAACCAAGTTCAAACCCTGGACGAGTATGTTTGCATTTCCGTAGTGCTCATACGCTTGAGAAAAGTAGGTATTTACCAAACCTGGTTATCACAGGTAGGATGTGACATACGGTCGCAATCATGGAACATCCATTTTTACCCGGCCTGTTCGCTATGGGTGGGATGTGACACAAGGTCGCAAGTATGGGAATCCAGTGAGGATCGAATTCACTATTCAGTAGTAATGAATTTGCTTGACTAACTTTCTAACCATCACACCACAATGAGACAAAAAGCCGTGACTCATGGATGGCGAGTGCAAAAAATGCATTGGTCCCGTCGGCATACCCCTCAAGGGGGGCGCCTCTAAATCCTCTTTAAATCAAGGGGCCAGGTGTTGCCTGGGAGTGGCCCCCTGGGATCAACTATGTTAAATTGAACGGTCCAGGAACGAAGCCACTGTCCTCCAGTCGAAACCGGAGTATGTAGATATGTTGAACATATCTACATACTAATAACATGCAATTGTATTTATATATACAACAAAATAGAGAATTACAGTGAAACGGGAAGGCTAATTTGCATATTGCCATTAAAAATTTGATTTTAATATGTGCTTGGTATCATTGATTTCTAATTGTTTGATTTTATTTTAATGAATATAAGCAAGAATCCCGGGGATAAACTTTGAAAAAATCCATTCCTATTTTAACAAAATTGGGAAATTTTGGCCAGGAAAGACGGGAGTGATGGAAGAGTAAGTTTTAGTTGTTCTATCTTTCGATTATAACTCCTCTGTTTCAAATCTTTTAATCTGCATTCTTATTTAGTTTCATTAACCTTTCTAATTTATTATATTTTATTACATTAAAACTTAAATACTTGCACCCGGAGGTTGTTTATATTTGCTAGTACCTACTAAAGCACGTTCAGTCCGAAACGAGAGAGAGAGAGAGAGAGAGAGAGAGAGAGAGAGAGAGAGAGAGAGAGAGAGAGAGAGAGAGAGAGAGAGAGAGAGAGAGAGAGAGAGCAGTATGTCAAGGAGAGGGTTAGTCATTTATTCATGAATAGCTAAGGAAGAGGTTTGTTTGTCGTTCACTTGATCCACCCTGTTAGCATTGTCTTGAGTCATATAAAATGGTATCAAGTATATAGACGTTAAGAAGCATTTATTGTCCGGGTCGAGTAACAATGGTCATAGGAAGTAGAGATCACAGACGTGTGGTCAGTCGGAGGCATTCGAACGTTGACTTGAATTGAAACAGCGAATACTTAATTCTGTAAAACACAGGCCAGTGTTCCGGTAAACATTGCATCGTTTTGACGAAATCAAGGCCAAGACAACAATGGCCACCCGCAGTTAATATACATCAATGCGTGGGTGCTTAGTTCTAGTTTTTGGACGTGTCTATGATACGACGAATGCTGTGCATGGGGGGGGGGCACTTGTTTTCTGTGGGTCTTATTAATGATTCAGGTAAATATTCACTTGTCTGCTTACCTGTGCTTGTCTCTTTTTCCCGTATACAAACCAGCATTAATGTACACACGGAAGCCTATTTGCATTGTGTCTTTTGTATTAAATTCTCCACGGATTCTTTGTGTTTGATAAATCATTGTCTAACAGTAAAATCAAATAAGCTTTATGAACCATTGATTTCAAGGAGACGTAAATGGCGCCCGTTCTCAGATGAGGGTCAATTAGTTCAAATTTGTTGAGTAATTTCCTTCGTCTCTTTCTTTCTTTCTTTCTTTCTTTTTTTCTTTCTTTCTAATCCCAGCATCATATTTTATTTTTAGAATCTTTTTCTTTCTTTCTTTCTTTTTTTCATCCCTTTGACTTACATTTTCTTTTTCTTTCTTTCTTTCTTTCTTTCTAATATTTGAGATACCTTAATTCTTTCTTTCTTTCTTTCTTTCTTTCTTTCGTTCTTTCTTTCTTTGAACAACCATAATTCTTTCTTTCGTTCTTTCTTTCATTCTTTCAGTCTTTCTTTCGTTCTTTCTAATCTCTGAACTCTCTTAAATCTTTCTTTCTTTCTTTCTTTCTTTCTTTGAAGTACCTTAATTATTTCTTTCTTTCTTTCTTTCTTTGAACTACCTTAATTCTTTCTTTCTTTCTTTGAACTACTTTAATTATTTCTTTCTTTCTTTGAACTACCTTAATTCTTTCTTTCTTTCTTTCTTTGAACTACTTTAATTATTTCTTTCTTTCTTTGAACTACCTTAATTCTTTCTTTCTTTCTTTCTTGGAACTACCTTAATTCTTTTCCCTTTCCAATCTTCAGCTTTCGATTCATTCTCGCACATTGCACTGTAGCATTTATTTGCATTTACATCGGCAATTAATTAATCACGTGACAATAAAAGCCATCATTAAATTTAAATACGTTTAAATATTCCATTTGAAGACGTACTTGTTTTTATATCGTCTGTAATTTCAACAATGAATAATTTTAATTCTCTTTAGATATCTCTTTTGTTCAAAAGCGACGAATGTCTTAAGTCAAATATTCCATTCCGCAACAAAACCTTGTATTAATCTTGCATAATTAAAACACAGACAGTTTAGTGTAAAGTATCTCTTTATTTCGGGATGGTAAGTGTTATATTTCTACCTTGAGATTTGAAGGAAAAAAATCTAGTGGTGTCCCTGAAGACCATAATTCCTGAAAATGATTGTTACTGCAGAGAAATCATTAGCAGAAAATCGATAAAGGAAAATGAAGAAGAAAAGTAGACACTGAGAAAGTTTACAACAAAAATGCCGTCTATATTCGCCGTAAGCGTTATACTTTAACATGGCTATAATAAACAACAAACCGAAAATCAATGTTTATTTGTTTATTACCAATGCAAGAGATCGCCTAGTCGACAGTCCTTAAAATACATTGAAAGTATTTTCCTGTAGAGCAGGGGTCATCAAACTACGGCCCATGTGCCGGATCCGATCCGCGAAGGCATTTTATCAGACCCACCGACAATATTTGAATTTGTTTGTTAAAACGTACGGAGACGTTCTGATACCATTTAAATTTAAATATCATATTAAGCTTACTAAATCTTCATGGACTTGAATACTGTAGGTAGGTTACAAAACTTCGTGCGTGTGAGCATTACACTTGTTACTTACATGATCCAGAATTTTCACTTATTACGACTGCTTGAAAAATACAGGTACTTTTCAAAGAGCTACCGTCAAGTAACGAATTGGTCAAAAGTTATGAGACGAACATTTATGGAAAGGGCAAACCCTATATCTTCAATATATATAAGATCTTAATAAAATTACAATTGATCAGAATGTTTAATTTGAAGCGATCTGCTTTGAAAGAAATAATGTGGCCCGCACTCGTTATTTTTTCAATTATTCGGCCCACCGTAAAAAAAGCTTGGTGATCCCTGCTGTAGAAGGATAATATAATCCCACCTCCAAAGGGGTGTCCTGGGCGTGGCACTAAACCGAATCAGATGGTAAGGCTCCAGGTCTGGAGATCCGAGGAATGTGTTGTACCTCTTCATTGTCATTACTCTACGTTCACTCTGACCCGAAGTGGTAGTACCTGTAAGGGTCCCATCTATGGCTCAAATAGATCTACTAAAAATTATTCGTATTCGATAGGAATACCTGATGCCATATAACTATATTTAATCGTATTAAGAATAGTTACTTGAAGCTATAAGTGTCCACTAAGGATTATTATTATTTACTAGCAGGACTAGTAGATGTACCATACTATGATGAATTAATTATCACAACGTTTGATATGTTTGCTTAAGAGTTATTTCAAAATACTTCAATATATAAAAATTATGATAATCTTGATTTAACTCTCTCTCACTCTTTTTTTTTCTTCTTTTCAGCTTTTCCTTATGTTCGATTGAAACAGATTAGCGTTATTGTTATCGCGTTCTCGACCCCCTCTCTCTATCTTTCTCCTACTCTCTTTCTTTCTTTCTTTCTTTCTTTCTTTCTTTCTTTCTATTATATTTTTTCTGTGTAGCATTTCCTTTCTTTCTTTATAATAAAAATGGAACGGTACATTATTTAGTTCATAAGAAATAAAGAATTCGGCTGATAAGCGACATCAGATAATCAGTATTTACATTTTTGCATTTCATCTTGGTCGATTCATTTTTAACCAGAGATGGTAACGGACGGCAGATTAAGGAACACCAATTTTTTTTCTCAATTCATTTTAATTTTACGTTGAATATTTAAGCGACGCAAGACCATTTGGAATGTTTCATTTTTAAAATTGGACAATTTGCGATTAAGCGACTCCAGATAATCTGCATTTACATTTTTGCATTGCGTCTTGAACAATTTGGACGGTCTCATTTTTAACCAGAGGGTGTTGCAGGATGATAGCAGACGGAAGATTTAGGAACAAGCGTATTAATATATAGATGCTTCATCTTGGTTTTGGAAGCTTTCTGAAAAGCCGAAGAACGCAACCGTCTAAAGAAAGACAAACACAACAAGTATGAGGACATTTATCTGAACAACCCACGAAATAATGAAAATGACTCATTTCAAGATTTCAAATAAAAATAAGGAACGATTTTCAGTATGAGCCTCAAACGAATCCGCCTTTATTGCGTCTTTGTTGCTTGAATCTCGCCAATATCGACACGTCATTAGCGCCGTGCGATGAAATCTCGTTAAGAGGAACAAATCTCGTTTGAACGCTATTCTTGAGTTGATGACAGCCGATCGGCATATTCCCTTCGGAGTTGCAGCTTGGTGCCTCAAGCGGTAATACACCCCAGGCCATTTGGCTGTTGGCCAAGGCAGCACAATAGCTATAAACACTTGACATGAAGAATCACAATCACGTTTTTCGTCTCCCTTTCCTATATGCCCGCTCGTTTCACCAATTCTCATTTTCTTTACATTTTTAAAACCCTTTTCTTGTTTTAATCTTCTTTATCTTTCACTACAAAATGCAGCATCTTTTCTGTTTTTTTTCTCCTCTTCTTTTAACCAATATTATGTCGAGATACGGATCGTTTTATTCACTGAAATTATTCCTATGTCGTTAGATATAGTACATTTGGGTACTTATAAAACAGTGGAATCATTTCTGTCTATCTATTTATTTATCTATTTAGCTATCTCATGGCCATTAAATACAAACACTGTTAATAAAAAGTTATTTTTTTCTAAACAAAAGAAAGAAAAAGAGAGGGAAAAATATAAATAAATAAATGGATAAAATAAATAGATAAACAGAGAAAAGATTACAGAGTTGATAATAAAATAAAATTATATTGTTTATTTGCATTTCCTGTATGCCTCCAATCGTGACGCATCTCGTAGCACTTCTCTGGTTGATAGTCATGCAAAACAATGACATTATTAAAATAAAATCTTCAAAATTTCCTCGACGCCTTGTTGGATCAACAGTCAAACTATTCAAAATGATTTTCCTGGTTTGGCCGTTGCTATACTCTGATAGACAGGGAACACCTGAAGAAAGCTGGAGAATACAATGGCCGAAACGTTGTGTTTTTACATACTCATTCTGAATTTAAGTAGAAATGTCAAGCACTAATTTGTTGCTGTTGATATCAACTATGTCATCAAAGAAAACATGTATATGATCCTGATGTGCAACAAATAACTTTGCCAATTTTGCAATATGTACAAATCTGTTTGATTCAAAGCTTTTGAATCCCTCAAGTTGAACATTGTTTCTTTCCATCTACTGTCTATAATCATTGTATAATGAAAGTGTGCTGCATGACTTGGGGAAAGTAATTTAGCAATAGCAATAAGTCCAATAAACAGAAGTTCCAGGGGAATTGAATACTTTCTCACCAGAGTGATCAATAACAATTTTTAAATCCCAAACTTCTGCTCAGTGTCTTTATATATTTTGTCTATGGGATGATGTACACACAATATGATATGAGCACAAAATTTTTGTTGCATATCATGATCTTCTCCCAGGTTATCAAGCAAGACTTTGCAGTTAATTGCTTGATGAGGTATCCAAAATTCAATTTCACTTTTAAGGTCATCAACAGAGCAATTAGCAAGTACTTGTTTAGTTTGTAATCATAAGCTTTTACCCCGTTCTCCCTTGAGTGGCTTAGATTTGCACCAGAATTTTGAGTTATTTCTATATTGTCCGTTTTGACATCGCAGTGACGATGGACAGCCGCTTTTCTGTGGTCATCAAGTCCTGTTGTAATGACTTAGACCAGCTTGTTGCACAATTGTTGTGCAACATGTTCAACATTCAGGTAAGATGCATCTTCCATATAACACATGATTTTTCAACAACTGGGGAGCATATAGATCAGACCTCTATGAATATTAAGGCCATAAATATCAAATTCTTCATCCCTACTGTCACCTCTATACAGTTTGTATTTTGATTAACTGCCTACATTTATGTCATCATGAATGAATGTCCACCGTTAACCAAATATCATATTGGTTACATTAGTAAATATTCTGCAAACTTCATTTGGGGAAGCTGGGAATTCTGACAAAAACTGGACCAAACAACGAATTACAGGCTCATTGAATGGTCTGTGCCCTTTCCTAACCTTCACATCCAGGGATTTCAAGAGCACAACCAGTGGCGGTGTCATTTTCGCCAACCTCTGGAGAACCATATTTTCTATCCGAAAATACAGTTCTTTTTTTTATTAAGGTTGATCACTGTCCTGTAAATTATATCTATTTTCACAGTTTTCATCAAAAACAGATACCAATGAATCTTTAATCATGAATTGATCTAATTCTTACTGATCTTTTTTCTTTTCTTCTATTTTACGACACTTCTTTGCAGAACATTCTCGACACCCCATTCTCTTTTTTATACTTATCCAATCTTTAGGAGCTGTGTTGGTGCAAACTGCTTTGTAAGCTCTGAAACAATTTTCATAAATGCCCGATCGTCAGGTGTCATTTCGACACTAAAGTCTCCTTCCTTTGGATTTGATAGGATGGATCCTTATAACAAATATCATAGGCATATTAAGTAAGAGCTGCATTGAATTCCAACCCTTTTGCATACCAAATCTAGATTTTGGATTTAGTACTGCTGTACTTTTAAGCTTTCTGTAAAACATTGAACGATTCATAATCCTCTTTCACTCTAGAAGCAACTATTTTTTCATTTAGTGGGTACACATTTTTGTCTATCCAGTCAGGCCATAGTTCATTTGCAATGATATTACTGGCTTGATCCCTGCACAATGAGTGTTTCCCCTTCTGTCATTTACACAAATACAGCATACACAACAGAACCAGGAGATAATTTTCATGTGGGTTTGAATTCCTTTGTATATGTAGAACCAAAACATTCTTTTATGCTTTTTCTTCTTAATTTTCTTTCTGCCATTTTAGACTTGGTTACTACTTTAGAGAACTAGATCACGTTCATAGTATAACTATGGCTATGTCATATCTGACTTCCTCATACATGAACAGATATAAATTATATATTAAGATGACTATTTGCAATTTACGATCCTCCAGTACAAAATAGCATAAAAGCTGGACATAATTGAATAATCTTCACTTAGAATACCTACTAAAAATAAATGAGTTGGTTAAATCACTAAAATGAATATATTTTCTTATTCTGTGACACAGAAAACATATAATTAGACATATTACACCACTGTAACTCCTAAAATTGTTAATTTTCTTTGAAAAAAATGTTGGTTTCTAACCGCCATTTTGAAAATCGTCACGGAAACAACATAAAATGACGTCATATTAAAAAAACAAAACATCGGATTCGTAATCAGCAGCAAAAATGGCCATAGAAAACACTCGTCCCAAAAATTCGACCTCCATTTGCCCACCCCTACTATTAATGTGGGACCACCCACGAGCCGAAACACATGGGATGGCGGTGCAGAAAATTCCTCCTTATGAAGCATTTTGAAGATTTCGTCTATTTGTAAACACATAAACCTTGTTCAATATCCTATTTAAAAAATGTGTGACCAAAAGAATTAAATAATCATTAAATTTATCCCTATTAACATTATTCGTCTTGACTTTCTATTATTCAATTCTTACATTGAATTAAAACGATCGTTCTTAAGTAAGCAACGACTTTTATAGTATACATATATAATTCTGATATTAGATAGATTTCCGGGGTGAGCGCGGATACAGACCCCACACTTAGAAATAGTTAATTCGAGTCGCCCACATTTGGGGTGATCGCAAAGGTCAATCCAACCAAAGTGCAATGGGAGGATCTCACTTTAGAAAAACGACCTAGATGATTACCGTTCTTCAATGACAGGTAAGGGTATTTGCCTCTGATCCCACTTATTAGCGCTGGACACAAGGTCTCGTTTTAACGTGGGCGCATAAAAATTGCGTCGATCCCGTCGGCATTCCCCCTGAAAGAGGGGCGCCTCTGGCGCTGGGCAATAAACCCAGCCATGCCCCTTTAAGTCAAGGGGGCAGGTATTGCTTGGGGGGGAAAGCCCCCTGGGATCGACGCTATTAATTTTAACTTACCCTGATCCAGCGGCCGAAGCTCACTGGAGCCCCGGGTGGGGTAGGGAAGGGTATTTGCCTCTCATCCCACTTATGAGCGCTGGACACAAGGTATCGTTTTTATGTGGGCGCATGAAAATTGCGTCGATCCCGTCGGCATTCCCCCTCATGGGGGGCGCCTCATGCGCTGGGCAATAAACCCAGCCCTGCCCCTTTAAGTCAAGGGGGCAGGTATTGCTTGGGGGGAAAGAAAGCCCCAGGGATCGACGCTATTAATTTTAACTTAACCTGATCCAGCGGCTGAAACTCACTGGACCTCCGGGTGGGGTAGGGAAGGGTATTTGCCGCTCATCCCACTTATGAGGGCTGGACACAAGGTATCGTTTTTATGTGGGTGCATAAAGATCGGCCGAAGCTCACTGGACCCCTCGGGTGGGGTAGGGAAGAATGAGCTTTTTCATGATTTCGTCCATTTTTATACACATAAACCTTGTTCACTCTCCAATTCGAAAAAAGAATGTGTGGCCAAAAGAATAAAATAATTATTAATTATCCATAACAACAATCGATTCATTCATCTTGGCTTTCTATTATTCAATTCTTACATTCAATTAAAACGATCGTATTTGTCTTTTTACTCAGACAATTATATCAAATCTCACTTATTGTTTACTAATCGAAGATCAAGGCTGAAACTAACACCGTTTCCGTTCATCGTTAACAAAACAATCACACAATTTTTCTTCCAGCTCAAAGGGGAGTGAGGGAAAGGCCCTAAGAAAAGGATGAATTTAAAATTCATATTCATTCTTTGTTTTTTGTTTTGTTTTTTTTTCTAAATTGTGCCGGCCCTTGGGTCGGGGGTCCAATGTGCTTCGGCCTCTGGACCGGTTATGTAATTAACAGCGTTGATCCGGGGGAGGGGGAGGCATCCCTTCAGGCAATACCTGCTCCCTGGATTTAAAGGGTCAGGACTGGGTTTATTACCCAGTGCTTGAGGCTCCCCCCTTGAGGGGGGATGCCGATGGGATCTACGCATTTTTGCACCCACCAATCCCATGAGCTTCGGCTCGTGGGTGATTCCAAATTAAAAAGACCTTTGCATCACACCCACATAAGGGAGATGCGCGGTAAATATCCTTAAAAGAAATAATTTTTACTTATATTGAATTAAAAAAAAAATAATTCTAAAGGGAGAAAATTCAATACTGTAAAAAGATACCTTAATTCTCCAGGTTTACTGATTTTATCTTTACTTTTTAATCTTCGTTTACTTACGTTAACTCTCAAACACAAATGATATAATCTAATTTTAAGCACGCGCGGGCACACACACACACACACACACACACACACACACACTAGCCAATTTACTATAATAATAGTACTGTTCTTTTACTAAGGGTGAATTCGGGAACTCTCATCGCCGATCTCCTTTCTTACGACCATAACCGTTATGCAACGCACCTTCTCGTCAACCAACCCTCCTAATATAAAAGTAGCGGCCTATTGTTTGTATCAGCCAAAGAGCAAAGGAACCTATCCCCTTTTCACTAGCACTAGACCAAGGAAATTGTTTTAGCTGGGGTGGAGCGCTTTACCTCCCGTCAGTTGTGCGGTAAAGTATCTACATTATCGCACAGATCAGATTAACTAAGCTGTGCTACTCATGCGGTGAGTTGGTGATGACTGGTCTCGAAATCAGGAACATTGCGATTCATAAACGGTTTCCTCTTTATATATATATATATATATATATATATATATATATATATAACCCCTCTGCACGAGCTGGATGTGACACAAGGTCAATTTCTTAAGCGGAGTTTACCAGGTTTAAATTCAAAATTTTCCTTCTCGTAGACTGGTCATCAAGGTTAAAGAGTCCAGTCCACCCTATAATTTACCCATAGACGGAGAGACAGTAGATAGATACATACCTTTCCTATGCGAAATGCAAACAGCTTTGTCCAGGACTTGAACTCGGGTCAACGACTCCATTTTCTACAACTCTAACCATTACACCATGCACATCCATATCTTAATATAAGTAAAATAATTCCTTGCTAAAAGGTTATGCCCGTTTGCGCCTCTCAGAGTAAGTAAAAAACATTATTATATAAGGAGAGAGCAAGAGCCGTACACATCGTTACTGATGCAGAGTTAATAAAAAAAATCTTAAAGCGCAAATCGCATTTGAGTAACAAGCAATTCATTGAAACAGGCGATAAGTAATACCCGCTTGATAGTTTTCTATTCATTTAAAATAGTAGAAAATAATTGTTAATGTTATTGAAAAAAGCTTTTATTGTAGTTTTTTTTCTTTCGTTTTTCACGCTTCGGTGCGTTTAGATGTGGGTTATTTTTTTCCTTTTTCCCTGATTTTGATATTCAAATTTCACTCCTACCCCCATTCAGATCGTTCATTCGGGTCCATTTTATTTTTAATTCCAAATTAACTAAAAATATTTTAATGAAAAAAGAAAAAAAAAAAGAAAAAAAAGAAAAAAAAAGAAAACCCCTATTTATTTCTCCATTTTCCAGTTCGTTTTTATAGCCGAACCAATCTCTCTGTCTCTCAGTCTCTGTCTTTCTCTCTCTCTCTCTCTTCCCACTTCTCTTTTTCTCCCCTTCCTCGTCTCTTGGCTATTATGTCTATTCGTTTTTAAACACAACACGTTACAATTTCATTGCGTTCGGAACCTCATTCATACACTAAACGATGTCTACCCGGACCGAAGAGACGTGGGAAGGAGAGAATAGCTCAGATCAGGAAATAAAAACATAATGCATGGAGTGAATGGGCTGGGTTGGAGCTAGTGTCGGGCGGATATAGGTATGGGGGAGCGCACAACGGACATGCCTCACAGCCAAAGATCAAAGCCGGTGAACGATTGGTGCCTGTGACCAATACAAATCCGATGCCTATGAAATCAACAACAATAACAAATCAAGCAATTACTCTATCAACATTAAGTTAATAACTGGATGAATTAGTATTATTGGTAAGATTGTTACTGATGATGTTGTAATTGACATTTTGAATTTGTTATTATCATACCCTTGTGAGGTCCTACCGTTATGTAATCGTTAGGGACCTGGTCTCTAAAACCAATTAGTGAGTTCGATTCTCACTAGGTGCTCTGTACATATTGCTTTCTGTCAAAACTTAATCTAAGCCGACTTTAACATGGCTGGATGCCACATACTTGTGACCTTATATCAAATCTTACCCGTGGGGAACGGGTTGGGTAAATAATAATTGTGAGTCCCACCGTTATGTAATCGGTAGGGACCTAGTCTCTCAAACCAGTTAGTGAGTTCGATTCTCACTAGGTGCTTTGTGTCAAAACTTAATCTAAGCCGACTTTAACACGGCTGGATGCCATATACTTGTGACCTTATGTCAAACCTTACCCGTAGTGAACGGGTTGGATAAATAATTTAGGTCTTCCGTCGCGGCATAAGGCTTAGCAAGCTAGTCTCGCAGTTCTATTACTCGTAAGAAGCGAGTTCGACCCACGCAGGATGCTTAGTTCTTGTGACCTTGTGTCAAATCCTACCCGTGGTGAACGGGTTCGGTAAATAATTTAGTGTGTCCTGTCGTGGTGTAATGTTTGTCAAGCTAGTCTCGCAAATCTGTTACTAGTGAAAAGTGAGTTCGGTCCTCACAGGATGCCCCATTCTTGGAACATTGTCTCAAATCCTACCTTTTGGGTAATTAACCTTTTTATCCCCGCTGAGGGGTAAGACTTTTGCAGGGGATTGCATTAAATTCTAACAACATTTAATTTACTAATTATAATGTCCTTATATTAAAATACGTGAATTCACACACACACACACACACACACACACACACACCACACACACACACACAACATAATATATAATGTGTGTCAAAAAAGTATCCAGATTTTTTGTACTTTTTGACTCACCTTGTATTCTGAAAAAAAAAGTTCCATTCATTCTTCATTTCTATCTTGGTAAATACAGCTTTAAACTTGGTACTTTTTGACACACCTTGTATTCTGAAAATTAATGAATGGAACTTTTCAGAATACAAGGTGTGTCAAAAAGTACAAGAAAATCTCGATACATTTTTGACACACCTTTTATATATGTTTAGGTATGTGTATGTGTGTGTTTGTGCCTTCGCCGCATAGACCTATGTGGTGAAGCAAGAGCAATTGAAGATAATCCAACCAGAAGATGGTTCCGCTTAACAAATGGATATGCCACTTTGCCAGTACTTTTTTTCTCCCTTCTTTTGTGTCTTCTTTGAAGACTAAAACAATTTTGTAAAAACATTTTTTCACAAAACTAATTGCAAACAATGAAAGAAATATCAAAATTATTATATTTAATTAGCCATGCAGAGTAGTAAGACCAAATCCCCAAAATGGATTGACTTGAATAAACAGCATTCAATGCTGTGATACCGGTCTAGAAGGAAAAATCTGAATGCAAAATTCAAATCGCTTAAAAAAAATTGACCTATTTTTGTGACCATTTTTAGGCTTTAAGTGAGTGCACTTTAAAGCGCCATCTTTAGTGAAGAAACGTTTGGTTGTTTCCTGGTGTCCCTTAGTGTTGGGTATGATCATTTGGCTGTTACTTAGTGTTGGGTAAAATCCTTGCGTTGAGAAAAGTCATTGGCTGCAGGTTCGTTCGTCAATGTCGAATAACGTGCAAATGAGCGGCTTTCAGTATCGGCGATTAAATAGTTAATTAACCACTTATTCGAGCTATTGATTGGCTGGGTTTAATTCACGTGACCAAGTGGCGATTTCCAGCACACCTTATGTACCAAAATAATCCAACATCCAACTGTCGGTGGGGATTTTAATAGGCTGATTGTATCTCCTGCAGAGGGGTAAAACCCCTCTCTAAAAAGAGCTGTCCTGGGTATGATACTAAACCGTATTTGATGATGAGGCTCCAGTTTTGAAAACCAGAGGAGTGTGGAGTATCCCATTCAATGCCATTATTCCAAGGTCCAAAAAATTGAATATGAAATTACCAAGTAATATATCTAGTCTCAGTAGTGCAGTAGGCAGCGCGTCAGTCTCATAATAATCAAGAAATAAATGTGGAAGATGCACCTGACCATATCGTCAGTGATATGATCCAAGGATCATTAAGCGTTTCGGGTCTTGCAACATCAACCACCTTCACCTAGGTGACCCAGCTAGTGTTGATTAAGCATATGGGCGGCCACAAACAAATTATCAATCATATGGAAATCCGATCTCACTGACAAGCTAAAGAGACAATTCCTTTCAGGCTGTGGTTATATCAGTACTGCTGTATGGCTGCACCACCTGAACCCTAACAAAGTGCCTTGAGAATAAGCTAGATGGGAGCTGCACAAGAATGCATCGTGCAGTCCTGAACAAGTCGTGGAACCAGCAACCCACAAGGAAGCAACTATATGGTTACCTGCCCTCCATCTCACAAATCATCCGAGTGAGACGGACTAGGCATGCAGGACACTGCTGAAGAAACGGAGACGAGCTCATAGGCGACTTTCTCCTGTGGAAGCCAACACATGGACATGATAACGTAGGACGCCCACTAAGGACCTACATTGGCCAACTATACGAGGATACTGGATGCTGTGAAGGGGACCTCCCAGGGGCAATGAGTAATAGGGAAGGTTGGCGAGAGATTGTCATGGATATCCGTGCTGCTTGCGTGACATGATGATGATGATTATGATGATGATGATGAAAGATATCTCAATCAGCAGGACGAGCTATCTTACAATGAACGAGATTCCCTAACCTCTATTCATGAAATAACCATAGACGGGTTGATATGCTATTAAAATCAATCAATCAATTCATACTTAGTTCTAATATCATTGTTTTAAGTGCAAAAGCTCACAGTCATTATTTCTCTGAGTTTTTGAGATGAGGTGTGATATGTTAATTAGTATTATTTGGATTATTCGGACTAAACGTTGTACAGATAACTATAAAGATGAGGACAATAGTCCGAATAATATAAGTAATACTAATTCACAGTCATTTTAGATTTTATCTCAAACTAATCTGTTTTACCCATCGATAAGTCCTTAACATGCCGGGCCAGAATAAACCAAGTATCATGGCAATGAAGAGTTAACTCTGCTCTCCACAGAGGACCAGCATTGAAACCTCACCACCAGATGCAGTCATACCTTGGATATTAGAGTTTAATAATATACAATAAAATCGATTATATTCCCAAAATGAATTGTATGATTTTTTTCCAACTATTCATGTTCATAATTAACTTCGCACACACACACACACACATACATACATACGCAGAGAGAGAGAGAGAGAGAGAGAGAGAGAGAGAGAGAGAGAGAGAGAGAGAGAGAGAGAGAGAGAGAGATATTCGCGATCGATAACAAATTCGTGTGCCTTTGTCTTTTTCCTCATGTAATTAATAGACTACATTTTTTTTTTTGACGGGCGGGCCGTTTTATGTGCCGAGAAAGTCGGCCAGTTGACGAAGAAAGAGAAAGAAAAGGTTGTGCTTTTGTGACGACATGCAAAACAAGTGCTCGTGGTGATCGGCATTCAGTTTAAACCAACAAAAGAATTATGATATCATTTGCGGACAATTGAATCCTGCTGGTGTCTGGGTTAGATGCGGGTCGGAAGCCGGTAATGTTGGGTAGCGGATATGTCCTCGGAGAAAAATGGTTGTGGAGAGGAGAGAAGAAAGGTTTGTATGTGGAGAGATTAAAAACTGCAAAATGTCTATTGTAATAAAAATGATCCTGGTATATATATATATATATATATATATATATATATATATATATATATATATAAAGCAAAGTTGGCGGAATGGCCTTTTGTCGGTATCAGCCAGAGAACCAGGGAGTCTATCCGCTTTTCGCTAGCGCTAGATCTGGGGGGAAGCGCCAAACCTACAAAACCGAGACTAGCATTAATACGAGGGTGAGTCAAAAAGTAATACCATTTTCTTTATTTCATGTGAAGTCTTTTTTTTGAGACTGCAACGTGGCCCAGAGCAAGAATCCGACGAGTTAGACTCAACTTGCTAATCGACAATGTCCTCCTTCTGCATGACAATGCTCAATCACACACAAGCATCAGGACAAGGGAGACAATCGCCTCATTCGGTGGACAACTTTAACGCTTCCTCCATACTCACCAGATTTAGCGCCTTCAGACTATCATCTCTTCGGCCCCATGAGAGAGGGTCTGAAAGGCAAACATTATTCCCGTGACGAGGAAGTGAAATCTCTAGTTAAGAAGTGACTCAAAGAACAGTCAACAGAATTTTACGAGGCAGGGATATATGCTCTCATTCAAAGGTGCAACATTTCTATTGAGAGAAACGGTAACTAGGTAGAGAAGTAGGGATTTGATCCACAGAGGATCAGCTTCATTTTGATGTATGATACATGTTCCTGTGTTAGTAATTATACCTGTCCTAAACAAAATGGCATTACTATTTGACTAACCCTCGTATAACTTATATTCACCATCCAGATGACAGTTAAGTTTTCAGTAATTTGTTTCATTTATTTTTTAACTGCACAGTTAAATTCCAAAATATATCTTCAACTCGCTACACCGCCCTGTCGGTGGGGCGTTAGAATGCACCGACTGCACCTCTGCAGAGGATTAAGACTCCCCCCAGTAGGGCCACCTGTTGGCCGTGTGTGGCGACCCGTGATGCTTAAGGATAGAGCCCAGGTGGATGAGTAGTTCATGACTTGCAATACTCCACTTTGGCCCTATCTTGGGCTAGACGGGCGGTCGGAAAGGCCCCCTCCGATCAATCGGCTGGTCACGTCAAGCCCTAGCACCTATATGATTTTCCCAACCCTATTGCCCTTATGGCAAGCCCCAACTCTTTTTATCATATGGGTGCTAGAAGGCGGTGGCTGTGGGTCTATATGTCCTGGGAATGACGTTAAACTCTATCTGATGGTGAGGTTCCAGTTCTGGAGGTTTGGGGAATGTGGAGCACCCCTTCATCACCATTGCTCCCGGGTCCACTCTGACCCGGAGTGGTAGTACCTGTTAGGGTCCCATCTATGGGTTAAATAGAAAAATGTATTTATAAAAAAATTGTATTATCCATTAAGAATTGATTTATTTCAAAACTTTATCGGCATTAAATGACCCACTGAGGTTGATATGCCGTAAAACAAAACAAAACAAACAAACAAACAAACAACTCGCTACAATTCGGTCATCGTACATATTTCTTTCTCTTCTCTGTTAAGTTATAGCCATAGGCCAATTTGTAACATTGGCCAATTTTAACATTTGCTCTGAACTGTAACTGTTCAATGAAAGGAAATTATGAAGTGAATTATTCAGACCTTATTTTCATAGATATCAAGAGCAGGCCTTTATGAACCATTATTAGTTTTTAACTTATCGCGGGTAATCATAAGCCCTTCAATGATAACAAGTTAGGTGAATACGATCATATTTTATGTTCAGTCATTATTGTATCCTATAGCTCAAAAGATATAGCAGTTGTTATATATACGAGATGTTTTCAAGAAGTACACACATATATATACAAGAGAGTTTGTTTTTGTGTCTGAGGTGGAGCGCCACACATACCATCAGATCCCCGCTTTATTGCACAGATCCAAGTTGTGCTACTCATGCGCTTTTGGCATCGAACCCGGAACCTTGAGGTGGCCGAATACTCTACCGACTGAGCTAAACCATTCCTAAATAGAAGCGTCAAAATCATTATGGACTGCTGTTTCAACGGTAACACAACGCTTTCACGATTCATCTCGTAAATACATGAATGTTAAAATTTGTATGAGTAAATACACTAGACACGAACAAATTAGATAGATAGATAGATAGATCCAGGGAATTAACTCGGCAATACGACGTCAATTCCTGGACATGGCTGTTAGCGCTAATATCTTTAGGAAAGGCATATATCCATCATTTCATTGAAAGCGCGTGGTGTAATGTCATAGGAAATGGACTCGTCGACCCGAGTTCAAATCCTGAACATGGTAATTGCATTTCACTTAGCTCTAATACCCTTGTAAAGTATGAATCCCACTGTCCTTCCAGCTATGGGTAAATAGTAGGGCAGACTGGGTTCTTTAACCTTGATAAGGCAACCGGTTTAGTAGAAGGAAAACTCTGAATTCAAACCAGTTAAACCTCCCTTAATAAATTGACCTGGTGTCACATCCTCTTCGTTCCGAGTGGGTGGTAAATATATATATATATATCCATCATTTCTCCACAGATATAGTCGGCTTTTTAGTCTTGGTACGGCAACCAGTCTAGGAGAAAGATCACTCTGAATTCAAACCAACTGTGCTTAAAAATTGACCTTGTGTCCCATCCTACTTGTGGCGGAGGGGTTGATAAATCAACATTTTTAGTTTCACTATTTAACAATCGAAATTCCTTCCCTTCTTTTCACCCCCCCTCTCTCTCTCTCTCCATATCTGTTTTTCTACCTTTTTAGAAAAGCAAAAAGTATTGGCTTATCTTCATTGATTTCCTATAAATTTTACATTAATTTTCTCAGACACGAGTTATCTCCCGTTTCTCCATTTTCTTCTCCAACTGGGGATAACATTGCACCTCGCTTTAAATCGACTTCACAAAATTTGTAAAATTTGTTTAATCTTCAAATGGATTACATTTACCTTTCGTTTAATGCTGATAAAAAATAAAACTATTCTTCTGTATGTCTTATCTCTCATTTCATTTATTTTATTTACTTATTCATTTCTACTTTATAAACTGAAGTGGTGAAAGAACTAGTCACTTGCTAACGTGTTGCACCTTCCTTTACCTAAATAATGACAGTGACGCGACGTGGAAAGAAGTCTACGAGATGCTGGTGTTGTTGTACGGCGATTTCTATTCATATATAAAAATAAGAAGTAAAAAAAAAAAAAAGATTAACAAAAACTGATAAACCGGTTAAAAGATTTATTCAAAAAATATTTTATTTCTAAAAATTTGATTTGATATTCATTTTTATGTTAAGTGTATTTGCAATTAACATGCTCGCTTGATAGATAGATCGAGACAGACATAAATAAATATATAAAAGACTGAGATAGATAGATAGATAGATAGATAGATAGATACATACATAATAATAGCATAATCTTTACAGATCACTGCCGTCCTCACAATCCTATAACCCCACCACCAGAACCTTTCCTCTCTTGAGGCCTCAAATGAATCATCAATCCCGCTGCAGATCCACAAAGTTTGATGCAAATATGACATAGGAAGGACGTCCTTCCTTCTCGATCGGATGAGAAAATTTGATGCTTATGTACCACCATATGTCTCTTAAGACCAGAAGCCAACTTACAGACTTTGATATAGGTTGCACAAGGCATATAGTTTGTTCCTAGAGTGTGCATGAATTGTCCCTGATGATATTTCCTATGATTGACATGTCCAGCCTTAGAAAGAAGAATTCGACCACATGTTGGATTCTGCTTTCTGCTTAGATAGATAGATAGATAGATAGATACGAACATTTACATTGATGGATATATAGATAGGCCGAGGCTGATAGATAGATAGAAAGTGATCAGATAGATAGATACATAGATACCATTGTGACAACAACCAATGAATAATGCAACAACAACAACAACAACAACAACAACAACGTTGTATTAAAACAACCATTGGCTGTTTTCATTGGTAATTTTGGAGACTTAAATACTTAAGAAATTTGTGTAATTAAATAGATAGATACATACTTAGATAGATAGATAGATAATTATATATATATATATATATACATATATATAATATATATATATATATATATATATATAGAGAGAGAGGAGAGAGAGAGAGAGAGAGAGAGAGAGAGAGAGAGAGAGAGAGAGATGAAATAACTAAAATAGACAGAGAGGGTGGAGAGAGAAATGAACAAACCGGTCATGATTATCCCCCTTTATGAAGTCAAGCAAGAAATTATCTTTGTTGACAAACACTCAAGTCACGTTTAAACCATCATTCTCTTAGAATGTTAAGTTACAATGACCCACCTCAGCATCTTGATAGATGATCATTTAGAAACTAAGCAAAACTTAATAATTCATAAGTTATGAGACAATTCAACCGAAATGATAAGACATGACTGGTGTTGTTCAATTAATTTGCATTTATCCCATAAATACTTGTAGATAGATAGATAGATAGATAGATAGATAGATGAAGTCTGGACGAGTAAGTGCCAAATTGAAAAATTAATACAAGGGTGATTCTAAAAGTAACGCCATTTTGTTTAGGACGGGTATAATTACTGAATGAGGTGATTGTCTCCCTTGTCGTATTACTTGTGTGTGGTCGAGTATTGTCATGCAGAAGGAGGATATTGTCGATTGGCTAGTTGGGTCTTACTCGTAGGATTCTTGCTCTGAGCCTCATTAGGGTCTTAATGTAGTCCTCAGTTTTTGTTCTAAAAGAAAATGGCATTACTTTTTGACTCAGCCGCGTATATTGATGTAAATTTTCATGGCTGCGCTATTCTTTGCAAACACCGGATTATCTCTCAGGCTATTTGTTATTATAGTAATTTTGAATGTCTATGGTTTGGTTTGACCATCTTTTATTTAATGGCATATCAACATTTGTGGATTATTTAATGTCAAAATGGTAAACTTGTTATACTGGTACAAACGCCTATTCAGTGTGAGCAAGTTAAAGCAAAAACAAAACCTTGCTTCCTGCAAGAACTCTTCACAGTATAGTAACCAGATCTGTAAGTGCATCTAACAACTCCCAGGAGTTCCTGGCGTGCAGACTAAAGATCTGTCATGATGGGTATAAACTAATAAAGTTCAACTGTTTAGACCTGTTCCAATAATATTTTTGTTCAACTTATAACATTTTATGCAGTATATACTGGCCTACCAAACTCACTTTATACATATCTGTTGTAATTTGTCCTGAGCATATGCTCAGAATGCCCGCATTAAACAGAAGAGGCAGGCCCTCCTTGTAGAAGATCAGTAGTAGTGCTATTACATCCAAAGATAGGGAATGATATGATTCTTACCTTTCTCAAGGATATTAGTCTGAAAGTGAACATAATAGAATGACTGTAGTGCAGACTCGTTTATTAAGATGTCGCAGTCGAGCACTGTAGCTTCTAACGCACGTCTATACATACCCTACGCTTATGACTTTGGACCTTTGAACTCTCAAAATTTATTTAAAATAATTGCCACAACATATAAGAGTATTTACGGTGATTCGTTGGGGCCCTTGTTCTCCGTAGTCGGCTATTTCGGACGAAAGAAAGAAACAAATACAATATAAAATGCAGACACTTATATTATCAAAGTGTACAGAAACGTTGTTGCAAATTTTAATGGTATTTGCTAGGAGACTTATCTGTGAGGTTAAATACTGTTCGTGGAGAAGTGGTGATAACAGGGGTATACTGATCGCTGGTAGGATTGTTGTTAAGACGCTTCGTCGGGTTGTTTCTCGTTCTTCAGCCTTCTGTTAGTATGCTATTGTATCAGCCTTCTTAAGTATGCTGATACAACGCCTAGAAAGTTTGCTGGTGGTAGAGTTCTGTAGAGACGCTTATTTTCACGTCCTTCCCTGGTAACTGTTCTGTGATAAGTGAAGTCTAGGGATCGCTTATTTTTGCGACTTCTCTCGTTGACTGCTCCCTAATAGGTGGTTTGGATTTGGCACCAACCTCCTGTTGGCGGTTTGCCCTCTAGCGACAGGGGGAGATAATTCACTATCAGATTTCCGATACATATACCCCAACATAACTACAAGGTTCTGATATTTTGTTTCTAGCTATCAAATCATTTCATTAAAATAAAGGCTTTTGATAGTTGCCTTTCATTAAAGTATTTTCACAAGCTCAAAATACTGGGCCTGCAATGTATAAGGTTTTCTGTATTAATATTAGGTGTAGTTTAATGCTTATAGTCATAAAAAATGGAGACGGTGAACCGAGTTCAAATCCTGGACGAGGCTGTTTGTATTTCCCATAGCGCTAAATGTTACGATTTTTGTGGCCATATTTTGGCAGCAGTTGAGAGCACTTTACAGTGGGGATCCCTTGTGTTCCTTAATGAAGAATCCTTGGTTGTTCCTTAGTGTTAGGCAGAGTCCTTGGTTGTTCCTCGGTGTTTATTAGTGTTAGGTAGAATCCTTGTGTTCCTTAGTGTTAGGCAGAATCATTGATTGTTCCTTGGTTGCTGATCCGTTCTTCTGTGCTGAATACTTGTAAATGAACGGCTTTTAAGATCGGCGATTAAATATTTAACTAACCACGTATTCGAGTGCGTTGATTGGCTGGCTTTAATCCACGCGCCCACGCAGAGTCTATAAGTGGTGGATTCCAGCACATCTTATATGTCCAAAATAATCCCACACTAATACCTTTGGGAAAGGTATGAAATTCAATTATTCTCCTTCTAGCTATGGGTAACTAGTAAGGTAGTCTGGGCTCTTTAACAGGTATAATAGAAGGGAAACTCTGGATGAAAACCTATTAAACTCTGCTTAAAAATTGACCTTGTGTCCCATCCTGCTCATTCGGATGGGTTGGGTAATTATATACTGTCTCAATACTTTTTGAAGTGCAATCTTTTGGCGAAAAACAGGTTTGCGCATGTGCTGGGATTCTGCGAAATGACTTTGACCAAGATTGAAGACAAACAAAAAGGTCTGTTCTTTTCGGAAACAATGTGAATCTAAAATATAAAACGTATTTGTTAAATTCTTTCCGTTTGCCGAACATAAAATGACGATGAACGGATTTTAGGTTCTGTCCTTTGATGCACCTGAAAATATTACGCTGTGTCGTAAAGCGTGCCTCATAGACTAGTAAGTCTTTAAAGTCGGTATCAGCCAGACAGCGAGGGAGTCTATCCTCCTTTCACTAGGGCGAGACCAGCGAGATGGTTTTGGCGTCTGAGGTGGAGCGCCACATCTACCATTATCTCCTCAATTTATCGCACAGATCCCTGTGCTACTCATGCGCTGAGTTGGCGAGGGCCGGTATCGAACCAGGAACCTTGCGATTTCTAGAAAGTGCTTTACCGACTGAGTGAAATCGGTCTCAATAGACTAATCTGCATTAATTAGCAGGTTCCATAATTGTTGCCTTGCTGGGTCTCAATGAAAGTTGCCGGTGACAAAGACGAGAAGAAGAGATGACAAAGGAAAAAGTCAGATACGTGGCCCAATAAGAATTACCACTCACTTTATTAGTGTGTTCCAGTTTCCTTCTTGATTGGTCTCAAATTAGGAAATCATGGAGTGTTTGTTGGTTGGTTTTTGTCAAATAGTATCTAAGGGAGGACAATGGAATTGTCTGTTTTCTTTAAATAGTGAGCCTTGGGCGAGAAAATCGAACGAGACTTCGCGGACTCATGCATGCAACCTGTCGATTATTGATACCTCATTTATTGTATTCTGTGTAGTAAACTTATTCCTTTCCTAAAATACTGGTTGCGATTTCTTCCTGTTTCCTCTGTAACTCGGATACACGAGTTACAATAGTTTTACGGATATCAACCCTTTTGGGGTCATTTAATGCCGAATCAAGTCATTTTTATAAAAAGAAAAAGGACTCAGGTAGCTTACAGTACCTACAGTTGCTTATGTGGTAACCCAACTAAGTATTTAACAGACTCATCACTGCTTAACTTCGATGAAAACGGAAACTGGTGTTTTCGGCGTAATGAAACCGTAATAAGACGTATAGAGGTGTTTATATATTTTGTTAGTGCTTTGCTAAATCGTTGTCCAACCCCAGTGGCGCGACATCTCACTAGCCCCTTACTTGTCCTCTACCGGTAACAAACTGACTGATTTTAAACTCTAACTCCCGTGTGACCGTTTCTTGCACTTATCGCCAGAGTTCTCGAGTTTGACTCTGTGTTTCTTTTTTTCTTTCTTTTGTTCACTCTTCTTTTTCTTCTTTCGTTTGTTTTTCATTCTTTCTTTATTACTTCCTTTCATTCTGCCTTTCTTTCTTCTTTCTTTCACTCGTTATCTATTTCCTTCTTTCTTTCTTTACTTTCACTATTCATTTCTTTTATTATTTCTTTCAGTCTTTCATTCATTCTTTCATTCCTTCTCTCTTTCGTGTCTTCTTTCGTTTGTTCAGTTTTTCAGTCTTTCTTTCTTTCTTTCTTTCTTTTGTTCATTCAACCTTTCTTTCTTTTTTCTTTTCTCTTTTCTTTCTTTCTTTCTTTCTTTCTTTCTTTCTTTATTTCCTTCCTTATTTCTTAACCCCCTCTCCTCCTGAGATATTTTCTATCGGCATACAACACCCTTTCGTTTTTTCTTTCTTTTGCTCTTTCTTTTTTTTAATTCTTTCTTTTTTCTTTCTTTCTTCCTTCCTTCATTTCTATCTATCTTTCTTTCTTCCATTCTTTCCTTGTTTCTTTATTTATGTCCTTCTTTCTTTCTTTAAATCGGGTTCGCTGGAATTGGGAAGACTGGTGCTACATTACATTATCCTACTCCTTGACCGGCAAAAATGCCAGTCTGCCCTACTATTTAACCATAGTTTGGGGTAGAGTAGTTGGATTCAGGATTTGAACACGAGTTGCCGAGTCTATTTCCAACAATATAACCGTTACGCGACAAGCGCTTCAAAATTCAAACCACTTTTACTCCGCTTAACAACTGACCTTTTGTCGCACCATACTCATTATGGACGAGTTGAGTAAATACATACTACATTAAATGGTGGTGGTGTAATGGTTAGAGTCGTAGGAAATGGACACGACGAGACGATGTAAGGCTGTTTGCATTTCACATAGCGCTAATACCGTTGGGAAAGGTATGAATCCAAATATTCTCCCTCCAGCTATGGCTGTTAGCATTAATATCCTTAGGAAAGGCATATATCCATCATTTCATTGAAAGCGCGTGGTATAATTGTTAAAGTCATAGGAAATGGACTCGTCGACCCGAGTTCAAATCCTGAACATGGTAATTGCATTTCACTTAGCGCTAATACCCTTGGAAAAGCTATGAATCCTACTGTCCTTCCAGCTATGGGTAAACAGTAGGGTAGAATGGGCTCTTTAGTCTAGGAGAAGGAAAACTCTGAATTCAAACCTGTTAAACTCTGCTTAAGAAATTGACTTTGTGTCACATCCTGCTCGTGCGGAGGGGTTTGGTAAATATATACTACATTAAATCCGTTTTTGGTACTCTACCAATATCGCCCGCCTTGTGCAAGACTATACTATAGTTTAGTAACTGATTTCAAAATGATTTCAAAATGTCCCTAATCATACAATCACTGAATCTGCGTCAGGATATACTCCTGTCTGTCTGTCTGTCTGACTGTCTGTCTGTCTGTATCTATGTATGTGTTTGTCTATCTGTCTCACGCACGCACGCACACACACTTAACAGCGTACCCTTTCTTACGCAGAGAGAAAGACACATTTTTTTTACTGTAGTGATTTGCATAAACGGAGGCGTACTTTATGTGCTGTTAGCCATTTTATGAACCTTCCCTACCAAATCGTCGTTTCGCATTCTCCCAGGTTTCCCCATCGATTGCAACAGTAAATCGACTTTTACGCGAATTAAACACAAAGTTGTCAGGAAATGCCCGGCCTGAACGTTTTAACCTCTGATTGCTTCTCACTTATTCTCGTTCTTGTTTCGTTTCAGTCTCGTTTTTTCTCGTTTTGTCACGCTTTTGCTTCTGTTTCGCTTTCTCACGTTTTGGTTCAATTTCTCTCGTTTTCTTTCGCTTTCTCATATCTTCTCTCGTTTTCTCTTCCTGTGTCACTTTTCCTTCTTTCTCACGTTCTGTTTCGCTTTCCGTCTCATTTTCTTTTGATTTCTCACGTTTTGTCTTATTTTTTTTTTTCTTCCTTCTGTCTAATTTTCTCTAATTTTCTCTCCCTTTTTCACATTTTGTTACACTCTCTTTTCTGTTGAGTTGCATTTCCTTCTTTTTTATCTCGCTTTCTCACTTTTTGGCTCATTTTCATTTCTTCTGTGGCGCTTTTCTTTCTTATGTCTCGCTTTCTCTCACTTCATCTCATTTTCTCACGTTTTATCTCGCTTTATCTTCTTCCGTGTCTTTTTCTCTCGTTCTTCCTAACTTTCTTCTCTTTTTTATTCTTGCTTTTCCCTTTTTTGCCTCTCTTTCTCTTATTTTGTCTCGTTTTTTCTTGCTATGTATAAACTCCCCTTCTTTTTCGCCTTTTCTCGTTCTGTCTAGTTTTGTATCGTTTTTATCTTGCTTTTTTCATTTTTTACCACTCTCTCTCTCCTCTCTCTCTCTCTCTCTCTCTTCTCTCTCTCTCTCTCTCTCTCTCTCTCTTAGTCACTCTTGATTTCTTTCGTCCTGCTTATTTTTTTCTCTTCTTCATCCCCTGTTCCCCCTCTCTCTCTCTCTCTTGGTCAATTTTGATTTCTTCCCCCCAACTTTGTTTTTTCCCTTTCTCTCACTCTTCCCTCTCCTCCTCTCCCCCTCTCTCTCTCTCTCTCTCTCTCTCTCTTCTCTCTCTCTCTAGTCACTCTTGATTTCTTTCGTTCTGCATCTTTTTCTTTTACTCTCCCCCCCTCTCTCTCTTTGTTAGTCATTGTCGATTTATTTGGTCCTGCTAGTTTCTATCTCTTTCTTTTCCTATCTCCCCCCTCTCTCTCATGCTTTCTCTCATTCTATGTCACTTTCTATTGTTCTGGTTTTCGATTTCCCAGTTCAAATTGCTGTCTCTCTTGTAGACCTTCCACCATTACCACCAACCTCTCCTTCTGATTACCTTGTTAATTTTGTTATCAGCATTGGCCTTCTCCCGTCGCTGCCATCCTATAAATTTCTTTATAGTCTTTACCAAATTTGCTTTTCGCTCCGCCAGGGGATTGTGACGTGGAAAGAGCGTCGAAGTAGAATTTAATGTTTCAGGCACTGGAAAAGATAACTTCATGAATAATAATAAAAAAAGTAAAAAAAAGAAAAAAAAAGATGGCGAGCAATGGGGGAGGGTAAGATGAGAAAACAGAAACGAGCGTATTTATCGTCGTATAAACGTATAAGACATGTTTATTTCCCCACAAAATTCATTGAAAATTATCTCGTCTCTAAATTATGTATAATGGATTAACAGACGGAGGCACTTGAGGCGAGTTAATTTAAGTTGCTATTAAGAGGCTAGCTGTTGGATGTGGTAAGAGTCAGCGTGTTCAATACGATTGGATATCTGAAGTAATTACTTAAAACACAACAAAAATGAACCGTCTTAAAAGCCTAAATATTTATTCGTCTTATCTTAACTATACGAATAAAAGTAATACTATGCGGTCTCTAAGCATTCCTGTTAACATATCTCCCAAATTAGAATTGTCAATTGCTGCACTTTTCTTCCTGCCGCTTAACATTTTCATGGAGGCGCGTGGTCTAATGGTTAGAGTAGTAGGAAATGGACTCGTCGACCAGAGTTCAATTCCTGGACGATGCTGTTTGCATATTACATGGCGGCAATACCCTTGGAAAAGGAACGAATCCAATTCTGCTTCCAGCTATGGGTAAATAGCAGCGCAGAGTGGTCTCTTTGGCAATGGCTAGGTTACCAATCTAGAAGAAATACTCTGTTAAAAAACTCCGTTTAAGAAATTGACCTTGTGTCGCATTCTGCTCGTGCGGAAGGGTTGGTAAGTATATACATTTTCTCTGTTGCCTGCCATTGACAAATGGTGAGTAAGAGACATGGCCGGTCTATTAAGTAACGAGACTTTGTGAAACAAATGCTCTCTACATAAACTCAGATAAAACATAGTGTATGTTTATATGTTAATGTAGTTAATAAGGGCTGGTTTAGCTCAGTCGGTAGAGCATTCGTCTAGGAATCGCAAGGTTCCGGGTGCGATACTAGTCATCGCCACCTCAGCGCATTAGCAGTACAGTTTGTAAAATCTGATCTGTGCGATAAAACCCCTGAATATTGTTTTACACACACACACACACACACACACACACACACATATATATATATATATATACACATATATATATTCAGGGATATGTGTGTGTGAAGAGATGGAAGTGAATCCGACTGTATGTAGTATATTAAGAAAATTGAAAAAACACAGGTTTAAATAAGTTGAGTAGTAAGTTTATTAGCCGACGCTGCAGTGTTTTGATCTATTAATTAAATCATCTTCAGGGCATTTGTTGGTATAAGGAAGATGATAAAATTTTTTTATCACAGAATAACGAGAAAAGCAAAGCGATAGTCCTAGTTTATCAATCTATTCAAAATTTTGAAATCTGAAGAAAGGACGCTGAAAAATGGACGGTTTGAAATGTGACGTCAAATAATCTCTTTTACGATGTGAGTGTGTGTATCGAAAAAAGGCATTGTGCATTTTTAGGTGTTTTATTTGTGTGGTTGCGCGTGTGTGTATAAAACTTTTGCGATAAACGACATCGAAACAATATATATATATATATATATATATATATATATATATATATATATATATACGATT
>CM042154.1:42454755-42459755 GCA_023376005.1 Doryteuthis pealeii | reverse complement strand
TTAGCAAAAGATTGAATAACAATATCCGATGAAAAAATCAAAATAATAAAACATTGTCGGAAAACCTTGTTGAGCTACGACAATAACCTATGGATAAAAAAGGGGGCTAAAGAGAGCTTTGACACGTCCATGGGTGGATTCGACGCCTCGGAAACTTCTGAAATTGTGGGGTGCTTGCTCCTATATAATCTTAACAAAATGATCGATCCCGGAAATCATGGGCTTTATCGTGACGACGGATTGATTATTTTGGATAGTACCCCCACCTATTCTAAAATGGGAAATTATTAAAATGGGAAAGTATAATAATTCTGATTTAACTCTCTCTCACTCTTTCTTAAAAGGGGAGTTGTAAAATATTTACATGGATTTGCCGATAAAAATCTGGAGGGGAGGCGTTTAAATAATCTACATCAATTTGCCGACAAAAAGTGACAAAAAACACGACTCGGAAAATATTTAAGTTCGACTGGAAACTCGCCTGATTTTGGTTCTCTAAAACACTGCGTAAATTAAGACAGGAAGCCGGGACAACATAAGTTTTTAAGGTAACATGGATATGGAGTCAACGGCGCCTGGTTACTGACAGTTTCTCACCCATGTGATCTTCCATGTTCACGCTACCTTAACATAGATATAAATGCTCTATTCATAATATTGACCTCTGTTTACTTACAAATATACCACCCATACTATATATATATATATATATATATATAATATATATATATATATTGAGGGTGTTCGGGATAAATTTGACATCCTTATATTTGGTTATTTTTCTCCGTAGGTTGGAGGTATTGACGCACACTATGCATCATTTAAAAGCTTGGACCCTTCTTGATTCATATTCGTGATGACAGATAGAATGTATGACTGCAACCCACCTGAATCATAGAAGAGAATAACTTGTATCATGATGATCTGCACCGGATATCAAAATAAGGAGATTATGGTTGCTGCCATGGCTAGAAGAAAGCAACATAACAGACGATCTGATTGCATTCGTACGGAAGAATTCCTCGAAAATCTGCAGAAGAAAGTGTTGGAGGACCCTGGCATTGGAATTCGGGCTTTGTCACGTGAATTGAATGTTTCAGCCTCTACCATGAAGCTTGCACTCAATGAAGACATTCGCTACTACTCATACAAGCGTCACAGAGGTAAACTGCTCCCAGAAAAGTCCCGTGAAAATCATCTGACAAAGGCGAAGAAACTTCTGAGCAAAGTGAAACATCCAGTTGAACTACAAACAATCTGGTTCTTTTCCGATGAGAACAACCTTTGCCAAGATCAAAAGCACAACACACAGAATAACAGATGGCTTGCATACAGTCCAAAGAACACTACTCGTGTCATGCAGATAGTTTTCGATTGTGTGATGTGATGCCTCCGCATTTTTTCAGAGAGGCTCGCAGGTTAAATTCAGATGCCTACGTGGAAATGCTAAACACTGTAGTCAAGCCCTGGATAACAAGGGTAGCCAATTTTAGGCCATATGTATGGCAGCATGATTCGGCCCCCTGCCACATATCTGGGAAAAGTAAAAAATAGTTGTCGGTTAATTTTTACGACTATACCAGTCCCAATATTTGGCCTCCGAACTCCCCAGATCTTAACCCCATGGATTATTATGTATGGGGCGCTGTTGAGAAAGACACCAATCACCGTGCCACTATTACAAAAGCCCAGTTAATCGACAGAATTAAGGTAGTTTTTGAGACCTTTCCAGGGTAAACTGTAAGATCAGCTTGCTCCAGGTTCAGGAGTAGGATTGATGCTGTGATCAACGCTAATGGCGGTTATTTTGAGTGAAACTTATTGACAGTAGTGTAATTTCCGTGCCTGTTGAATTTCTTTGTAATCCCTTAAGTTTTGTTGCACTTTTTCTTTTTCCTTATGAAACTCAAATTTATTCCGAACACCATATATATATATATATATATATTATTATATATATATATATATATATTATATATATAATTTCTTTAACTTCATTGGTATAAATAATTTTCATTAACTTCATGCATATTAAATAATTAATTATTAATTATTAATTAATAGATGCTGGTGGTTGACTCTCAGCCATCTCCTTCTAGCACCTATATGATAAAAATATGGAGGCGCGTGGTCTAATGGTTAGAGTCTTGGGAAATGGACTCGTCGACCCGAGTTCAATTCCTGGACGAAGCTGTTGGCTTTTCACATGGCGCTAATACCCTTGGGAAAGGTATGAATTCAATTCTTCCTCCTGCTATGGGTAAATAGCAGGGCAGACTGGGCTCTTTAACCATGGCTAGTTAACCAGTATAGGAGAAGGAAAACTCTGAATTCAAACCTGTTAAACTCATCTTAAAAAATTGACCTTGTGTCGCATCCTGCTCATGCGGAGGGGTTGGTAAATATATATATAATAAAAAGTGGTGGGTGTTTGCCATAAGAGCAATTTGAAGACTACGGTCGGGACAATCATATAGTTGCTAGAGCTTGATTGATCAGATGGGGCCTTAGTGTGACAAGAACTCTGATTTTGAGACTCTGGGTTTCAAAACTAGCACCCTTCCTTAAAATAGCAATTTGGTTATGTTTGAGAGGGATATGGTTAACGTCACTAAAAAAATGTTTAAATTAAATCTACATCCTCAAACCTTACAGTTGGAATATTGTGTTATATTGTTATTTACTAAGCTTAACTTAGATGTGGCACAAGGCCAGAAGTATGGGGCGCCCAATGATAATCGTACTCACTAACAATGGTCTGCAAATCTAGCTTACTAACCATTACACCATGTGAGGGGTCCTGTTTGCGCTACGAGTAGGATTTGACACAAGGTCACAGGTATGGGGCATCCAGGGAGGATCGAACTCGCTTTTTCAGTATTAACGGATCTATAGAAACTAAATATTGTGGTATATAAGGTGTGCTGGAAACCACCACTTGCACTTATAAGCTCGGTGTGGTCATGTGAATTAAGCCCAGACAGCCAACAGTTCGAATACGTGGTTAGTTAACTATTTAATCGTCGATATTGAAAGCCGTTCATCTGTACGTTATTCGACATTGACAAACGGATCTGCAACCAATGACCTTGCTCAACGCAAGGATCATACCCAACACTAAGGAACAACCAAAGGATCATACCCAACACTAAAGGACACAAAGGAACAACCAAAGGTTTATTCACTAAAGATCGCGCTCTGCTTGCCACAAGGGATCTCAACTGTAAAGTGCTCTCACTTGAAGCATAAAAATGGTCACAAAATGTGTAATGCTTACTATCGAGAGGGTTTTTCAGTTTAAGAAACAAGAAATCGTACGGAACTCAGCCTAGTGAGTAAGGATAGTGCTGACATTATGACGTTAATACGTAGGTGGGCTGAAAAGTTCAAAGGTTAAAAGGTCATATGATGACGTCATATCTACGGGCGATGACCTTTTTTTTACCATCGGGTCCAAGCACTGTAACGATGGAAGAAGCGACCGAACCTGGGTGTAATAGCAATGAAGAGGTACTCAGCACCTCCAGATCTCCAGAACTGGAACCTTACAATCAGATGCATTTTAGAAACATACCAAGGAAACCACTTTTTGAGATGATCTTGCCCCTCTGCAAGGGATACGTATTCTAAACCCCACCGACTGGGCGTTGATATACGGGGGTGAAAATTTCATATGATCACATTTTATCTGCTATTGATGACTTTTTAAACAATCGGATCCAAGCACTGCAACACCGATGAAAGAACCGTGTGGACCACAAGTGAACCATGTTTTGGCAATATTTCATGAGAGCATCTTGGTCAGCATTTGAACTTTTCCTCATTCAAATGTTTTATTTTCAATATCTTTCTTATTATAATGGACATTCTGTGTCTGTCTGTCTGTAACCGAAACTGTATCACTACTCAAGTCATAATTCCCTTAGTAATGTACATCACATTCTCCATAATTTTATTTTTATTCAAACCTCAGTGATTAATACAATTGTTTTACATTATTAATACTGTTGGTCATATTTATATACAAATAACATGCAAGTGTATTTATATATACAGCAAAATAGCGGTTTACAGTGTGAATGGGAAGACTAATTTGCATATTGATATAAAAAAATTGATTTTGATAAATATGTGCTTAGTATTATTGATTTATTATTGTTTAGTTTTATATTAATGAATATGAGCAAAAATCTCGGGGACAAATCTTAGAAGAAATTCATTAACAAGAAGAAATAACTGTAATTTTATTCTTTACTTCCTAATTTAGTTAAATAGTTTAAATTAGAAAAAATTAAATTAGGAAAAATATGGAAGTGATAGGAGGGTAAGTTTCAATTGTTCTATTTTTCGATTATACCCCCTCTGTTTCAAACCATTTTATCTGCATTCTTATTTAGTTTTTTAGTCTTTCTAATTTGATATAATACTTTATTACATTATTGTTACATTATTTGCATATATTTGCTAAAAATGTTTAAAGCTTCAGTATCAATAGATTTTTCTTTTTTTTTTTTATCCCACCTCATATTCAGGGTGTACCATGTATAAAAATGGTCGACTAATCAAAAAAAAGAAAAAAAAAAAAATTTTCTCTTTTTAACTCCATAAATGAGATTTATAGCAGGCATAATCCCTTTTTTAAATTAAATTTAATTAAATCTAATTAATTTGAAAAATCAAATTAATTTGAAAAAATCTTAATTAAATTTTAATTAAAGTTACGATAGTAATTTTCTCCTTAATATGGGGAAAAATCAATAGTAGCAATTCTTGATTATCTAAGTTGTATTCTAATGTGTGTCCCAAGCATCTTTGAAGTGACAGACCTCTGGGGTCACTCATTATTTTGCTATCACTCCAAAGTACACTCTTAGTCGAACTGGCAGTTACCAAATTTAGTATATAATATATATATAATATATATTATATATATATATATTATATATATATATATGAGAATTTGGGTACTGCCAGTTTCGGCCTAGAGTGTACATATAATA
>CM042154.1:42429791-42454655 GCA_023376005.1 Doryteuthis pealeii | reverse complement strand
AAGAGGATGGGACACAAGGTCAATTTCAGTTATAAAGCACAGTTGGTTTGAATTCAGAGTGAATCTTTCTCCTAGACTGGTTTGCCGTACGCAGATAAAGACGACTATATCTCGTTTGGAGTAAATGATGGAATATATATATATATATATATATATATATATATTTATTATTTACCAAAACCCCTCCGCACGAGAGATGTGATACAGATCAAATTTATTAAGCGAGGTTTAAGAGGTTTGAATTCAGAGTTTTTCCTTCGTCCCTAGACCGGGTTGCGGTAACCAAGGTTAAAGAAGGCCCAGTCTGCCCTATCGTATTTACCCATAGCTGGAAGGACAGTAGGATTCATATTTTTTTTTCCAAGGGTATTAGTGCTAAGTGAAATGCAATTACCATGTTCAGGATTTGAACTCGGGTCGACGAGTCCATTTGCCTAATGACATTACCCACGACGCTGTTCAATGAAGATGGATATAATGCCTTCGCTAAGGATAATTTAAGTGCTAAACAGCCAATGTCCGGGAATTTGACGTCGTATTGCCGAAGTTAATTCCGCTGGGTTATCTGATCATAGTCTATCTAAATTTGTTCGTGTCTAGTGTATTTACTCATACAGAATTTTAGCATTTATGTATTTACGGACGAACGTGAAAGCGTTGTGGTTACCGTTGAAACAGCAGTCATAATGAATTTTGATGCTTCTACTTTAGGATGGTTTAGCTCAGTCGGTAGAGTAATCCGGCCACCTCAAGGTTCGGTTCGATGCCAAAAGCCGCAATGGTAGCACAACTTGGATCTGTGATAAAGCGGGGATCTGATGGTATGTGTGGTGCTCCACCTCAACACAAAACAGAACTCTGCTTGTATATATATGTGTGGTACTTCTTGAAACATCTTCGTATATATAACACTGCTATATCTTTTGGAGCTAGTTAGGATACAATAAGTGACTGAATATAAAATATGATCGTATTCACACTAACTTGTTATCATTGAGGGGCTTATGATTACCCGCGATAAGAGTTAAAACTAATAATGGTGGTCAGTAAAGGCCTGCTCTTGATATCTTATAAAAAAAAGGGTCTGAATAATAATTGCACTTCGTAATTTCTTTCTTGAAACAGTTACAGTTTCAGAGCAAATGGTTACAATTGGGGCCAATTGTTCAGATTTGTGCCAATGTTAAGCAAATTTTGGCGAATTGTTACAATTTGGCAAATGTTACAGAAATTGGCCAATGTTACAGATTTGGGCCAATGTTACAAATTGGGCCATTGTTACATATTTGGCCAATGTTACAAATTGGGCCAATGTTACAATTTTGCCTGTACGGCTATAACTTAACAGTAGAAGAGAAAGAATTATGTACGATGAACCGATTGTAGCGAGAGTTGTTTGTTTGTTTTGTGTTTGGTTTTTGTTTTAACGGCATATCAACCTCAGTGGGGGTCATTTAATGCCGATAAAGGTTTGAAATAAATCAATTCTTAATGGATAATCAATTTTTGTTTATTGTAGGACCGCCAGCTTATACCACTCCGGGGCAGGATGGAACAGGGAGCAATGGTGATGAAGGGGTGCTCGCCACATTCCCCAAACCTCCAGAACTGGAACCTCACCATCGTATAAAGTTTTAACGTCATTCCCGGACATGTAGACACCGAGCCACCGCCTTCTAGCACCCATATGATAAAAAGGGGTTGGGGCTTGCCATAAGGGCAATAGGGTTGGGAAAATCATAATAGGTGCTAGGGCTTGACGTGAGCAGCCGATTGATCGAGGGGCCTCTCCAACCGCACGTCTAAGCCCAAGATAGGGCCAAAGTGGAGTATTGGCCATGTCATGAACTGCTCATCCACCTGGGCTCTATCCTTAAGCATCACGGGTCGCCACCATCAAGCCAACAGGTGGGCCCCAATTGGGGGAGTTTTACCCCTCTGCAGAGGTGCAGTCGGTGCATTCTAACGCCCCAGAACGAGCAGGGCGGTGTAGCGAGTTGAGTATATATTTTGAATTTAACTGTGGGCAGTTAAAAAAAAAATGAGACCAATGACTGAAAACTTACCTATTATCTGGAGGTGAATATGAAGTTATACGAAGGGTTAGTCAAAAGTAATGTAATTTGTTTAGGACAGGTATAGATACCAAACACCAGGAACAATGTATATACAGTCAAAATGAAAGCTGATCCATCTGTGGATCACATCCCCTACTTCTCCACCTTAGTTACCGTTTTCTACTCAATACAATGTTTCCAACCTTCGAATGAGAGCATTATATCCCTACTCGTAAAATTCTGGTTGACTTGTTCATTGAGTCACTTCTTACTACAGATTTTCACTTCGCTCGTCAACAGGAATAATGGTTTGCCTCTCAAACCCTCTCTGATCATGGGGCCCGAAGAGATAAGTCTGAAGGCGCCTAAATCTGGTGAGTATGGAGGAAGCGCTAAAGTTGGTTCCACCTGAATGAGGCGATTGGTCTACCTTGTCCTGATGCTTGTGTGTGAATCGTAGCATTGTCATGCAGAAGTGGACATTGTCGATTGGCAAGGTTGGGGTCTAACTCCGTCGGATTCTTGCCTACTGGGTCCATCGTCGCGGTCTCATGTAAGGCCCTTAATTTATAAAAGAAAAAGACTTCATCAATGAAATAAGAAATGGGATAATTACTTTTTGACTCACCCTCGTTATTAATGCTAGTCTCGGGTTCTTGTAAGGTTTGGCGCTCCCCCCCCCCCCAGCAAAACAATCTTCCTTGATCCCTAGCGCTAGCGAAAAGCGGATAGGACTCCCTAGTTCTCACGGCTGAATACCGACAAAAGGTCACTCTGCCACTTTGCTTTATAATATATAAGTAATTATAATATATATCACACCAGGATCATTTGTATTACAATTTAGACATTTTGCAGTTTTTAATCTGCATCCACATATAACCTTTCTTTCTCCTCCTTCCACAACATTTTTCATCCGAGGACATATCCGCTCCACACAATTAACCAGGGCTTCCGACCCGCACTAAAACCCAGACACTCAGAGCAGATTCAATTGTCCGCGGCAAAAATGATTAATCATAATTCTTTTTGTTGGTTTAAAGCTGAATGCCGATTCACCCACGCGAGCACTTGTTTTGCATGTCGCACAAAAGCAAACAACCTTTTCTTCTCTTTCTTCGTCAACTGGCCGACTTTCTCGGCACATAAAACGGCCCGCCGTCAAAAAAAGAAATGTAGTCTATTAATTACATGAGGAAAAAGACAAAGGCACACGAATTTGTTATCGATCGCGAATCTGCTCTCTCTTCTTCGCTCTCTCCTTCTCCTCTCTCTCACTCTCTGCATCACCTCTCTCTCTCTCGTCCTCTTTCTGCTCTCTGCTCTGCGTATGTAATGGTGTGTGTGTGGTGTGTGGCGAAGTTTATTATGGAACATGAATAGTTGGAAAAAAATGGGCATACATTCATTTTGGGAATATGAATCGATTTTATTGTATATTTAATTAAACTCTAATATCCAAGGTAATGACTGCCAAATCTGAGTGGTGAGATTTTCAATGCTGGTGCCTCTGGTGGAGTTAACCCTTCATGTGCCTATCGACTACTTGAGTTTATTTTCTGGCCGACATTGTATTGAGCGCACTTATCGGATGGGGTAAGCAACAGATTAGTATTGAGATAAATCTAAATGGACTGGAATTAAGGTATTTGACTATATTATTTCGGGACGTATTGTCCTCATCTTATAGTTAACTCTGTACAACGTTTAGTCCGAATAAATCCATAATAATACTAATTTAACACCATATCACAACACATCATCTCAAAAACTCAGAGAAATAATGACTGGTGACTTTTACACTTAAAACAATGATATTAGAACTAAGTATGAATTGAATTGATTGATTTTAATTAAGCATTATCAAACCCGTCTATGGTTATCATGCAAGAGGTTAGGGAAAATCTCGTTGTATTGTAAGATAGCTCGGTCCGCTGAATTGAAGATAGTTCTTTCATCATCAATCATCTAATCATCATCATCAATGTCACGCAAGCAGCACGGGATATCCATACAATGCTCTCGCCAAGCCTTCCCTATTACTCATTTCCCCTGGGAGGGTCCCCTTCACAGCATCCAGTATCCCTCGTATAGTTGGCCAATGTAGGTCCTTAGTGGGCGTCCTACGTTATCATGTCCATGTGTTGGCTTTCCAACAGGAGAAAGTCGCCTATGAGCTCGTCTCCGTTTCTTCAGCAGTGTCATGCATGCCTAGTCCGTCTCACCCGGAGGATGATTTGTGAGATGGAGGGCAGGTAACCATATAGTTGCTTTCCTTGTGGGTTGCTGGTTCCACGACTTGTTCAGGACTGCACGATGCATTCTTGTGCAGCTTCCCATCTAGCTTATTCTCAAGGCACTTTGTTAGGGTTCAGGTGGTGCAGCCATACAGCAGTACTGATATAACCACAGCCTGGAAGGAATTGTCTCTTTAGCTTGTCAGTGAGACATCGGATTTCCATATGACTGATAATTTGTTTGTGGCCACCCATATGTTAATCAACACTAGCTGGGTCACCTAGGTGAAGGTGGTTGATGTTTGTAAGACCGCGAAACACTTAATGATCCTTGGATCATATCACTGACGATATGGTCAGGTGCATCTTCCACATTTATTTCTTGATTATTATGAGACTGACGGCTGCCTACTGCACTAACCGAGACTAGATATATTACTTGGTAAGTTCATTTTCAATTTTTTGACCTTGGAATAATGGCAAATGAATGGATACTCCACACTCCCTGGTTTTCAAAACTGGAGCCTCATCATCAAATACGGTTTAGTATCATACCCAGGACAGCTCTTTTTAGAGAGGGGTTTTACCCCTCTGCAGGAGATACAATCAGCCTATTAAAATCCCCACCGACAGTTGGATGTTGGATTATTTTGGTACATAAGGTGTGCTGGAAATCGCCACCTGGTCACGTGATTCAAACCCAGTCAATCAACAGCTCGAATAAGTGGTTAATTAACTATTTAATCGCCGATACTGAAAGCCGTTCATTTGCACGTTATTCGACATTGACGAACGAACCTGCAGCCAATGACTTTTCTCAACGCAAGGATTTTACCCAACACTAAGTAACAGCCAAAGGATCATACCCAACACTAAGGAACACCAGGAAACAACCAAACGTTTCTTTACTAAAGATGGCGCTTTAAAGTGCACTCACTAAAGCCTAAAAATGGTCACAAAATAGGTCAATTTTTTTAAGCGATTATTGAATTTTTGCATTCAGATTTTTCCTTCTAGACCGGTATCACAGCATTGAATGCTGTTTATTTCAAGTCAACCCATTTGGGGATGTGGTCCTTACTTCTCTGCATGGCTAATTAAATATAATAATTTTGGATATTTCTTTCATTGTTGCAAAATTAGTTTTTGTGAAAGAAAAAAATGTTTTTTACAAATGATTTTAAAGTCTTCAAAGAAGACACAAAAAGAAGGGAGAAAAAAAAGTATTGGCAAAGTGGCATATCCATTTGTTAAGTGGAACCATCTTCTGGTTGGATTATCTTCAATCGCTCTTGCTTCACCATATAGGTCTATGCGGTGAAGGCACAGACACACACATACACATACCTAAACATATATAAAAGGTGTGTCAAAAAAGTATCGAGAGTTTCTTGTACTTTTTGACACACCTTGTGTTCTGAAAAGTTCCATTCATTAATTTTCAGAATACAAGGTGTGTCAAAAAGTACCAAGTTTAAAGCTGTATTTACCAAGATAGAAATGAAGAATGAATGGAACTTTTTTTTTCAGAATACAAGGTGAGTCAAAAAGTACAAAAAATCTGGATACTTTTTTGACACACATTATATATATATATATATATATATATATGTGTGTGTGTGTGGTGTGTGTGGTGTGGTGTTGTGTGTGAATTTCACGTATTTTAATGTAAGGACATTATAATTAGTAAATTAAATGTTGTTAAAATTTAATTCAATCCCCTGCAAAAGTCTTACCCCTCAGCAGGGATAAAAAAGGTTAATTACCCAAAAGGTAGGATTTGAGACAATGTCCCAAGAATGGGGCATCCTGTGAGGACCGAACTCACTTTTCACTAGTAACAGATTTGCGATACTAGCTTGACAAACATTACACCACGACAGGACACACTAAATTATTTACCGAACCCGTTCACCACGGGTAGGATTTGACACAAGGTCACAAGAACTAAGCATCCTGCGTGGGTCGAACTCGCTTCTTACGAGTAATAAGAACTGCGAGACTAGCTTGCTAAGCCCTTATGCCCGCGACGTGAAGACCTAATTATTTATCCAACCCGTTCACGTACGGGTAAGGTTTGACATAAGTCACAAGTATGTGGCATCCAGCCGTGTTAAAGTCGGCTTAAATTAAGTTTTGACACAAAGCACCTAGTCAGAATCGAACCTACACTAACTGGTTTGAAGACTAGGTCCTACCGATTACATAACGGTGGGACTCACAATTATTATTACCCAACCCGTTCCCCACGGGTAAAGATTTGATATAAGGTCACAAGTATATGGCATCCAGCCGTGTTAAAGTCGGCTTAATTAAGTTTTGACACAAAGCACCTAGTTCAGAATCGAACTCACTAACTGGTTTGAGAGACTAGGTCCTACCGATTACATAACGGTGGGACTCACAATTATTATTTACCCAACCCGTTCCCCACGGGTAAGATTTGATATAAGGTCACAAGTATGTGGCATCCAGCCGTGTTAAAGTCGGCTTAGATTAAGCTTTGACACAAAGTAATATGTACAGAGCACCTAGTGAGAATCGAACTCACTAATTGGTTTGAGAGACTAGGTCCCTAACGATTACATAGCGGTGGGACTCACAATGGTATGATAATAACAAATTCAAAATGTCAATTACAACATCATCAGTAACAATCTTACCAATAATACTAATTCATCCAGTTATTAACTTAATGTTGATAGAGTAATTGCTTGAATTTGTTATTGTTGTTGATTTCATAGGCATCGGATTGTATTGGTCACAGGCACCAATCGTTCACCGGCTTTGATCTTTGGCTGTGAGGCATGTCCGTTGTGCGCTCCCCCATACCTATATCCGCCCGACACTAGCTCCAACCCAGCCCATTCACTCCATGCATTATGTTTTTATTTCCTGATCTGAGCTATTCTCTCCTTCCCACGTCTCTTCGGTCCGGGTAGACATCGTTTAGTGTATGAATGAGGTTCCGAACGCAATGAAATTGTAACGTGTTGTGTTTAAAAACGAATAGACATAATAGCTAAGAGACGAGGAAGGGGAGAAAAAGAGAAGTGGGAAGAGAGAGAGAGAGAGAAATACAGAGACTGAGAGACAGAGAGATTGGTTCGGCTATAAAAACGAATTGGAAAATGGAGAAATAAATAGGGGTTTTCTTTTCTTTTCTTTTTTTTTCTTTTTTTCTTTTTTTCTTTTTTCATTAAAATATTTTTTTAGTTAATTTGGAATTAAAAATAAAATGGACCCGAATGGACGATCTGAATGGGGGTAGGAGTGAAATTTGAATATCAAAATCAGGGAAAAAGGAAAAAAAATAACCCACATCTAAACGCACCGAAGCGTGAAAAACGAAAGAAAAAAACTACAACAAAAGCTTTTTTCAATAACATTAACAATTATTTTCTACTATTTTAAATGAATAGAAAACTATCAAGCGGGTATTACTTATCGCCTGTTTCAATGAATTGCTTGTTACTCAAATGCGATTTGCGCTTTAAGATTTTTTTATTAACTCTGCATCAGTAACGATGTGTACGGCTCTTGCTCTCTCCTTATATAATAATGTTTTTTACTTACTCTGAGAGGCGCAAACGGGCATAACCTTTTAGCAAGGAATTATTTTATCGCATAGGAAAGGTATGTATCCATCTACTGTCTCTCCGTCTATGGGTAAATTATAGGGTGGACTGGGCTCTTTAACCTTGATGACCAGTCTACGAGAAGGAAAATTTTGAATTTAAACCTGGTAAACTCCACTTAAGAAATTGACCTTGTGTCACATCCAGCTCGTGCAGAGGGGTTTATATATATATATATATATATATATATATAAAGAGGAAACTGTTTATGAATCGCAATGTTCCTGATTTCCATACCAGTCCTCGCCAACTCAGCGCATGAGTAGCACAGCTTGGTTAATCTGATCTGTGCGATAATGTAGATACTTTACCGTATGTAGGTAAAGTGCGCCACCCCAGCTAAAACAATCTCCTTGGTCTAGCGCTAGTGAAAAGGGGATAGGTTCCTTCGCTCTTTGGCTGATACCAACAATAGGCCGCTACTTTTATATTAGGAGGGTTGGTTGACGAGAAGGTGCGTTGCATAACGGTTATGGTTGTAAGAAAGGAGATCGGCAATGAGAGTTCCCGAATTCACCCTTAGTAAAAGAACAATATTATTATTATAGTAAATTGGCTATTGTGTGTGTGTGTGTGTGCTTAAAATTAGATTATATCATTTGTGTTTGAGAGTTAACGTAAATAAACGAAGATTAAAAAGTAAAGATAAAATCAGTAAACCTGGAAAATTAAGGTATTTTTTTTTACAGTACTGAATTTTCTCCCTTTAGAATTATTTTTTTTTAATTCAATATAAGTAAAAATGATTTCTTTTAAGGATATTTACCGCGCATCCCCCTTATGTGGGTGTGATACAAAGGTCTTTTTAATTTGGAATCACCCACGAGCCGAAGCTCATGGGATGGTGGGTGCAAAAATGCGCAGATCCCATCGGCATCTCCCCTCAAGGGGGAGCCTCAAGCACTGGGTAATAAACCCAGTCCTGACCCTTTAAATCCAGGGAGGCAGGTTATTGCCTGAAGGGACCCCCCCCCCCCCCGATCAAACGCTGTTAATTACTTAACCGGACCAGAGGCCCGAAAGCACATTGGACCCCCGACCCGAGGGCCGGCACAATTAAAAAAAACCAAAAAACAAAAAACAAAGAATGAATATGAATTTTCAATTTATCATTTTCTTAGGGCCTTTCCCTCATTCCCCTTTGAGCTGGAAGAAAAATTGTGTGATTGTTTTGTTAACGATGAACGGAAACGGTGTTAGTTTCAGCCTTGATCTTTGATTAGTAAACAATAAGTGAGATTTGATATAATTGTTTGAGTAAAAAGACAAATACGATCGTTTTAATTGAATGTAAGAATTGAATGATAGAAAGCCAAGATGAATGAATCGATTGTTGTTATGGATAATTCATTATTATTTAATTCTTTTGGCAACACATTTTTTTTCGAATTGGAGAGTAAACAAGGTTCATGTGTATAAGAATGGACGAAATCTTGAAAAAGCTCATACTTACCTTCCCCACCCGGGCGGTCCAGTGTGCTTCGGTCGATTTTTATGCGCCCACATAAAAATAAGACTTTGTGTCCAGCCCTCATAAGTGGGATGAGCGGTAAATACCCTTCCTTACCCCACCCGGGGGGTCCAGTGAGGTTCGGCTGCTGGATCAGGTTAAGTTAAAATTAATAGCGTCGATCCCAGGGGGCTTTCCCCCCAAGCAATACCTGACCCCCTTGATTTAAAGGAGCAGGGCTGGGTTTATTGCCCAGCGCCTGAGGCGCCCCCTTGAGGGGGAATGCCGACAGGATCGACGCAATGTTTATACGCCCACATAAAAACGATACTTTATGTCCAGCGCTCATAAGTGGAATGAGAGGCAAATACCCTTCCCTACCCCACCCGGGGGGTCCAGTGAGGTTCGGCTGCTGGATCAGGGTAAGTTAAAATTAATAGCGTCGATCCCATGGGGGCTTTCCCCCAAGGCAATACTTGCCCCCTTGACTTAAAGAGGCAGTACTGGGTTTATTGCCCAGCGCCTGAGCCGCCCCTCTTGAGGGGAATGCCGACGGGATCGACGCAATTTTTTCCACCTACCAACCATAAGCTTCGGCTTATGGGTGGGCCAACATAAAAATGTCCTTGTGTCAAGCCCTCATAAGTGGGGTGAGCGGCAAATAACCTTACTTTCCCCACTCGGGGGTCCAGTGAGCTTCGGCCACTGGATCGTTAAGTACAATTAATAGCGTCGATCCCAATGGGCTATCCCCCCAGGCAATACCTGCGCCCTTGATTTAAAGGGGCAAGGCTGGGTTTATTTCCCGGCGTCTGAGGCGCCCACCCCCTTGAGGTGGAATGTCGAAGGGATCGACGCAATTTTTATGCACCCACATAAAAACGAGACCTTGTGTCTAGCGCTCATAGGTGGGATAAGAGGCAAATACCCTTACCTTTTGTACTCGGCCCAGCCGGGGGTCCAGTGAGCTTCGGCCGCTGGATCAGGTATACTAAATTAATAGCGTCGATCCCAGGGGGCTATCCCCCAGGCAATACCTGCCCCTTGACTTAAAGGGGCAGGGCTGTGTTTATTGCCCAGTGCCTTTGAGGGGAAATGCCGACGGGATCGACGCAATTTTTATGCGCCCACGTTAAAACGAGACCTTGTGTCCAGCGCTCATAATCGGATGAGAGGCAAATACCCTTAATCTGTCATTGAAGAACGGTGATCCACTAGGCCGTTCTTCTAAAGTGAGGCCCTCCCATTGCACTTTGATTCGGTTGACCTTTGCGATCGCCCCAAATGTGGGCAACTCGAATGAACTATTTCTAAGTGTGGGGTCTGCGTCCGCGGTCACCCCGGAAATCTATCTAATATTAGAATTATATATATATACTATAAAAGTCGTTGCTTACTTAAGGACGATCGTTTTAATTCAATGTAAGAATTGAATGATAGAAAGTCAAGATGAATAATGTTAATAGGGATAAATTTAATGTTTATTTAATTCTTTTGGTCACACATTTTTTTAAATAGGATACTGAACAAGGTTTATGTGCATACAAATAGACGAAATCTTCAAAATGCTTCATAAGGGGGAATTTTTGCACCCACCAATCCTATGCGTCTCGGCTCGTGGGTGGTCCCACATTAATAGGAGGGGTGGGCAAATGGAGGTCGAATTTTTGGGACGAGTATTTTCTATGGCCATTTTTGCTGCTGATTACGAATCCGATGTTTTTTTTTAATATGACGTCATTTTAGGTTGTTTCCGTGACGATTTTCAAAATGGCGGTTGGAAACCACCATTTTTTTTCAAAGAAAATTAACAATTTTAGGAGTGGTGTAATATGTCTAATTATATGTTTTCTGGGTCACAGAATAAGAAAATATATTAATTTTAGTGATTTAACCAACTCATTTATTTTTATTAGGTATTCTATGTGAACATTATTCAATTATGTCCAGCTTTTATGCTATTTTGTACTGGAGGATCGTAAATTGCAAATAGTCATCTTAATATATGATTTATATTTGTTCATGTATGAGGAAGTCAGATATGACATAGCCATAGTTATACTATGAACGTGATCTAGTTCTCTAAAGTAGTAACCAAGTCTAAAATGGCAGAAAGAAAATTAAGAAGAAAAAGCATAAAAGAATGTTTTGGTTCTACATACACAAAGGAATTCAAACCCACATGAAAATTATCTCCTAGTTCTGTGAGTATGCTGTATTTGTGTAAATGACAGAAGGGGAAACACTCTTTGTGCAGGGATCAAGCCAGTAATATCATTGCAAATGAACTATGGCCTGACTGGATAGACAAAAATGTGTACCCACTAAATGAAAAAGCAGTTGCCACTAGAGTGAAAGATGATTATGAATCGTTCAATGTTTTACAGAAAGCTTAAAAGCTTAAAACAGCAGTACTAAATCCAAAATCTAGATTTGGTATGCAAAAGGGTTGGAATTCAATGCAACTTCTACTTAATATGCCTATGATATTTGTTATAAGTATCCATCCTATCAAATCCAAAGGAAGAAGACTTTAGTGTCGAAATGACACCTGACGATCGGGCATTTATGAAAACTGTTTCAGAGCTTACAAAGCAGTTTGCACCAACACAGCTCCTAAAGATTGGATAAGGATCAAAAAGAGAATGGGGTGTCGAGAATGTTCTGCAAAGAAGTGTCTTAAAATAGAAGAAAAGAAAAAAGGACAGTAAGAATTAGATCAATTAATGATGAAAGATTAATTGGTATCTGTTTTTGATGAAAACTGTGAAAGTAGATGTACTTTAAAAGACAATGATCAACCTTAATAAAAAAAACTGTATTTTCGGATAGAAAACATGGTTCTCCAGAGGTTGGCGAAAATGACACCGCCACTGGTTGTGTTCTTGAAATCCCTGGATGTGAAGGTTAGGAAAGGGCAACAGACCATTCAATGAGCTGTAATTCGTTGTTTTTGGTCCAGTTTTTGTCAGAATTCACAGCTTCCCCAAATGAAAGTTTGCAGATAATTGCTAATGTAACCAATTTGATATTTGGTTAACGGTGGACATTCATTCATAATGACATAAATGTAGACAGTTAATCAGAATACAACCAGTATAGAGGTGACAGTAGGGATGAAGAATTTGATAATTTATGGCCTTAATATTCATAGAGGTCTGATCTATATGCTCCCCAGTTGCTGAAAAATCATGTGTTATATGGAAGATGCATCTTACCTGAATGTTGAACATGTTGCACAACAATTGTGCAACAAGCTGGTCGAAGTCATTACAACACGGACTTGAATGACACCAAACAAAGGCAGCTGTCCATCGTCAAAATGCGATGTCAAAACGGACTAATATAAAAAAAGAACACAATTCTTGTGCAAATCTAAGCCACTACTCAAGGGAGAACGGGGCAAAAGCTTATAATTACAAACTTACGTACTTGCTAATTGCTCTGTGATGACCTTAAAAGTGAAATTGAATTGGATACCCTCATCAAGCAATTAACTACAAAGTCTTGCTTGATAACCTGGAGAGAAGATCATGATATGCAACTAAAATGTTGTGGGGTCATATCATATTGCGTGTAGACCATCCATAGACAAAACCTATAAAGACACTGAACAGAAGTTTGGGATTTTAAAAATTGTTATTGATCACTCTGGTGAGAAAGCATTCAGTTCCCCTGGAACTTCTGTTTATTGGACTTATTGCTATTGCTAAATTACTTTCCCCAAGTCATGCAGGCACACTTTCATTATACAATGATTATAGATAGTAGATGGAAAGAAACAATGTTCAACCTGAGGGATTCAAAAGCTTTGAATCAAACAGATTTGTACATATTGGCAAATTGGCAAAGTTATTTGTTGGCACTCAGGATCATATACAAGTTTTCTTTGATGACATAGTTTGATATCAACAGCAACAATTAGTGCTTGACATTTCTACTTACATTCAGATGAGTTATGTAAACACCACAACCATTTCGGCCACTGTATTCTCCAGCTTTTTTCTTCAGGTTGTCCTCTCTATCAGAGTATAGCAACGGCCAAAACCTGGGAAATTCATTTTGAAAATTAGTTTGACTGTTGATCCAAACAAGGGCGGTCGAAGAATTTTGAAGATTTTATTTTAATGTCATTGTTTTGGCATGACTATCAACCAGAGAAGTGCCTACGAGTATGCGTCAACGATTAGAGGCATACAGGAAATGCAAATAAACATTATTAATTTTATTTTCTTATCACCTGTAACCTTTTTCCTCTGGTTTTATCTATTTATTTATTTATTTATTTATTTATTTTTTCCTCTCTTTTTCTTTCTTTTGTTTAGAAAAAAATAACTTTTATTAACAGTTGTTTGTATTTAATGGCCATGAGATAGCTTAAATAGATAAATACATAGATAGACAGAAATGATTCCATGTTTATTAAGTACCCAATGTACTATAGATCTATACGACATAGGAATAATTTCAGCGAATAAAACGATCCGTATCTCGACATAATATTGGTTAGAAAAAGAGGAGAAAAAAAAGCAGAAAGATGCTGCATTTTTTGTTAGTGAAAAGATAAAAGAAGATTAAAACAAGAAAAGGGTTTTAAAAATGTAAAGAAAATGAGAATTGTGGAAACGAGCGGCATATAGGAAAGGGAGACGAAAACGTGATTGTGATTCTTCATGTCAAGTGTTTATAGCTATTTTGTGCTGCTTGCAAACAGCCAAATGGCCTGGGGTGTATTACCGCTTGAGGCCCAAGCTGCAACTCCGAAGGAATATTGCCGATCGGCTGTCATCAACTCAAGAATAGCGTTCAAACGAGATTGTTCTCTTAAACGAGATTTCATCGGCGCACGGCGCTAATGACGTGTCGATATTGGCGAGATTCCAGGGCAACAAGACGCAATAAGGCGGATTCGTTTGAGGCTCAATACTGAAAATCGTTCCTTATTTTTTATTTGAAATCTTGAAATGAGTCATTTCATTATCGTGGGTTGTTCAGATAAATGTCCTCATACTTGTTGTATTTTGTCTTTCTTTAGACGGTTGCGTTCTTCGGCTTTTCACAAAGCTTCCAAAACCAAGATGAAGCATCTATATATTAATACGCTTGGTTCCTAAATCTTCCGTCTGCTATCATCCTGCAACACCTCTGGTTTAAAAATGAGAACGTCCAAATTGTTCAAGAGCATGCAAAAATGTAAATCGGCAGATTATCTGGAGTCGCTTAATCGCAAATTGTCCAATTTTAAAAAATGAAACATTCCAAATGGTCTTTGCGTCGCTTAAATATTCAACGTAAAATTAAAATGAATTGAGAAAAAAAATTGGTGTTCCTTAATCTGCCGTCCGTTACCATCTCTGGTTAAAAATGAATCGACCAAGATGAAATGCAAAAATGTAAATACTGATTATCTGATGTCGCTTATCAGCCGAATTCTTTATTTCTTATTAACTAAATAATGTACCGTTCCATTTTTAATATAAAGAAAGAAAGGGAAATGCTACACAGAAAAAATATAATAGAAAGAAGAAAGAAGAAAGAAAGAAAGAGAGTAGGAGAAAGTAGAAGAAGAGGGGGTCGCGAGAACGCGATAACAATAACGCTAATCTGTTTCAATCGAACATAAGGAAAGCTGAAAAGAAGAAAAAAAGAGTGAGAGAGAGTTAAATCAAGATTATCATAATTTTATATATTGAAGTATTTTGAAATAACTCTAAGCAAACATATCAAACGTTGTGATTTAATTCATCATAGTATGGTACATCTACTAGTCCTGCTAGTAAATAATAATAATCCTTAGTGGACACTTATAGCTTCAAGTAACTATTCTTAATACGATTAAATATAGTTAATGGCATCAGGTATTCCTATCGAATACGAATAATTTTTAGTAGATCTATTTGAGCCATAGATGGGACCCTTACAGGTACTACCACTTCGGGTCAGAGTGAACGTAGAGTAATGACAATGAAGAGGTACAACACATTCCTCGGATCTCCAGACCTGGAGCCTTACCATCTGATTCGGTTTAGTGCCACGCCCAGGACACCCCTTTGGAGGTGGGATTATATTATCCTTCTACAGCAGAGATCACCAAGCTTTTTTTACGGTGGGCCGAATAATTGAAAAAATAACGAGTGCGGGCCACATTATTTCTTTCAAAGCAGATCGCTTCAAATTAAACATTCTGATCAATTGTAATTTTATTAAGATCTTATATATATTGAAGATATAGGGTTTGCCCTTTCCAAAAATGTTCGTCTCATAACTTTTGACCAATTCGTTACTTGACGGTAGCTCTTTGAAAAGTACCTGTATTTTTCAAGCAGTCGTAATAAGTGAAAATTCTGGATCATGTAAGTAACAAGTGTAATGCTCACACGCACGAAGTTTTGTAACCTACCTACAGTATTCAAGTCCATGAAGATTTAGTAAGCTTAATATGATATTTAAATTTAAATGGTATCAGAACGTCCGTACGTTTTAACAAACAAATTCAAATATTGTCGGTGGGTCTGATAAAATGCCTTCGCAGATCGGATCCGGCACATGGGTCGTAGTTTAGTGACCCCTGCTCTACAGGAAGATAAATTCAATGTATTTTAAGGACTGTCGACTAGGCGATCTCTTGTATTGGTAATAAACAAATAAACATTGATTTTCGGTTTGTTGTTTATTATATGTTAAAGTATAACGCTTACGGCGAACATAGACGGCATTTTTGTTGTAAACTTTCTCGCTGTCTACTGTTCTTCTTCATTTTCCTTTATCGATTTTCTGCTAATGATTTCTCTGCAGTAACAATCATTTTCAGGAATTATGGTCTTCAGGGACACCACTAGTTTTTTTTTCCGTCAAATCTCAAGGTAGAAATATAACACTTACCATCCCGAAATAAAGAGATACTTTACACTAAACTGTCTGTGTTTTAATTATGCAAGATTAATACAAGGTTTTGTTGCGGAATGGAATATTTGACTTAAGACATTCGTCGCTTTTGAACAAAAGAGATATCTAAAGAGAATTAAAATTATTCATTGTTGAAATTACAGACGATATAAAAACAAGTACGTCTTCAAATGGAATATTTAAACGTATTTAAATTTAATGATGGCTTTTATTGTCACGTGATTAATTAATTGCCGATGTAAATGCAAATCAATGTTACAGTGTAATGTGCGAGAATGAATCGAAAGCTGACGATTGGAAAGGGAAAAGAAAAAAAGAAAGAATTAAGGTAGTTCAAAGAAAGAAAGAAAGAGAGAAAGAAAGAATTAAGGTAGTTTAAAGAAAGAAAGAAAGAAAGAAAGAAAGAAAGAAAGAAGAAAGAAAGTATTAAGGTAGTTCAAAGATAAGAAAGAAAGAAAGAATTAAGGTTTGTTTAAAGAAAGAAAGAAAGAAAGAAAGAAAGAAAGAATTAAGATAGTTCAAAGATAAGAAAGAAAGAAAGAATTAAGGTAGTTTAAAGATAAGAAAGAAAGAAAGAAAGAAAGAAAGAAAGAGAGTTCAGAGATTAGAAAGAACGAAAGAAAGAAAGAACGAAAGAAAGAACGAACGAAAGAAAGAATTATGGTAGTTCAAAGAACGAAAGAAAGAAAGAACGAAAGAAAGAATTATGGTAGTTCAGAGAAAGAAAGTATTAAGGTAGCTCAAATATTAGAAAGAAAGAAAAAAATTAAGTCAAAAGGATGAATAAAAGAAAGAAAGAAAGAAAGAAAGAAAGAAAGAACAATATTCGGAAAATAAAATATGATGCTGGGATTAGAAAGAAAGAAAAAAAGAAAGAAAGAAAGAAAGAAAGAGACGAAGGAAATTACTCAACAAATTTGAACTAATTGACCCTCATCTGAGAATGGGCGCCATTTACGTCTCCTTGAAATCAATGGTTCATAAAGCTTATTTGATTTTACTGTTAGACAATGATTTATCAAACACAAAGAATCCGTGGAGAATTTAATACAAAAGACACAATGCAAATAGGCTTCCGTGTGTACATTAATGCTGGTTTGTATACGGGAAAAAGAGACAAGCACAGGTAAGCAGACAAGTGAATATTTACCTGAATCATTAATAAGACCCACAGAAAACAAGTGCCCCCCCCCCATGCACAGCATTCGTCGTATCATAGACACGTCCAAAAACTAGAACTAAGCACCCACGCATTGATGTATATTAACTGCGGGTGGCCATTGTTGTCTTGGCCTTGATTTCGTCAAAACGATGCAATGTTTACCGGAACACTGGCCTGTGTTTTTACAGAATTAAGTATTCGCTGTTTCAATTCAAGTCAACGTTCGAATGCCTCCGATTGACCACACGTCTGTGATCTCCACTTCCTATGACCATTGTTACTCGACCCGGACAATAAACGCTTCTTAACGTCTATATACTTGATACCATTTTATATGACTCAAGACAATGCTAACAGGGTGGATCAAGTGAACGACAAACAAGCCTCTTCCTTAGCTATTCATGAATAGATGACTAACCCTCTCCTTGACATACTGCTCTCTCTCTCTCTCTCTCTCTCTCTCTCTCTCTCTCTCTCTCTCTCTCTCTCCTCTCTCTCTCTCTCTCTCTCTCTCGTTTCTGACTGAACGTGCTTTAGTAAGTACTAGCAAATATAAACAACCTCTGGGTGCAAGTATTTAAGTTTTAATGTAATAAAATATAATAAATTAGAAAAGTTAATGAAACTAAATAAGAATGCAGATTAAAAGGTTTGAAACAGAGGAGTTATAATCAAAAGATAGAACAACTAAAACTTACTCTTCTATCACTCCCGTCTTTCCTTGCCAAATTTTCCCAATTTTGTTAAAATAGGAATGGATTTCTTTCAAGATTTATCCCCGAGATTCTTGCTTATATTCATTAAAATAAAATAAAACAATTAGAAATCAATGATACCAAGCACATATTAAAATCAAATTTTTAATGGCAATATGCAAATTAGCCTTCCCGTTTCACTGTAATTCTCTATTTTGTTGTATATATAAATACAATTGCATGTTATTAGTATGTAGATATGTTGAACATATCTACATACTCCGGTTTCGACTGGAGGACAGTGGCTTCGTTCCTGGACCGTTCAATTTAACATAGTTGATCCCAGGGGGCCACTCCCAGGCAACACCTGGCCCCTTGATTTAAAGAGGATTTAGAGGCGCCCCCCTTGAGGGTATGCCGACGGGACCAATGCATTTTTGCACTAACCATTCATAGTCACGGCTTTTCGTCTCATTGTGGTGTGATGGTTAGAAAGTTTAGTCAAGCAAATTCATTACTACTGAATAGTAAATTCGATCCTTACTGGATTCCCATACTTGCGACCTTGTGTCACATCCCACCCATAGCGAACAGGCCGGGTAAAAATGGATGTTCCATGATTGCGACCGTATGTCACATCCTACCTGTGATGAACGGGTTGGGTAAATACATACTTTTCTCAAGCGTATGAGCACTACGGAAATGCAAACATACTCGTCCAGGGTTTGAACTTGGTTTGCAGAGTCCCTTTTCTGTAACGATAACCATTATGCAATTCGCGCCTCTCCGGCAAACAAAAGATGAATATTTGGATAACATAAACAATAACAAAGTTTTTCAAGATCAATTGAATAGGACCTAGTTATTCGCAATAGAAAGATCCCATCCTCATCCCGCGGATGGTAGAATCCGCGTATAATAGTGAACCATATATACAAGGTAGATATTTAGCCAACACACTGTATTTTAAAGTTTACCCGCGAGTTCAACGCTTATTTATGATTGGAATCTTCAGTTCTGTAGAATTATCGACAGTATTTAAAGAAAAAAAAAGGCCAAAGTAACTCATTTTCAGCTTTGTACAGATTTAATTTCTAATTCCCGAGGTGACTTTTGAGAAATATTATATTACTCGAGAGAGCAACATTATTTATTATTGGAATCTTCAATTTTGTAGAATTACCAACTAAAAAAAAAAGAAGAAAAAAGAAAACCAAAACAAAGAGGAATGAATTAACTGAATTACGACATACGAATTGTCCCCTGACAGGTCCAAATCTCGCGTGACCACGTTCAAATCTCTGAGTTCCCTCACCCTCTTCTTTCAGCTTATTTCTCTGCTGCGTGGTTATAAGTGCCGAGGCTATCAGCGAGCAATGGTGATCATTAATCTGACTGACGAAACAATCATCACCTTGGGGGCATTGTCGCACAAAAAAAAACAGGGACTTCCAAACACGCATGAGTTGATTCACAAGTTATACGATTCATAATGGTCTAAATTAAACAACCATCTGATAAGGAGAAGAAACAAAACAAAAACAAAAATACAAAAACAATACTGGCTTCGATTTGGACAGCGAAAACCGGCTCTAATTTTGAGGGCGGATAGAAATTGCCGAGCAAGTTAGCAGTTCATTTACTGAGATCATTGTTGATAACAGAATTAGATTTAACGACAAACTCGCAATGCAACAACAATGACAACAGAAATAACGGTAGTAATTAATTGGATTATCAAAGGACATGTGCATATACTTAATCTTCAATTTGGGACAACCATCATCATCATCCTCATCATCATCATGTCAGCTGACAGCACAGATTCACCTCTCTCTCTCTCTCTCTCTCTCTCTCTCTCTCTCTCTCTCTCTCTCTCTCTCTCTCTTCTCTGGTTAGAGTCGTAGGAAATGAACGTGAAATCCTGACGAAGCATACAGTTCACAAGCGCTAATACCCTGAGAAAGTATAAATCCAACTACTTTCCCTTCAGCTATGTGTAAATTAGTAAGGCAGACTGGATCTTTAACCTTGCTTAGGCAACCCGTCTAGGAGAAGGAAACTCTTAATTCAAACTCCACTAGGGTGGTCACTACGAAAATAGGTTCAGTCTTAATTAGTGATCTATTTCACAAATTTATTTAATTTAATTTAATATCTCTCTCTCTTCTCCTCTCTCTCTCTCTTCTCTCTCTCTCTCTCTCTCTCTCTCTCTCTCCTCTCTCTCTCGACAGACGTCCTTATCGGTCTTCGACTCTGAAAGGCCCTCCTCATTACATCCAGTATTCTCACAGAGCTGTTCAATATAAGTATTTGCTGGTCGGCCCATTCTGCAGAATCCATCTGTAGGTATCAACAGAAGAACGCCACGTATGAGTTCGTCCTTACTTCTTCATCAGTGTCCAATGTCTCTTGTTCGTCTCACTTGGATGGTTTGATTGATGGGTGGTAAGTGACTATACTGCTTCCATGATTTATTCAGGACAACACACAGCACCCTTGTATGGTTCCTACCTAGCTTTTCCCAATAATTTCGTTAGAGTAAAAGTGTTGCCACCATACAGCAACACTGCAACGGCTACAGCTTGAAAGAACTTTCACTTTATCTTATCAGAGAGTAGACTGTATCTATAATAGTTTCCGCGGGATATCACCTCCTTCTTTACTTTTCTCAGGTGTGAGGCACTTTCTTTTATTAGATCTAATGACGTTTCGTAGAACGTAAATCTAGACATATGATATAAATGGTTCTAATGTTCTCTATGTAGGACTCCATCGATTAAAAAAAAGAACTTACAATCACCTGAACAAACTATTGCTTTTGTGCTTTTGCAGAGCATCATTATTATGGGTAACAATTTAATTGGGTAGACCATAATGTTATATATACTTCTGACATGTAAAAACTTTTTATAACCACATTTTTAAAGTAACACCTCTCAAAATTCTAATTTTGGGGTTAAGAAAACACCGAAATATTTCTGCATATCTGGAAATATCATTAAAACACCTATATAGAACATGAATATATATATATATATATATATATATATATATATATAATATAATATATATATATATATATATATATAACATTTCAAGAAAGATTTCGACAGAAACTCAAAATTAGTCTAGCCTCTTCAGACAGATTTTTACAAATATAAGAAATCTCAATAGAACATTCTTACACCAGAATTGAAACATTTTTATTTAAAAAAAATCCTTGTATGAATCTATATGTTTACACCTACTGAGCATACAGTATGGTTGTACAGTGAGATTTTGAAGATCTCAATAGAATCATCCCTTAATTACCAATCATTTGGATTATCTTTACACACACACACACACACACACCACCACACACACATATATATTATATATATATATATATAATATATACAGTGTGGGATTGTCACATTTTCAGCTTTTTACTGGAACGGTGTGCCAAAATGCAGTATTATTGGAAGAGTGCTCAATATAAAAAAATAGAGCTATTATATAATAAAATAAATATATAAAGGTTTTACATATAGGTTTATTATATGATATAATAAAATAAATATATAAAGGTCTTACATATCTATTTATTTGATGACACACATATATATGTATGCATATGTGTGTGTATATGTGTATGTATGCATATATATATATATATATATATATATATATATATGGAGTATATATAGGGTATGCGTGTGTATATAGGTATGTATGAGTACTGTTATGTGTGAGTGTATGAGTACTGTTATGTCACGAGCTTTTTTCTACGCATGGGTGTATGGACATGCGCGTGCAAGTCCTTTATATTTGTGTGTGTGTGTGTGTGTGTGCATGTGTACGCATGTATGAGTGAAACTACGAGCGTACGTGCGTATTTGCGTACATACTTGGAACAATTAACCATCCTCGAACATCTGATCAACTTCTCCTATCTAACGACAACCTCAAACACCACCCCACCTGCAGTATACACAGTATTTGAAATCTTAAAATTAAAATTATTTAACATCCTTCATTGTATCGCACCACACCCATACACACCCTATACTCAAACTGGTGGCAGTATCCATCCCCCCCACACACATACCAACCCCCTACTTGTGAATACGAAGCATCAGGGTAGAATATTTGTGGGGTGGTGCACATCGTCCGAAACGCTGTGTAGATAACAATAAAGATGAGGACAATAGTCCGAATAATATAAATAATCCAAACCTTATGTTGTCTTTCATCTTTACAATATTTGCCCTAAGCCGACGCTGAATTACTTGTCACTATTTTTGATCCACCCAACAATACCAGTAATATACTGAGTACCGAGTAACTATGAAACTATCTTTTTATCAACCCCCAACTATTTCAAAAAGTTAACTTACTTTGTGGTAACAAAAAGATCGCATTTTTTCTATACATTAGCATTGCCGGGGCAATACTAATGACTGACAAATTTATTGGTCCCCATTACTCTCGTCCCCAGCCTCTCGAGAACTACTCAAGAAAATGGGGGTAGGGGATATGTGGGAGAGAAAAAAGGGATACTTTCCGTAAGGCAGAAAAAGACAAGATAAAAAAACGATTGCCTTTTTATTAAGTTTAATGCAAAATCCAACCTGGCACAGGGCGATAATAATGTGGTATGTTGTCAGGATCTAACTCACAAATATCTACGAGGGTGAGTCAAAAAGTAATGCCATTTTCTTTATTTCATTTGAAGTTGTTTTTCTTATAAAACTAAAGGATACATGTTCTCATTCGAAGGTGGAACATTGCTATTAAGAGAAATGGTGACTATGTGGAGAAGTAGGGATGTGATTCACAGAGGATCAGCTTCATTGTGATGCATGATACATGTTCCTGTGTTGGTAATTATACCTGTCCTAAACAAAATGGCATTACTTTTTGACTCACCCTCGTACCCTACATAGATCCCATCCTCATATATCATTATTATATTAACAAACCGTTGTTAGTGTAGCAAGATTTTGAATTAAAAAGTCGTTGAAATTCAAAATCTTTAGGGTGAGATTATTGATAGGTAATAACCTTTAGTTGACCCCCCCCCCACACACACACACACACTAGGAAACGTAAGAACAGAAGTTGAGTTTAGCTTAGTCAGTTAGCAGTTAAACGGGAGACTCCATGATGTAAACATCGTCTCTGTCTCACTTCGGACGCGATTGAAAAAGTCTGGCTGAAAATAAAAAGGTTATGATCACTTAAAATATAAGCATCGTGTTGTCTATGCTAATGACAGCCTTTGCGAACCAGCATCTTAAAGTCAGACCAGCATCTTGAGAACAGAACCAGACCAGTTAGAAGATTGTCCCTACTAAGCAAGAGACGGACTAAGGTACCAGCCGGCTACACGAGCTACTCAAGTAAGTAGGTAAAAAGATAAAGACTTTAAATATTAATGTTGATATAAGAATGCCTCTAATGCCTCCCACCTTTCTCATCGTCTCATAAAAACCCTCTCCCCGTTATATACCCAGCAAAGAGGTATACAACATTATATTTTTAGGCCGTCAAGTAATTTTCTTTTATAGCATCTTTCTAGACAGAAAGGGTTACCTAGCAGTGCCTATCTTCTCTCCAAGTATCATATGACAGGTTTTACTAGGTTATATGGTAGCAGTAATAAAGAAATATACCTGACCTGATTTTGCAGCTTATTTGAATACAGAATCTTCTTTCTCGAAGATTGCCTGCCTTACTAATGCTAAAGAACCCAGATTACATACTATTTTACCCTAATCTGAGAGAAGAATAGATGGGTTCAAGCCTTTACCAAAGGCATTAGCCTGAAGTAAAACGCATTTATCCTTATCCAGAATTTGAACCCGGTACGCTGAGCCAATTTCCTAGAACAAAAAATCATGCCAGTGCGTGATTCCTACATAGATACATGCTTCAATCAACATGAAAATAGAGTAATTTCAGTGTGTTGGGGGGGGGGTTACTGAATAACCGCATATATATATATATATATATATATATATATACCAACCAACCAACCAACCAATCTTAATCCAAACTTTACATTAATCTTATTAAAAAGGCAATCGTCTATTCATATTGTTCCCTTCTGCATTATGCAAATTATCCCTTTTTTTTCTCTTACAACTCCCTACCCCTATTTTCTTGAGTGGCTCTCGAAAGGCTGAGGACGAGAGTAATGGAGGGCCTATAAATTTGTCAGTCACTAGTATCGCCCCGGCGATGCTAATGTAGAGAACAAATTGTAATCTTTTTTGTTAATGACCACAAAGTAAGTTAACCTCTTGAGATAGGGGTGGACAAAAAGGTAGTCTCGGTACTCAGTATATCATTGGTCTTGTTTGGTGAGCCAGAAATGGTGAAAAGTAAGTCAGTGTCGGCTTAGGACAAATATCGTAAAGATGAAAGACAAGAAAAGGTGTATGTACAGAACACAGAACAGGAAAAAGAATAAGATAGATAGATAGATAGAAAGAAAGAAAGAAAGAAAGAAAGAAAGAAAGAAAGAATGGAACAGACTAACATAGATAGATAAATAGATAGATCGGAACAGACTAACAAAGATAGATAGATAGATAGATAGATAGATAGATAGATAGCGTACTGACAATAAAAAGTTAATTTTCTTATAACCCAAAGATATCAAGATTTTATTATTTCTTGTCAAAACGGATATTATTAGGTATTATTTATTATCAAAATACACAGCATTG
>CM042154.1:42422291-42424791 GCA_023376005.1 Doryteuthis pealeii | reverse complement strand
GCAAAAATTAAAATTATGATATTCTTCTTGGTAATGCATTTCTTATAAGAATTTATCCCCGGAAATTTTTGTGCCATAATCATTAAGATAAAACCAAACAATTTTAGAAATCAATAATACCAAGCACATTAATTTTATTAAAAAATCAAATTTTAAATCAATAGGCAAATTAGCCTTTCTGTTCACACTGTAAACCGCTTTTTGTTGTATATGTAAATACACTTGCATGTTATTTGTATGCAGCCCCGGCCCAACGGGTGTGGATTGCTATAATTAACGGGCGTCGATCCCAGGGGCCATCCCCCAGCAACACCTGCCCCTCGATTTAAAGGGGCAGGGCTGGGTTTATTGCCCAGCGCAATGAGCGCCCCCCTTGTGAGGGGAATGCCGACGGATTCGACCGCAATTTTTCACCTGCCACTCCATGGAGCTTCGGCTTTGTGGGTGGTCCCAGTTAATAGGGACTTTGTTGCCTTGACCTCGTACACAGTTGGTGTACGCGGTAAATACAGTATGCCAGCCCCGCCAACGGGTTGGGGATTGTATAATTAACGGCGTCGATCCCAGGGGCCTCCCCAGGCAACACCTGCCCCCTCGATATTAAAGGGACAGACTGGGTTTATTGCCCTTAGCGCCTTGAGGCCCCCCTTGAGGGTGAATGCAACGGGATCTACCGTATAATTTTTTCCACCTACCACCCATGAGTCTCGGCTTGTGGGTAGTCCCACTAAAATGTCCTTCGTGCACCACCCTCATAAGTGGGATGAGGCCAAATACCTGTAAAACGGCCAACGCCGTGGATCCAGTGCGTGTTTCGGCCACTGGATCTTACAGTTAATTAGCGTCGATCCCCAGGGTGGATATCCCCCAGAACAATACCTCCCCTGGATTTTAAAGGGGCAGCTGGTTTGTTGAGAGAGGATCCGAGCTATGGTGGTGGGTGAAAATTGCGTCGATCTCGTCGCATTTCCCCCTTAAGGGGCGCCTCAGGCGCTGGGTCAATAACCAGCCCTGCCCCTTTAAACAAGGGGGCAGGTATTCGTTGGGGGATATCCCCCTGGGATCGACGCTATTAACTTGTAAAGATCCAGTTGGCCGAAACCACTGGATCCACGGCGTTGGCCGGTTTTACAGGTATTTGCCTCCATCCCACTTATGAGGGTGTGGCACGAGGACATTTTATGTGGGACCACCCACAAGCCGAGACTCATGGGTGGTAGGTGGAAAAATTACGTAGATCCCGTTGGCATTCCCCTCAAGGGGGGTGCCTCAGGCGCTGGGCAATAACCAGTCCTGTCCCTTTAAATCGAGGGGCAGGTGTTGCCTGGGGGGATGGCCCCTGGGATCGACGCCGTTAATTATAGCAATCCCCACCGTTGGCGGGCTGCATACTGTATTTACGCGTACCCACTTGTACGGGTTCAGGCACAAAGTCCCTATTAACGTGGGACCACCCACAGCCGAAGCTCATGGAGTGGCAGGTGTGAAAATTGCGTCGATCCGTCGGCATTCCCCTCAAGGGGGCGCCTCATGCGCTGGGCAAATAACCCAGCCCTGCCTTTAAATCGAGGGGGCAGGTGTTGCCTGGGGATGGCCCCCTGGGATCGACGCCGTTAATTATAGCAATCCCCACCCGTTGGCGGGGCTGCATACAAATAACATGCAGTGTATTTACATATACAACAAAAAAGCGGTTTTACAGTGTGAACAGAAAGGCTAATTTGCCTATTGATATTAAAAATTTGATTTTAATAAATATGTGCTTGGTATTATTGATTTCTAATTGTTTGGTTTTATCTTAATGATTATGAGCAAAAATTTCGGGGATAAATCTTATAAGAAATGCATTACCAAGAAGAAATATCCATAATTTTATTTTGGCCTTCTTATTTCAACTAGATAGTTGAATTAGGAATAATTTCGCAATGAAAGACGGGAGTGAATTGAGGAGTAAGTTTCAGTTGTTCTATTTCTCGATTATTCAAATCTTTTTTATCTGCATTCTTATTTAGTCTTATTAGCCTTTCTAATTTTATATATATTTTTATTACATTAAAACCGGAGGGTGCATATATTTTGCTATTACAGGAAAATACTTTTTGAAATAACTCTGTTGGTAAGTGACACACAAGAAATTTGTTGATATATTTACTCAATTTTTTGTTCTGCAAATTATCATTTTCGGAATATCAAAAAATGCTTTAATTTTCTTCCAGACATAATTGCAATTATTGTAACCTCCTCTACACGCTTGGGTTATTATGTGAGATGTATCTGTATTTACTAACCCCTCTAGACGATCAGGATGCGACACAAGGTCAATTTCTTAAAGCGGTGTTTAACAGGTTTTAATTCAGAGTTTTACTTCTAGACTGGTCGCCTAACCAGGTTAAAGAGCCCAATTCGCCCTACTATTACCCATAGTTGGAGGTAGAATAGTTGGATGCATAACCTTCCAACGGTATTAGCGCTATATGAAATGCAAACAGCCCCATCCGGG
>CM042154.1:42407291-42417291 GCA_023376005.1 Doryteuthis pealeii | reverse complement strand
AGGTAGGGAGTTTGTAAGAGAAAAAAGGGATAATTTGCATAATGCAGAGGGAACAATATGAATAGACGATTGCCTTTTTAATAAGATTAAAAAAAATTGGTTGGTTGGTTGTATATATTTATAATTATATTATATATTATATGCGGTTATTCAGTAACCCCCCCCCCCAACACACTGAAAATTACTCTATTTTCATTGTTTGATTGAAAGCATGTTCTATGTAGGAATCACGCACCTGGCTATTGATTTGTTCTAGGAAATTGGCTCAGCGTCGACGGGTTCAAATTCTGGATAAGGATAAAGCGTTTTACTTCAGGCTAATGCCTTTGGTAAAGGCTTGAACCCACTATTCTTCTCTCAGATTAAGGGTTAAAATAGATGTAATCTGGTTCTTTAGCATAGTAAAGGCAATCTTCGAGAAGAAGATTCTGTATTCAAATAAGCCTGCAAAATCAGGTCAGGTATATTTCTTTATTACTGCTACCATATAACCTAGTAAAACCTGTCATATGATACTTTGGAGAGATAGATGCACTGCTAGGTAACCCTTTCTGTCTAGAAAGATGCTATAAAAGAAAATTACTTGACGGCCTAAAAATATAATGTTGTATACCTCTTTGCTGCGTTATATAACAGAGGTTTTATGAGACGAGAGAAAGGTGGATGGCATAGAGGCATTCTATATTCAACATTATATAAATCTTTTTACCTACTTACTTGAGTACTCGTGTAGCCGGCTGGTACCTTAGTTCCGTCTCTTGCTTAGTAGGGACATCTTCTAACTGGTTCTGTTCTGTTCTCAAGATGCTGGTCTGACTTTAGATGCTGGTTCGCAAAGGCTTTCATAGCATAGGACAACACGATGCTTATATTTTAAGTGATCATAACCTTTTTATTTTCAGCTCAACCTCACCCCTGAAGTGAGACAGAGACTTGTTTACACACCCTTTAACTGCTACTGACAAATAAAAAAAAAACTTCAAAAAGAAAAACCTTTTCTGTTTTTTTTTTTTTCCTAACCGGGGTCTAGTGTGTGTGGTTGTGGGGGGGCTCAACTAAAGGTTATTACCTATCATAATCTCACCTATAAACTCAACGTACTTTTAAATCAAAATTCTGCTACACACAACGGTTTGTAATATAATAATGATATATGAGGATGGGATCTATGTAGGTACGAGGGTGAGTCGAAAGGATCCAGACAGGTATAATTACAACACAGGAACATGTATCATGCATCACAATGAGCTGATCCTCTGTTTAATCACATCCCTACTTCTCCACATAGTTCACCATTTCTCTTAATAGCAATGGTTCACCTTCGAATTTGAGACATGTATCCTTTATTTTATAAGAAAAACAAACTTCAAATGAAATAAGAAATGCATTTACTTTTTGACTCACCTCGTAGTATTAGTGAGTTAGATCCTGACAACATACCACATTATTATCCCCTGTGCCATGGGATTTGCTATAAACTTTAAAAAAATGGCAATCGCTTTTTTATCTTGTCTTTTTCTGCCTTACGGAAAGATCCCTTTTTCTCTCCCACATATCCCCTACCCCCATTTCTTGAGTAGTCTCGAGAGGCTGGGGACGAGAAAGGAACCAAAATTGTCAGTCATTAGTATTGCCCCGGCCTAATCTAATGTATAGAAAAATGCGATCTTTTTGTTACCACAAAGTAAGTTAACTTTTTGAAATAGTTGGGGGTAGATAAAAGATAGTTCTAGTACTCGGGTACTCCAGTTATATTACTGGTTATTGTTGGGTTGGATCAAAAATGTGACAAGTAATCAGCGTCGGCTTAGGCAAATATTGTAAAGATGAAAGACAAACATAAGGTTGGATTATTTATATTATTTCGGACTTATTGTACCCTCATCTTTATTGTTATCTACACAGTTCGGACGATGTGCACCACCACAAATATTCTACCTGTGATGCTTCGTTATTCACCAAGTAGGGGGTGGATGTTTGTGGGGGGGATGGAATTACTGCCACCAGTTTGAGTATAGGGTGTGTATGGGTGTGTGCTGATACAATGAAGGATGTTTAAAATTTTAATTAAGATCAAAAGAACTCAGGTGGTGTTTAGGTTGTCGTTAGATAGGAGAGTTGATCAGTATGTTCGAGGATTGGTTAATTGTTCCAGTTGTACGCAATACGCACGTACGCTCCGTAGTTTACTCTATACATTGCGTACACATGCACACACACACACACACACACACAAATTATAGAAGTACTTGCACGCGCATGTCCATTACACCCATGCGTACGAAAAAAGCTCGTACATAACAGTTACTTCATACACTCACACATAACAGTACTCTACATCCTAATAACACACGCATACCCATAATATACTCCATATATATATATATATATATATATATATATATGGCATTACATACACATTATACACACACATATGCATTACATATATAGTGTGTCACAAATAAATAGATATGTAAGACCTTTATATATTTTTTTATTATATCATATATAACCTATATGTAAACTTTATATATTATTTTTATTAATATAATAGCTCTTATTTTTTTCTATATTGAGCACTCTTCAAATTTAATACTTGCATTTTGGCAACCGTTTCCAGAAAAGCTGAAGAAATGTGACAATTCCCACACTTGATAGTATATATATATATATATATTATATATATATATATGTGTGTGTGTGTGTCGTGTGTTGTGTGTTGATGTAAAATAAATCCAAATGATTCGGTAATTAAGGGATGATTCCTTATTTGAGATCTTCAAAATCTTCCACTGTACAACCATACTGTATGCTCATGTTAGTGTAAACATATAGATTTATACAAGGATTTTTTAATAAAAACTGTTTCAATTCTGCCGTGTAAGAATGTTCTATTGAGATTTCTTTATATTTGTAAAATCTGTCTTGAAAGAGGGCTTAGACTAATTTGAGCTTTCTTGGTTCGAAATTTCTTTGAAAGTTATATATATATATATATATATATTATATATTATATATATATATATATATATATATATATATATATATATTGCCGATGTTCTATATATGTGTTTTATGATATTTCCAGATATGCAGAAAATATTTGGTGTTTTTCTACCCCAAAATTAGAATTTTTGAGAGGTGTTTACTTTAAAAGTGCGTTATAAAAAAAGTTTTACATGTCAGATGTAAGTATATATAAACATTTATGGTCTACCCAATTAAATTGTTTACCCATATAATGATGCTCTGCAAAAGCACAAAAGCATAGTCGTCAGGTGATGTTAGTCTTTTTTTTAATCGATGGAGTCCTTACATTAGAGAAACATTTAGAACCATTTATATTCATATGTTCTAAGATTTACGTTCTACGAACGTTCATTAGATCTAATAAAAGAAAAGTGCCTTCACACTGAGAAAAGTAAAGAAGAGGTTGATATTCCCGCGGAAACTATTTATAGATACAGTCTACCCTCTTGATAAGATAAAGTGAAAGTTCTTTCAAGCTGTAGCCGTTTGCAGTTGTCTGCTGTATGGTTGGCAAACACTTTTACTCTAACGAATTATTGGGGAAAAGCTTAGTAGGAACCATACAAGGGTGCTGTGTGTTTGTCCTGAATAAATCATTGGAAGCAGTATAGTCACTTACCACCCATCAATCAAACCTCCAGTGAGACGAACAAGAGACACTTGGAACTGATGAAGAAGTAAGGACTTAAACTCATACCTTGGCGTTCTTCTGGTTTGATACCTTCAGATGGATTCTGCAGAATGGGCCGACCAGCAAATACTTATATTGAACAGCTCTGTGAGAATACTTGGATGTAATGAGGAGGGCCTTTCAGAGTCGGAAGGACCGATAAGACGTCTGTCGGAGAGAGAGAGAGAGAGAGAGAGAGAGAGATGGAGGAGAGAGAGAAAGAGAGAGAGCAGAGAGACGAGAGAGAGAGAGAGAGGAGATATTAAATTAATTAAAAAAATTGTGGAAATAGATCACTAATTAAGAGCTGAACCTATTTTCGTAGTGACCACCCTAAGTGAGTTTGAATTAAGAGTTTTCCTTCTCCTAGAGGGTTGGCCTAAGCAGGTTAAAGATCCCAGTGTCTGCCTTACTATTTACACATAGCTGAAGGGAAAGTAGTTGGATTGATACCTTTCTCAAGGGTATTAGCGCTTTGTGAATGTAGCTTCGTCCAGGATGGATTCACGTTCATTTTTTTCCTACGACTCTAACCAGAGAGAGAGAGAGAGAGAGAGAGAGAGAGAGAGAGATGAGAGAAGAAGAGAGAGGAGAGAGAGAGGTGAATCTGTGCTGTCAGGCTAGACATGAGATGATTGAGGATGATGATATGGTTGTCCCAAAATTGAAAGATTAAGTATATGCACATGTCCTTTGATAATCCAATTAATTACTACCGTTATTTCTGTTGTATTGTTGTTGCATGCGAGTTTGCGTTAATCTAATTCTGTTATCAACAATGATCTTCAGTAAAATGAACTGCTCTAACTTGCTCGGCAATTTTCTATCGCCCTCAAATTAGAGCGTTTTCGCTGTTCAAAATCGAAGCCGTATTGTTTTTGTATTTTGTTTTTGTTTTTGTTTCTTCTCCTTATTTCAGATGGTTGTTTAATTTTAGACCATTATGAATCGTTAAACTTGTGAACTCCAACTCATGCGTGTTTGAAGTCCCTGTTTTTTTTTTGTTGCGACAATGCCCCCCAAGGTGATGATTGTTTCGTCAGTCAGATTAATTGATCACCATTGCTCGCTGATAGGCTCGGCACTTTATTAACCACGCAGCAGAGAAGAAATAAGCTGAAAGAAGAGGGTGAGGAACTCAGAGATTGAACGTGGTTCACGCGAGATTTTGGACCTGTCAGGTGACATATTCGTATGTCGTAATCAGTTAAATTATCCTCTTTGTTTTGGTTTTCTTTTTTCTTCTTTTTTTTTTTTAGTTGGTTAAATCTACAAAATTGAAGATTCCAATAATAAATTAAATGTTCTCTCTCCGAGTAATATAATATTTCTCAAAAGTCACCTCTTGGAATTAGAAATTAAATCTGTACAAGCGAAAATGATGTACTTTGGGCCCTTTTTTTTCTTTAAATACTGTCGCATTAATTTCTACAGAACTGAAGATTTCCAATCATTAAAATAAGCGTTGACTCGCGGGTAAACTTTAATACAGTGTGTTGGCGTAAATATCTACTTGTTATATGTTTCACTATTATACGCGGGATTCTTCCATCCGCGGGATGAGGATGGATCTTTCTATTGCGAATAACTAGGTCCTATTCATTGATCTTGAAAAACTTTGTTATTGTTTTATGTTATCCAAATATTCATCTTTTGTTGCCGGAGAGGCGCGAATTGCATAATTGGTTATCGTTACAAGAAAGGGACTCTGCATAACCAAGTTTCAAACCTCTGGAACGAGTATGTTTGCATTTCCGTAGTGCTCTACGCTTTGAGGAAAAGTATGTATTTACCCAACCCGTTCATCACAGGTAGGATGTGAACATACGGTCGCATATCATGGAACATCCATTTTTTACCCGGCCTGTTCGCTATGGGTGGGATTGTGACACAACGGTCGCAATATGGAATCCAGTAAGATCGATTTATCTATTCGTTAGTAATGAAATTTGCTTGACTAACTTCTACCATTTCACACCACAATGAGACGAAAAGCCGCTGACTCATTGAATGGTTTAGTGCAAAAAATGCCATTTGGTCCCAGTCGGCTCCCCAAGGGGGGCGCCTTCTAAATTTCCTCTTTAATCAAGGGGCCAGGTGGCCTGGGATGGCCCCGGATCAACTATGTTTAAAATTGACGGAGGAACGAAGCCACTGTCCTCCAGTCGAAACCGGAGTATGTAGATATGCTTCAACATATCTACATACTAATAACTGCAATTGATATAAACAACAAATAGAGGATACAGTGTGAAACGGAGGCTAATTTGCATATTGCCATTAAAATTTGATTTTCTAATATGTGCTTGGTTATCATTTGATTTCTAATTTTATTGATTTTAATGAATATGAACAAGAATCTCGGATAAAATCTGAAAGAAATGCCATTCCTATTTAACAATTGGGGAAATTTGGCAAGTAAAGACGGAGTGCATAGAAGAGTAAGTTTAGTTGTTTCTATTCTTTTGATTATAACTCTCTGGTTTCAACTCTTTAATCCTGCATCCATTTAGTTCATTACCTTTTCTAATTTATTATATTTGTGATACATTAAACTTAAATACTTGCACCAGAGGTTGTTATATTGCTAGTACTTACTAAAGCACGTTTCAGTCGAAACGAAAGAGATAGAGAGAGATGAGAGAAGAGAGAGAGAGAGAGAGAGAGAGAGAGAGAGAGATAGAGCAGAGAGAGAGAGCAGGTATGTCAAGGAGAGGTTAGTCATCTTATTCATGATAGCTAAGAAGAGGCTTGTTTTGTTCGTTCACTGATCCACCCTGTTAGGCATTGTCTTGAGTCATATTAAAATGGTTATCAAGTATATTAGACGTTAGAAGCGTTTATTGTCCGGGGTCGAGTACAAGGTCTAGGAAGTGAATCACAGAGTGTGGTCAATCGAGGCTTCTAACGTTGACTTTGAATGAAACAGCGAATACTTAATTCTGTAAAACACAGGCCAGGTGTTCCGGTAAACATTGCATCGTTTTGACGAAATCAAGGCCAAGGACAACAATGCCCCGCAGTTAATTATACATCAATGCTGTGGGTGTTAGTTTAGTTTTTGGACGTGTCTATGATACGACGATGCTGTGCATGGGGGGCGGCACTTGTTTTCTGTGGGTCTTATTAATGATTCAGGTAAATATTCACTGTCTGCTCTACCTGTGCTTGTCTCTTTTTCCCGTATACAACCAGCATTAATGTACACACGAAGCCTATTTTGCATTGTGTTCTTTTGTATTAAATTCTCCACGGATTCTTGTGTTTGATAAATTCTTGTGCTAACGTTAAAATCAAATAAGCTTTATGACATTGATTTTCAAGGAGACGTAATTGGCGCCCATTCTCAGATGATAGGGTCAATTAGTTCAAATTTGATTGAGTATTTCTTGTCTCCTTCTCTTCTCCTCTTTCTTTCAAATTTTCCAGCATCAATTTATTCCGAATATTGTATACTTTCTTTCTTTCTTCTTTCTTTCTTCTTTATTATCCTTTCTCGCTCCTTTTTTTTTCTTTCTTAAATTATTTTGAGCCTACCTATCTTTCTTTCTCTGAACTACCATAATCTCTCGTCTTCTTTCTTTCGTTTTTGAACTTACCATAATTCTTTTTCTTTCGTTCGTTCTTCTTTCGTTTCTTTCTTTCTCGTTCTTTCTAATCTCTGAATCTCTTCTTCTTCTTCTTTCTTTCTTTCTATCTTTTAAACTACCTTAATTTTCTTTCTTTATCTTTGGAACTATTTAATTCTTTCTTCTTTCTTTCTTTCTTCTTCTTAAAACACCAATTCTCCTTTTATTTGACACTACTTAATACTTTCTTCTTTCTTTCTTTCTTTCTTTCTTTCTTTCTTTTTTCTTTAAACTACCTTAAATCTTTCTTGTCTCTCTTTTCTTCTTTCTTTGAACTACCTTAATTCTTTCTTTTTTTCTTTCTCCCTTTCCATCGTCAGCTTTCGATTCATTCTCGCACATTACACGTGGTAACATTGATTGCTTTTTACATCGCAATTAATTAATCCCGTGACAATAAAAGCCATCATTAAATTGTAAATACGTTAATATTCCATTGAAGACGTACTTGTTTTATATCGTCTGTAATTTCAACATGAAAATATTAATCTTTAGATATTCTTTGTTCAAAAGCGACGAAGTTTAAGTCAAATATTCCATTCCGCAACAAACTTGTATTAATCTTGCATAATTAAACACCAGACAGTTTAGTAAGTATCTCTTTTATTTACGGATGGAAGTGTTATATTTCTACCTGAGATTTGACGAAAAAAAAAACTAGTGGTGTCCCTGAGACCATTAATTCCTGAAAATGATTGTTACTGCCAGGAGAAATCATTAGCAGAAAAATCGATAAAGGAAAATGAAGAAGAACAGTTAGGACAGCGAGAAAGTTTACAACAAAATGCCGTCTATGTTCGCCGTAAGCGTTATACCTTTACAAATAAACACAACACGAAAATCAATGTTTATTTGTTTATTACCAATACAAGAGATCGCCTAGTCGACAGTCCTTAAAATACATTGAATTATCTTCCTGCTAGAGCAGGGGTCCACAAACCTACGACCCATGTTTGCCGGATCCGATCTGGCGAAGGCATTTTATCAGACCCACCGAACATAAAAAAAAAATATTTTGAATTGGTTAAAACGTACGGACGCAACCTTTTAAATTTAATATCATATTAAAGCTTACTAAATCTTCTGGACTTTGATGAGGTAGGTTACAAAACTTCGTGCGATGTGAGCCATTTACACTTGTTACTTACATTGATCCAGAATTTTACTTTATTACGACTGCTTGAAAAATACAGGTACTTTTCAAAGAGCTACCGTCAAGTAACGAATTTGGTCAAAAGTTATTGGACGAACATTTTTGGGAAAGGGCCCCCCAAACCCCCCTAATATTCTTCAATATATTATAAGATCTCTATATATACATATAGATCAAGATAGATAATATATATGAAGCGATCTGCTTTGAAAGAAATAATGTGGCCACGCATCAGTATTTTATTCATTATTCGGACCCACCCGTAAAAAAAGCTATGGTGGATCTCTATGCTGTTATGAAGGATAATATAATCCCCACCCTCCAAAGGGGTGTTCCTGGGCGGTGGCATAAACCGAATCAGATGGTAGGGCTCCAGGTTCTGGAGATCGAAGGAAATGTGCTATGCTACCTCTTTCATTGTCATTACTCTACGTCACCTGACCGAAAACAAGTGTTGAGTACTTGTAAGTGGTCCCATCTATGGCTCAAATAGATCTACAAATTATTCGTATTCCGAATAGGAATACCTGATGCCATATACTATATAACTTAATATTAATACTTGAAGCTAATTAAGTGATCCACTTAAAGGATTTATTATTATTTACTAGCAGGACAGTAGTAGATGTTACCTACTATGGATGAATTAATTATCACAACGTTTGATATGGGTTTTGCTTTAAGAGTTATTATATCAATACTTCAATATATAAAAATATGATAATCTTGATTTAACTCTCCTTTACTCTTTTTTTTTTCTCAGCTTCTTATCGATGACACAGATTAGCGTTATGTGGTTACGCCGTTTCTCGACCCCTCTCTCTATTTTCTCCTACTCTCTTTCTGTCTTTCTTTTCTTTCTTCTTTCTATTATATTTTTACTGTGTAGCATTTACCTTTCTTCTTATATTAATAATGGAACGTACATTATTTTAGTATTCATAAGAAATAAAGAATTCGCTATAAGCGACATCAGATAATCAGTAATTTACATTTTTGCACTTTCGATCTTGCGATTCATTTTTTAACCAACGATGGTAACGGACGCTCTATATAAATTTACACCAATCCAAATAGTGTGCGGAGGTTAATTGTTACGGTGGGAAGTGTGTAACCCTAAGGTTCTGATGGTGGGGTTGGAATGTTTTCATTTTTTTAAATTGGACAATCGATTAAGGCGACTGCCGATAATCTGCATTTACATTTTTGCCCATTGCGTCTCGACAAGGACGGGTCATTAACCGAGGTGTTGCAGGGATGATAGCAGACGGAAAGATTGGAACAGCGTATAAATATATAGATGCTTTCATTCTTTGGTTTTTGGAAGCTTGTGAAAAGCCGAAGAACCGGAACGTCTAAGGATAGATCATGTATCTGATCAACAAGTTGATCTAGGACATATGGGCTGAATCATACCACTAATTAATGTAATATGATCCATAAAGTTCAAATAAAATAGGAACGATGGTCAGATAGCCTCAAACGAATCCGCCTATGCGTCTTTGTATCTCTCGTGGT
>CM042154.1:42362473-42407191 GCA_023376005.1 Doryteuthis pealeii | reverse complement strand
TTGTGCTATTTAATCTAAAGCTGGGATGATAGGATTCTTACCTTCTCAAGAATATTACGTCTGAAAGGAAATAATAGGCCATGACTGTAGTGCAGACTCGTTTATTAAGATGTCACAGTCGAGCACTGTAGTTCTAATGCACGTCTATACATACCCTACGCTTATGACTTTGGACCTTTGAACCTCAAAATTTATTTAAAAATAATTGCCACAAACATATAAGAGTATTTACGGTGATTCGTTGGGGCCCTGTTCTCCGTAGTTGGCTATTTCGGACGAAAGAAGAAACAAATACAATATAAAATGCAGACACTTATATTATCAAAGTGTACAGGAAACGTTGTAGCAAATTTTAATAGTATTTGCTACAAGACTTATCTGTGAGGTTAAATACTGTTCGTTGGAGAAGTGGTGATAACAGGGGTATACTGATCGCTGGTAGGATTGTTGTTAAGACGCTTTGTTTCTCGTTCTTCAGCCTTCTATTAGTATGCTATTGTATCAGCCTTCTTAAGTATGCTGATACAACGCCTAGAAAGTTTGCTGGTGGTACAGTTCTGTAGAGACGCTTATTTTCACGTCCTTCCCCGGTAACTGTTCTGTGATAAGTGAAGTCTAGGGATCGCTTATTTTTGCGACTTCTCTCGTTGACTGCTCCCTGATAAGTGGTTTGGATTTGGCACCAACCTCCTGTTGGCGGTTTGCCCTCTAGCGACAGGGAGATAATTCACTATCAGATTTCCAATACATATACCCCAACATAACTACAAGGTTCTGATATTTTGTTTCTAGCTATCAAATCATTTTCATTAAAATAAAGGTTTTGATAATTGCCTTTTATTAAAGTATTTTCACAAGTTCAAAATACTGGGCCTACAATGTATAAGGTTTTCTGTATTAATATTAGGTTTGTAAGTAATGCTTATAGTCATAAAAAATGGAACGGTGAACCGACTTCAAATCCTGGACGAGGCTGTTTGCATTTCCCATAGCTCTAAATGTTACGATTTTTGTGGCCATATTTTGGGACAGCATTGAGAGAGTACTTTACAGTGGAGATCCCTTTTCTTTTGAAGAATCCTGTTTTCCTTAGTGTAGGCAGTGTCATTGGTTGTTCCTCGGTGTTTCTTAGTGTTAGGTAGAATCCTTGTTGCCTTAGTTAGGCAGAATCATTGTTGTTCCTTAGTGTTAGCATGTCTTGGTGGTTCCTCGGTGTTTTCTTAGTGTAGGTAGAATCCTTGTTTCCTTAGTGTTAGGCAGAAATCATGGTTGTTCCTTGGTTGTTGATCCCTTGTTCTGTGCTGAATACTGTAAATGAACGGCTTTCATTAAATAGTTAACTAACCACGTATTCGAGCGTGTTGATTGGCTGGCTTTAATCCACGCGCCCACGCAGAGTCTATAAGTGGTGGATTCCAGCACATCTTATATGTCCAAAATAATCCCACACTAATACCTTTGGGAAAGGTATGAAATTCAATTATTCTCCTTCCAGCTATGGGTAACTAGTAAGGCAGTCTGGGCTCTTTAACCATGGCATGACAACAGGTATAAGAGAAGGAAAACTCTGGATGAAAACCTGTTAAACTCCGCTTAAAAATTGACCTTGTGTCCCATCCTGCTCATTCGGATGGGTTGGGTAATTATATACTGTCTCAATACTTTTTGAAGTGCAATCTTTTGGCGAAAAACAGGTTTGTGCATGTGCTGGGATTCTGCGAAATGACTTTGACAAGATTGAAGACAAACAAAAAGGTCTGTTCTTTTCGGAAACAATGTGAATCTAAAATATAAAACGTATTTGTTAAATTCTTTCCGTTTGCGAACATAAAATGACGATGAACGGATTTTAGGTTCTGTCCTTTGATGCACCTGAAAATATTACGCTGTGTCGTAAAGCGTGCCTCATAGACTAGGAAGTAAGTCTTCGGGGTGGTTTAAAGTCGGTATCAGCCAGACAGCGAGGGAGTATATCCCCCTTTCACTAGGGCGAGACCAGCGAGATTGTTTTGGCGTCTGAGGTGGAGCGCCACATCTACCATTATCTCCTCAATTCATCGCACAGATCCCTGTGCTACTCATGCGCTGAGTTGGCGAGGGCCGGTATCGAACCAGGAACCTTGCGATTTCTAGAAAGTGCTTTACCGACTGAGTGAAATCGGTCTCAATAGACTAATCTGCATTAATTAGCAGGTTCCATAATTGTTGCCTTGCTGGTCTCAATGAAAGTTGCCGGTGACAAAGACGAGAAGAAGAGATGACAAAGGAAAAAGTCAGATACGTGGCCCAATAAGAATTACCACTCACTTTATTAGTGTGTTCCAGTTTCCTTCTTGATTGGTCTCAAATTAGGAAATCATGGAGTGTTTGTTGGATGGTTTTTGTCACATAGTATCTTAGGGAGGACAATGGAGCGAGACTTCGCGGACTCATGCATGCAACCTGTCGATTATTGATCCCTCATTTATTGTATTCTGTGTAGTAAACTTATTCCTTTCCTAAAATACTGGTTGCGATTTCTTCCTGTTTCCTCTGTAACTCGGATACACGAGTTACAATAGTTTTACGGATATCAACCCTTTTGGGGTCATTTAATGCCGAATCAAGTCATTTTTTATAAAAAGAAAAATGACTCGGGTAGCTTACAGTACCTGCAGGTTATGTCATAACCCAACTAAGTATTTAACAGAATCATTACTGCTTAACTTCGATGATCTAGCGGAAACTGGTGTTTTCAGCGTAACGAAACCGTAATAAGACGTGTAGAGGTGTTTATATATTTTGTTAGTGCTTTGCTAAATTGTTGTCCAACCCCAGTGGCGTGACATTTCACTAGCCCCTTACTTGTCCTCTACCGGTAACAAACTGACTGATTTTTAAACTCTAACTCCCATGTGACCGTTTCTTGCACTTATCGCCAGAGTTCTCGAGTTTGACTCTGTGTTTCTTTTTTTATTTCTTTTGTTCACTCTTCTTTTTCTTCTTTCGTTTGTTTTTCATTCTTTCTTATTACTTCCTTTCATTCTGCCTTTCTTTCTTCTTTCTTTCACTCGTTATCTATTTCCTTCTTTCTTTCTTTACTTTTACTATTCATTTCTTTTATTATTTCTTTCAGTCTTTCATTCATTCTTTCATTCCTTCTCTCTTTCGTGTCTTCTTTCGTTTGTTCAGTTTTTCAGTCTTTCTTTCTTTCTTTCTTTTGTTCATTCAACCTTTCTTTCTTTTTTCTTTTCTCTTTTCTTTCTTTCTTTCCTCTTTTCTTTCTTTCTTTCTTTCTTTCTTTATTTCTTTATTTCTTTCTTTCTTTCCTTCCTTATTTCTTAACCCCCTCTCTTCCTGAGATATTTTCTATCGGCATACAACACCCTTTCGTTTTATCTTTCTTTTGCTCTTTCTTTTTTATTCTTTCTTTTTTCTTTCTTTCTTCCTTCCTTCATTTCTATCTATCTTTCTTTCTTCCATTCTTTCCTTGTTTCTTTATTTATGTCCTTGTTTCTTTCTTTAAATCGGGTTCGCCGGAATTGGGAAGACTGGTGCTACATTACATTATCCTACTCCTTGACCGGCAAAAATGCCAGTCTGCCCTACTATTTAACCATAGTTTGGGGTAGAGTAGTTGGATTCAGGATTTCAACACGAGTTGCCGAGTCTATTTCCAACAATATAACCGTTACGCGACAAGCGCTTCAAAATTCAAACCACTTTTACTCCGCTTAACAACCGACCTTTTGTCGCACCATACTCATTATGGACGAGTTGAGTAAATACATACTACATTAAATGGTGGTGGTGTAATGGTTAGAGTCGTAGGAAATGGACACGACGAGACGATGTAAGGCTGTTTGCATTTCACATAGCGCTAATACCGTTGGGAAAGGTATGAATCCAAATATTCTCCCTCCAGCTATGGCTGTTAGCATTAATATCCTTAGGAAAGGCATATATCCATCATTTCATTGAAAGCGCGTGGTGTAATTGTTAAAGTCATAGGAAATGGACTCGTCGACCGAGTTCAAATCCTGAACATGGTAATTGCATTTCACTTAGCGCTAATACCCTTGGAAAGCTATGAATCCTACTGTCCTTCAGCTATGGGTAACAGTAGGGTAGAATGGGCTCTTTAGTCTAGGAGAAGGAAAAATCTGAATTTCAAACCTGTTAAACTCTGCTTAAGAAATGACTTTGTGTCACATCCTGCTCGTGCGGAGGGTTGGTAAATATATACTACATTAAATCCGTTTTTGGTACTCTACCAATATCGCCCGCCTTGTGCAAGACTATACTATAGTTTAGTAAATGATTTCAAAATGATTTCAAAATGTCCCTACTCATACAATCATTAAATCTGCGTCAGGATATACTCCTGTCTGTCTGTCTAACTGTCTGTCTGTCTGTATGTATGTATATGTGTTTGTCTATCTGTCTCACGCACGCACGCACACACACTTAACAGCGTACCCTTTCTTACGCAGAGAGAAAGACACATTTTTTTTACTGTAGTGATTTGCATAAACGGAGGCGTACTTCATGTGTTGTTAGCCATTTTATGAACCTTCCCTACCAAATCGTCGTTTCGCATTCTCCCAGGTTTCCCCATCGATTGCAACAGTAAATCGACTTTTACGCGAATTAAACACAAAGTTGTCAGGAAATGCCCGGCCTGAACGTTTTAACCTCTGATTGCTTCTCACTTATTCTTGTTCTTGTTTCGTTTCAGTCTCGTTTTTTCTCGTTTTGTCACGCTATTGCTTCTGTTTCGCTTTCTCATGTTTTGGTTCAATTTCTCTCGTTTTCTTTCGCTTTCTCATGTCTTCTCTCGTTTTCTCTTCCTCTGTGCCACTTTTCCTTCTTACGAGACGTTCTGTCTCGTTCTCTCTCTCGTTTTCTCTTGTTTTCTCTTTCTCTGTGCCTCTCTTACTTCTTCTGTCTCGCTTTTTCTCGTTTTCTTTCTTCGTTTTCTCATGTTTTCTCTCGTTTTCTCTTCCTCTGTGCCACTTTTCCTTCTTACGTCTCGCTTTCTCACGTTCTGTCTCGCTTTCTCTCTCGTTTTCTTTTGATTTCTCACGTTTTGTCTTATTTTTGTTTTTCTTCCTTCTGTCTAATTTTCTCTAATTTTCTCTCACTTTTTCACATTTTGTTACACTCTCTTTTCTGTTGAGTTGCATTTCCTTCTTTTTATCTCGCTTTCTCACCTTTTGGCTCATTTTCACTTCTTCTGTGGCGCTTTTCTTTCTTATGCCTCGCTGTCTCGCTTTCTCTCACTTTATCTCATTTCTCACATTTTATCTCGCTTTCTCTTCTTCCGTGTCTTTTTCTCTTCGTTCTTTCTAACTCTCTCTTTTTTTTTCTTAGTTTTCCCTTTTTTGCCTCTCTTTCTCTATTTTGTCTCATTTTTCTTGCTATGTATAATTTCCCCTTCTTTTTTCGCCCTTTCTCGTTCTGTCCTGTTTTGTATCGTTTTTATCTTGCTTTTTTCATTTTTTACCCCCCCTCTCTCTCTCTTAGTCACTCTTGATTTCTTTTGTCCTACTTATTTTTCTCTTTCTTCATCCTCCCTCCCCCCTCTCTCTCTCTCTCTCTTGGTCAATTTTGATTTCTTCCGCCCAACTTTGTTTTTTTCCCTTCCTCTCACTCTTCCCCTCTCCCCGCTCTCTCCTCTCTCTCTCTCTCTCTCTCTCTCTCTCTTAGTCACTCTTGATTTCTTTCGTTCTGCTTTTTTTTCTTTACTCTCTCTCTCTCTCTCTCTCTCTCTCTCTCTCTTTTAGTCATTCTCAATTCATTTGGTCCTGCTTGTTTCTATCTCTTTCTTTTCCTATCTCCCCCCCCCCTCTCTCTCTCATGCTTTCTCTCATTCTATGTCACTTTCTATTGTTCTGGTTTTCGATTTCCCAGTTCAAATTGCTGTCTCTCTTGTAGACCTTCCACCATTACCACCAACCTCTCCTTCTGATTACCTTGTTAATTTTGTTATCAGCATTGGCCTTCTCCCGTCGCTGCCATCCTATAAATTTCTTTATAGTCTTTACCAAATTTGCTTTTCGCTCCGCCAGGGGATTGTGACGTGGAAAGAGCGTCGAAGTAGAATTTAATGTTTCAGGCACTGGAAAAGATAACTTCATGAATAATAATAAAAAAGTAAAAAAAAAAAAAAGAAGAGAAGATGGCGAGCAATGGGGGAGGGTAAGATGAGAAAACAGAAACGAGCGTATTTTCGTCGTATAAACGTATAAGACATGTTTTTTCCCCACAAAATTCATTGAAAATTATCTCGTCTCTAAATTATGTATAATGATTAACAGACGGAGGCACTTGAGGCGAGTTAATTTAAGTTGCTATTAAGAGGCTAGCTGTGGATGTGGTAAGAGTCAGCGTGTTCAATACGATTGGATATCTGAAGTAATTACTTAAAACACAACAAAAATGAACCGTCTTAAAAGCCTAAATATTTATTCGTCTTATCTTAACTATACGAATAAAAGTAATACTATGCGGTCTCTAAGCATTCCTGTTAACATATCTCCCAAATTAGAATTGTCAATTGCTGCACTTTTCTTCCTGCCGCTTAACATTTTCATGGAGGCGCGTGGTCTAATGGTTAGAGTAGTAGGAAATGGACTCGTCGACCAGAGTTCAATTCCTGGACGATGCTGTTTGCATTTTACATGGCGGAAATACCCTTGGAAAAGGAACGAATCCAATTCTCCTTCCAGCTATGGGTAAATAGCAGCACAGAGTGGTCTCTTTAGCCATGGCTAGGTAACCAGTCTAGAAGGAATACTCTGTTAAAAAAACCCGTTTAAGAAATTGACCTTGTGTCGCATTCTGCTCGTGCGGAAGGGTTGGTAAGTATATACATTTTCTCTGGTGCCTGCTATTGTGAGTAAGAGACATGGTTTGGTTTGGTTTGTTTTGTTTTACGGCATATCAACCTCAGTGGGTCATTTAATGCCGATAAAGTTTTGAAATAAATCAATTCTTTATGGATAATACAATTTTTATAAATACATTTTTCTATTTAACCCATAGATGGGACCCTAACAGGTACTACCACTCTGGGTTAGAGTGGACCAGGGAGCAATGGTGATGAAGGGGTGCTCCACATTCCCCAAAACTCCAAAACTGGAAACTCACCATCAGATAGAGTTTAACGTCATTCCAAGGACATGTAGACCCGCAGCCACCGCCTTCTAGCATCCATTTGATAAAAAGGGGCTGGGGATTGCCATAAGGGCAATAGGGTTGGGAAAAGAGACATGGCCAGTCTATTAAGTAACGAGACTTTGTGAAACAAATGCTCTCTACATAAACTCAGATAAAACATACTGCATGTTTATATGTTAATGTAGTTAAAAAGGGCTGGTTTAGCTCAGTCGGTAGAGCATTCGTCTAGGAATCGCAAGGTTCCGGGTGCGATACTAGCCATCGCAACCTCAGCGCATTAGCAGTACAGTTTGTAAAATCTGATCTGTGCGATAAAGCCCCTGAGAGCAAAACAATCTATCTGGTATAGCGCTAGCAAAAAGTGGATAGACTCCCTCGCTGTTCTGTTGATACAGACAATAGGTCAATAGTTTTGGTTGTTCGGTTTAATGACATATCAACCTTGGTGGGTTATTTAATGCCAAAACTTGTTTCACACACACACACACACACACACACACACATATATATATATATATATATATATTCAGGGATATATATATATGTGTGTGTGAAGAGATGGAAGTGAATCCGACGATATGTAGTATATTAAGAAAATAGGAAAAACACAGGTTTAAATAAGTTGAGTGGTAAGTTTATTGGCCGACGCTGCAGTGTTTAGATCTATTAATTAGATCATCTTCAGGGCATATGTTGGTATATGGAAGGTGATAAAAATTTTTTATCACAGAATAACGAGAAAAGCAAGCGATAGTCCTTGTTTATCAATCAGTTCAAAAGTTTGAAATTTGAAGAAAGGACGCTGAAAAATGGACGGTTTGAAATGTGACGTCAAATAATCTCTTTTACGGTGTGAGTATGAGAGTGTGTGAGTGTGTGTATCGAAAAAAGGCATTATGCAATTTTAGGTGTTCTGTGTGTGTGGTTGCGCGTGTGTGTATAAATCTTTTGCAATAAAGGACATCGAAACAATATATATATATAATATATATATATATATATATATATATATATATTCGATTTGTTTACAAATAATTTTCATTAATTTATGTGTATCCAGAAATTGGTAGATCTAATTTTCATTAACTTCACGTGTACGAATAAATTGGTAAAAATAGTTTTTCATTACATTAATGTGTATGAGTAAATACTGGTGGTTGACTCTAACCCACCGTCTTCTGGCTCCTATATGATAAAAAGGAGTGGCCCTATCTCCCCCTCTCTCTATTCTCTCCTCTCTCATCCTCTCCCTCTCTCTGTCTGTATGTCTGTATGTCTGTCTGTCTGTCTCTCTCTCTATATATATATAAGGAACAGTTGTACTTATACACACACATATGTATGTATATGCATATATAAGGAACCATTCTCTCGTCTCTCTCACTTACACCCCCTCTCTCTCTCTTATATATATATATATATATATATATATATATATATATATATATATATTATATATATAAGGAACAGATTGTACGAGGAACGATACGAAAATAAATCATCCTATTCTACAGAAACTACGACAGATATAGGAAACAGAAAAATACCGTCCTCAAGATTTCAGCAACCAAACACCCCCTCTCCACACAGTCAATTCAAATGAATAAGTAAATATATCTATCAACATCTTCACACGAGTAGGATGTGACACAAGTCCAATTTATTAAGCGGAGTTTAACAGATTTGAATTCAGAGTTTTCTTTCTCCTATACTGGTTACCTTGCCATGGTCAAAGAGTCCAGTCTGCCCTACGATTTACATATAGCTGGAGGGAGAGTAGTTGAATGCATACCTTTGCCAAGGGTACTAGTGTTATGTGAAATGTAAACAACCATGAACTCTAATCGGCGAGTCCATTTCTTACGATACTAACCATTACATCACGCACCTCCATGTGAGTATTATGTGGTATAATGCTCTGTTCGAGGTGGTATTTTTCATGAAGCAGCTGATTTTATTGTCAAGCTCCTGCGGTACCCCAAAAGAGGTGTGCCGACGGAGTTTAGAAATATTTGGTACCTGCGTGGTTCATCACAATAAATTGATCTGGAGTCCTATTCCAGGGGTGGGGGTCATCGTAGCATAGTGGCTAACCTGCTGGACTGCGATCGGAGTAAGCAATTACGTTTGGACTAAAAGCCTTTAAAAATGGTATAAACACACTCATCCATACAGCCATGGCATAAATAGTACCACTACAGTTCTTCCACAAAGATGGCTTTGGCATGAAATAACCCGTGAAGGTTGATATGCCATTAAACAAAGAAACCAAACCAAACCATATTCTAGGACCGTGGGAGGTTGGATAAACACACACACAGACACACATATGTGCATGTGCGAGTACATGCATGTGTATCTGTGTGTGTGTGTGTGTGTGTGTGTGTGTGTTGTGTGTCACGGGCAGGACGTGGTACAAGGTCAATTTGTAAGCAGATTACAGAGTACATTCACGCATATACACAAGTGTGAACTTAAGTATATATATATATATATATATATATATATTATATATATATTTTGAGGTGAATGTAGTATTTGTATACGGATACAAATACTAACATTCACCTCAAATATATTATACCCACCAGAAGCATACGAAGATGCAAAATACACATCATATATTATATATATATATATATATATATATATATATACTCAAGTGTGTATATATATATATATATATATATATATATATATATATATATATATACTTGAGTACACACAGACACACAAATACGCAACCGAGTGATAGATTTATCTATTATGTTTATTTTTCTACACCTCTATAGAAAATATATTGATATGTTTTTTTTTTATGAAAGTACGTAAGGCATGTATAAAAGAATATATATATATATATATATATGTATATGTGTGTGTGTGTGTGTGTGTTTCGTGTGTGCGTGAATCTCCCAAGACCAGTTCTGGTAAAAGAAGCTCGACAATAGAAAAGTCCATCTTGAGTGCCGGGACTTTTGACGTCGATTGTGGGAGTAGCGAAGGGATGTAGGTGTAGCTGGGGAGGGAGCAGATGTGTCTAAGGGATGAAATGGGACGCTGGCCTGACGACATTTCTTAAAACCGTGCACTCAAAAAATTAGACAAAAGGCCAGCGGGAAGCAAACGCCAAAATGTCCTATGGTGGGGCCTAGAGTGTGTGAGTGTGCGGTGGGGGAGTAATGGGGGTCAGGGAGAATGAAAATGTGTGACAGAGGCACAAGAAATGGCAGAAAAAACAAAAGAAACAACAAAAAACAACAAAGATATCACGTGAAGCAAATGGAAATAAAAGCACATGGAAAGAATACGAATAAAACACTGAGATTTTGGACATAGAAAAAAAGATATCTCTCTCTCTCTCTCTCTCTCTCTCTCTCTCTCTCTCTCTCTCACACACACACTCTCTCACACTCCTTCTATCCCCTCTCTATTCTCTCCTATCTCTTCCTCCCCATCTCTCTCTCTCTCTCTCTCTACACACACACACACACACACACACACACACACACACATATATATATATATATAATATATATATAAGAACAGTTGTATTCATACACACAATATATATGTATACATAAGGAACAGTTGAATATATATATATATATTATATATATATATATATGTATTATATATATATATATATATATATATAATATATATATATATTATATTTTCCTTATATATATATATATATATATATATATATAATATATATATAATATATATATAATGTTGTTCTGGTTCCAGCGGGAGAAAATTCAATATTTTATAAAAAAAGGAAGGTCCGCAAAATGTATTTTGTTCTCAGAAAATTTTAAAAAATTCTTTTTGTTTTACATATGCAATACGTGTTTCAGACCAGAAGATCTGAAACACGTATTGCATATATACATTATATATATTACATATATATATATGTATATATATATATATATATAGAGAGAGAGAGACAGACAGACAGACAGACAGAGACAAAGGGACGGAGAGATAGTGCGTGTGTGTGTGTGTGTGAAGAGAGAGAGAGAGAGAGAGAGAGAGAGAGAGAGAGAGAGAGAGAGAGAGAGAGAGAGAGAGAGAGGGGGGATAACAATATCTTATGTTATTTATTCTTTAATTTGTCGTTATTTCTCGTTTATTTATTTTTTCATGATTGAATTACAATTTACAATCATAGAACACCCTTCCCTAAGATATCCTAATGCAATCCTCATTGATTAGGGTATTAAAGTTATTTACAAATACTTCCCTGAGTGATACCATATGAAAATAAAGACCATTGCTATATATTTCTATGTGTTTATGTATGTGTAGGTGTTTATACTTTTGATTTCATTATCATCGTCACAAAACAATTCGAATAGCAAAGTATCAGAACAACTCAAAATCTTTCCAAGTGTAAAGTGTATATTGCATTTTAAATGTGAATGTAAATGAAAAAGGTGTTAATCTAATGTAAAGTAAAACGTCTCACGAGTTGAGTCATCATTGAATAATTTACGATGGCGGGTCAAAAAGTAATGCCATTTTGCTTAGGACAGGTATAATTACCAATACAGGAACACGTACACACACACACACACACACACACACACACACACACACACACATACATACATATGTATATACAGGGTATCTTTTAGTTATTTCAAAAACATATTCATTGATAGTGATTGTTGCAATTAATTTTCTATCTCTCAATTTGAGCATTTATTATAATTATTCTCAATAACAGTGATTTGAAATTAACAAAGGTGTACTTTTGAAAACCAGGATGGTGTGTAACTTCTGGGACACCCTGTATATATATTGTTGGCACGTTTAAGGACGATGGCGTAGTGTCCCCGAAAAAATATATCTGCTTCTACGCAAGTGACCTTGCAGGCCAATTCTTGAGTGACAGTCTCTGGTGCACTGAATGCACACAAAATGTTATGTTTTCTGGAGCTTCTGTCTTTTCTCACTCTTTCTGACCCTCTTTGCTGTTGAAGCTACTCTTCTCTCTGCCTCATCCCTCTCCGTGCCTGGCCACTCTATTTTTTGCATCTACCTCCCACCTGTTTGTGTCAATATATATATATATATATATATATATATATATATATATATATATATATATATATATATATATAACAAGAGAGAACCAACACGTGTTGATATATTATTAATATTACCATTAAAAATGTTATGTATTAGAAATACATTAACGATTGGGAGTGGTTGTAATAATAGTTTATTATTACAATAAATACAAATAACAAAAATGGCTTTCGGCCGGCAAGGTAAAAAGTCTCTGCGCCTAAAATAAGGATTGGTAAAGATTACTTATCTTCTGAAAGAGTTGTAGCACGTGTGTTTACATCCGAGAATACGAAACAACGTTCGTGGTTGGAGATCAACTCACATCACATTGAGCTAATCTTCTGTTGTTCTTTTATACGTATCTCATTTGCATACGTGAGGGATTATCCGGTTACTTCCCTTTACAACAAAAAAATAATTAACCAAATCTAGTTCCACTTTCCACTAATAGTGTCCTAAATTGGTAATACCTTAATACCATAGTTATATATGGAATCTGTTAAATGTACTAAGTGTATGTGTGGGAATTGGAGAATGGCAGCATTAGAAACATTTTCTAAAATTTCTTCCAAGAAGGAAATTCCTTCCGTAAATCTGTAGTGACAGTAGTGCTTATGTGAAATCTGTTGAAACAGTTATAAAATCAAGAAGAAAAAAGAATAAAGAAAAGAAATTCCTTTGCCTGTTGCAATTTCTTGTGAACATGTGCTTTCTTTAAATACTTTGTAAATTTTGTGTTTTAAGACAAACTAAACTACGAAACTGAGTAAAAAGTAATGTCATTTTGTTTAGGACAGGTATAATTACCAACACAGGAACATGTATCATACATAAAAACGAAGCTGGTTCTCTGTGGATCACATCCCTACTTCAACCCATAATCACCGTTTCTCTCAATAGCAATGTTCCACCTTCGAATGAGAGCATGCATCCTACTAAGTAAAATTCTGTTGACTGTTCTTTGAGTCACTTCTTCACTACAGATTTCACTTCCTCTTCACTGGAATAATGTTTACCTCTCAAATCCTCTTTCATGGAACCGAAGAGATGATGATCTGAGGCATTTAACAGATTCCGCCTATACCTATGGTATTAATGTATTACCTATTTAGGACACAATTTTTATTAGTGGAAGTGGGATTAAATGTGGTTCGTTATTTTATCTAATGGTATATTAACACGTATGGGTTCTCTAATGTCATATCTTGTTAATATATATATATATATATATATATATATATATATATATATATATATATTATTTATATTTTTGATTGAAGGCAATTATAATGCATGTATCGTATAAAATTCGATAATTATAGAAAATAATCTTGACAAGAGAATCCCGCAAAGGATGGCTCGCTATGCAGAACACCGTACAGACTGTTTCGACTTTATTAAGTCTCTTCAGCGATGTATACTAACGACTCCCCTCCGACAGGAATCGAAACAGGGACTTCACAGGCATAGTCAGAGACCATATCCGTTCGGCCGCCGGTACATAGCGAACAATCCCTGCGAAATTAACCTTGTCAATATATACATTAGCAATACCTGTGAATATGTCACAGTACAATTATTACAACGTTTGATATGTTTACTTAAGAGCTATTTGCGAAGTAGTTCAATATGCAAAAAGTATAATAATCTTGATTTAACTCGCTCTCACTCTTTCTTAAAAGGGGAGTTGTAAAATATTTACATTGATTTGGGTGGGGAGGCGTTTAAATAATCTACATCAATTTGCCGACAAAAAGTGACAAAAACACGACTCGGAAAATATTTAAATTGGGCTGGAAATTCGCCTGGTTTTGGCTCCCTAAAACACGGCGTAAATTAAGACAGGAAGCCGGGACAACATAAGTTTTAAGGTAACATGGATATGGAGTCAACGGCGCCTGGTTACTGACAGTTTCTCACCCATGTGATCTTCCATGTTCTCACTGCCTTAACATAGATATAAATGCTCTATTCATGATATTGACCTCTGTTTACTTACAAATATAGCACCCATACTATATATATATATATATATATATATATATTATATATATATATATATATATGGAGTAAATATGGAAATAAATCCGACAATATTTAAGAAATTTGAAAAAACAAAAGTTCCAAAAAAAATGATGAATTTATTTATCGACGTTTAAACGTTTCGGTTTCTTTAAACCTTCATCAGGATGTATTATGGGGTGAAGAAATTGATGGATGTTTTATAGATGACAGGAGATAAAAAATCTTTATAAAATTTGTTGTTGTTGTTGTTATTGTTGTATAACTGTGTTTTGTCAGCGTTATATTTTTGTAAGACGAGTCACGATCCGTCTTTCAAAAAATAACGCTGAACAAAATACAGTTACACACACAAAAAAAAAAAAATTAAAAAGTTTATCAAGATTTTTTATCTCCTGTCATCTATAAAACATCCATCATTTTCTTCACCCCATAATACATCCTGATGAAGGTTTAAAGAAACCGAAACGTTTAAGCGTCGATAAATAAATTCATCTTACTTTTGGAACACTTGTTTTTTCAAATTTCATAATATATATATATATATTATATATATATATATATATATATATATATTCAGGGTGTTCGGGATAAATTTGACATCCTTATATTTAGTTATTTTTCTCCGTAGGTTGGAGGTATTGACACACACTATGCATCATTTAAAAGCTTGGACCCTTCTTGATTCATATTCGTGATGACAGATAGAATGTATGACTGCAACCCACCTGAATCATAGAAGAGAATAACTTCTATCATGATGATCTGCACCGGATATCAAAATAAGGACATTATGGTTGCTGCCATGGCTAGAAGAAAGCAACATAACAGACGATCTGATTGCGTTCGTGCGGAAGAATTCCTCGAAAATCTACAGAAGAAAGTGTTGGAGGACCCTGGCATTGGACTTCGGGCTTTGTCACGTGAATTTAATGTTTCAGCCTCTACCATGAAGCTTGCACTCAATGAAGACCTTCGCTACTACTCATACAAGCGTCACAGAGGTAAACTGCTCCCAGAAAAGTCCCGTGAAAATCATCTGACAAAGGCGAAGAAACTTCTGAGCAAAGTGAAACATCCAGTTGAACTACAAACAATCTGGTTCTTTTCCGATGAGAACAACCTTTGCCAAGATCAAAAGCACAACACACAGAATAACAGATGGCTTGCATACAGTCCAAAGAACACTACTCGTGTCATGCAGATAGTTTTCGATTGTGTGATGTGATGCCTCCGCATTTTTTCAGAGAGGCTCGCAGGTTAAATTCAGATGCCTACGTGGAAATGCTAAACACTGTAGTCAAGCCCGGGATAACAAGTGTAGCCAATTTTAGGCCATATGTATGGCAGCATGATTCGGCCCCCTGCCACATCTCTGGGAAAAGTAAAAAATAGTTGTCGGTTAATTTTTACGACTATACCAGTCCCAATATTTGGCCTCCGAACTCCCCAGATTTTAACCCCATGGATTATTATGTATGGGGCGCTGTTGAGAAAAACACCAATCACCGTGCCACTATTACAAAAGCCCAGTTAATCGACAGAATTAAGGTAGTTTTTGAGACCTTTCCAGGGGAAACTGTTCCATCATCTTGCTCCAGGTTCCGGAGCAGGATTGAGGCTGTGATCGACGCTAATGGCGGTTATTTTGAGTGAAACTTATTGACAGTAGTGTAATTTCCGTGCCTGTTGAATTTCTTTATAATCCATTAAGTTTTGTTGCACTTTTTTTTTCCTTATAAAGCTGTCAAATTTATTCTGAACACTATATATATATATATATATATATATATATATATATATATATGATTTCTTTATCTTCATGGTATTCATTGGTATAAATAATTTCATTAACTTCATGCATATTAAATAATTAACTATTAATTATTAATTAATAGATGCTGGTGGTTGACTCTCAGCCATCTCCTTCTAGCACCTATATGATAAAAATATGGAGGCGTGTGGTCTAATGGTTAGAGTCTTGTGAAATGGACTCGTCGACCCGAGTTCAATTCCTGGGCGAAGTTGTTGGCTTTTCACATGGCGCTAATACCCTTGGGAAAGGTATGAATTCAATTCTTCCTCCTGCTATGGGTAAATAGCAGGGTAGACTGGGCTCTTGAACCATGGCTATGTAACCAGTCTAGGAGAAGGAAAACTCTGAATTCAAACCTGTTAAACTCCGCTTAAAAAATGACCTTGTGCCGTATCCTGCTCGTGCGGAGGTTGGCAAATATATATATAATAAAAAGTGGTGGGCGTTTGCCATAAGAGCAATTTGAAGACTACGGTCGGGACAATCATATAGTCGCTAGAGCTTGATTGATCAGATGGGACCTTAGTGTGACCAGAACTCTGATTTTGAGACTCTGGGCTTCAAAACTGGCACTCTTCCTTAAAATAGCAATTCAGCTATGTTTGAGTGGGATATGATTAACGTTACTAAAAAAAAAAATGTTTAAACTAAATCTACATCCTCAAACCTTACAGTTGGAATATTGTGGTATATAGTTATTTACTAAGCTTAGCTTAGATGTGGCCAGAAGTATGGGGTGCCTAATGAGAATCGTACTCACTAACAATGGTCTGCAAATCTAGCTTGCTAACCATTACACCACGTGAGGGGTCCTGTTTGCGCTACGAGTAGGATTTGACACAAGGTCACAGGTATGGGGCATCCAGGGAGGATCGAACTCGCTTTTTCAGTATTAACGGATCTATCGAAACTAAATATTGTGGTATATAAGGTGTGCTGGAAACCACCACTTGCACTTATAAGCTCGGCGTGGTCACGTGAATTAAGCCCAGACAGCCAACAGTTCGAATACGGGTTTAGTTAATTATTTAATTGTCGAAATTGAAAGCCGTTCATTTGCACGTTATTCGACATTGACAAACGGACCTGCAACCAATGACTTTGCTCAACGCAAGGATCATACCCAATACTAAGGAACAACCAAAGGATTATACCCAACACTAAAGGACACCAAGGAACAACCAAAGGTTTATTCACTAAAGATTGCGCTCTGCTTACCACAAGGGATCTCAACTGTAAAGTGCTCTCACTTGAAGCATAAAAATGGCCACAAAATGTGTAATGCTTACTATCGAGAGGGTTTTTCAGTTTAAGAAACAAGAAATCGTACGGAACTCAGCCTAGTGAGTAAGGATAGTGCTGACATTATGACGTTAATACGTAGGTGGGCTGAAAAGTTCAAAGGTTAAAAGGTCATATGATAACGTCCTATCTACGGGCGATGACCTTTTTTTTACCATCGGGTCCAAGCACTGCAACGATGGAAGAAGCGACCGAACCACAAGAGGGAACCTGGGTGTAATAGCAATGAAGAGGTACTCAGCACCTCCAGATCTCCAGAACTGGTACCTTACAATCAGATGCATTTTATAAACATACCAAGGAAACCACTTTTTGAGATGATCTTGCCCCTCTGCAAGGGATACACTCAGCGTATTCTAAACCACATCGACTGGGCGTTGATATACGGGGGTGAAATTTTCATATGATAACATCATATCTGCTATTAATGACTTTTTAAACAATCGGATTCAAGCACTGCAACACCGATGAAAGAACCGTGTGGACCACAAGTGAACCATGTTTTGGCAATATTTCATGAGAGCATTTTGGTCAGCATTTGAACTTTTCCTCATTCAAATGCTTTATTTTCAATACCTTTCTTATTATAATGGAGATTCTGTGTCTGTCTGTCTGTAACCGAAACTATATCACTACTCAAGTCATAATTCCCTTAGTAATGTGCATCACATACTTCATGATTTTATTTTTATTCAAACTTCAGTGATTAATACAATTGTTTTACATTATTAATACTGTTGGTCATATTTATATACAAATAACATGCAAGTGTATTTATATATACAGCAAAATAGCGGTTTACAGTGTGAATGGGAAGGCTAAATTGCATATTGATATAAAAAATTTGATTTCGATAAATATGTGATTAGTATTATTGATTTATTATTGTTTAGTTTTATATTAATGAATATGAGCAAAAATCTCGGTGACAAATCTTAGGAGAAATTCATTAACAAGAAGAAATTACTGTAATTTTATTCTTTACTTCCTAATTTAGCTAAATAGTTAAATTAGGAAAAATATGGAAGTGATAGGAAGGTAAGCTTCAATTGTTCTATTTTTCGATTATACCCCCTCTGTTTCAAATCATTTTATCTGCATTCTTATTTAGTTTTTTAGTCTTTCTAATTTAATATAATACTTTATTACATTATTGTTACATTATAATACTTTATTATATTATTCTTACATTATTTGCATATTTTTGCCTGTTAAAACTAAAAATATTTAAAGCTTCAGTATCAATAGGTTTTTCATATTTTTTATCCCACCTCATATTCAGGGTGTACCATGAATAAAAATGTCGACTAATCAAAAAAGAAAAAAAAAGATTTTCCTCTTTTTAACTCCATAAATGAGATTTATAGCAGGCATAATCCCTTTTTTAAATTAAATTTTAATTAAATCTAATTAATTTGAAAAATCAAATTAATTTGAAAAAATCTTAATTAAATTTTAATTAAAGTTACGATAGTAATTTTTCCCCTTAATATGGGGAAAAATCAATAGTAGCAATTCTTGATTATCTAAGTTGTATTCTTAATGTGTGTCCCAGCAACTTGAAGTGACGGACCTCTGGGGTCACTCATTATTTGCTATCACTCCAAAGTATACTCTTAGCCGAACTGGCAGTACCCAAATTCTCATATATATATATATATATATATATATATATATATATATATGAGAATTTGGGTACTGCCAGTTCGGCTAAGAGTGTACATATATATTTAGGCAGCAATTCTTCTTTCAAACATATTTGGTTGAACGGTGCAGACATTTTTTGCAAATAGTTCTGCACTTGAAAAAATACTCCTGTTCAATTACCGGAAAATACTCATAGACAGTACCACCATATTAAAACAACAAACCAGTACACAACAAATCACTAAACAAAGACTAAACATTCTTGAAGCTCTTCACATCAGACATAAAAATCCTAACCTTAATAAAATAAACTTTGATTCTAGCCCTAATATATGTAAATACCTTTAACCACTGCCACTAATTACAAAACCACATTAATAATAACAATAACAATATTATTATTATTATTATTATTATTATTATTATTATTATTATTACTAGCAAATATATGCACCCTCCGGGTGCAAGTATTTAAGTTTTAATGTAATAAAATATCATATCAAATTAGAAAGGCTAATGAAACTAAATAAGAATGCAGATAAAAAGATTTGAAACAGAGGGGGGTATAATCGAAAAATAGAACAACTGAAACTTACTCTTCCATCACTCTCGTCTTTCATTGTTATTTTTTCTAATTTAAGTATTTAGTTAAAAGAGGAAGTAAAGAATAAAATGACAATTATTTTTTCTTGTTAATGGATTTCATTTAAGATTTATTGAAGAGATTTTTGCTTATATTCATTAAAATAAAACCAAACAGTTAGAAATCAATAATACTAAGCGCATATTTATTAAATTCGATTTTTTTTATATCAATATGCAAATTAGCCTTCCCCTTCACGCTGTAAACCACTATTTTGTTGTATATATAAATATAATTGTATGTTGTTAGTATGTAGATATGGTTAACAGTATTAATAATGTAAAACAATTTTATTAATAATAGAGTTTAAATTAAATTCTTGAGAATGTGATGTCAATAACTAAGGGAATTGTAATTTGAGTAGTGATATAGTTTCGGTTACAGATAGAAAAGCACACAATCTCCATTATAATAAGATTATTATTATATAGGAGTTTTCTTATTTTGGTTTGGAAGTGTGTCCTTTTAGATATCTTGAGGCATGCTTTCTCTCATCTCGTGTCCGTTGAGAAACGTGATCCCTATTCTCAAGAGCTCTTTGCACATGACTTTGCTGAAGTGAAAGCAGATTCTTATTTTTCTCCATCGAGATAAATCCTATGTGGCGGTGATGAAGATCCCTCAAATGTAAAAGAGATAATCCTTTGCTTTACCATCTGTATTGACAAAAATATGTTTAGTAGTACTTTGTACAATTTACCATTTTGGGACATACATTTCATTATTATAGTCTTGCATGTTGTTGTGTATTAAGCACACCTATGTTTATTGTTGATTCGAGTTAGTTGCTATATTTCTATACTGCATATTCAGTGTTAGTGTATCCCTGGATAAATGTATGCATCATAAGAGTTTAAAGTCAGTTATACACCGATAATACCGTGCTTTTATACAGCTAATCTATTATTCAACTAATTTTAAAATCACTTTAAGAAAATTTAAGAAATATAATGTGTAATAGATAATAAAGCTTTTATATAAGTTAAGGGGCGTGGTGTAGTGGTTACTGTCGTAAGCGATAGTTTGGTAGAAAGCTTTTTTAAACAATTTGTATAAACAATTATTTTCTATTTAACCATAGATGGGACCCTAATAGGTACTACCGGGTCAGAGTAGACCTGGGAGCACTGGTGATGAAGGGGTGCTCCACATTCTCCAGAACTACAAAACTGGAACCTCTCCATCAGATAGAGTTTAACGTCATTCCCAGGAGATGAAGACCCTTAACCACCGCCTTCTAGCACCCATATGATAAAAAGGGTTTGGGATTGCTTTAAGAGCAATAAAGTCGGGGCAATCATAAGTGCTAGGGCTTGGCATGAACAGCCGATTGGCATGAACAGCCGACCGCCCGTATAGCCTAACTAAGATCCAAAGTGGAGTGTTGCATGTTATGGACTACTCAGCCACCTGGGTTCCATCCTTAAGCATTACGGATCGCCAACCGGTTTAGAAGAAGCAAAACTCGGAATTCAAACCTATTAAACCCTGCTTAAGAAATTAACCATATATCACATCCTACTCGTGTGGAGGGGTTGGTAAACATATATACTTAATATACATAATACATTTTTATTTACATATTTACCCAACCCCTCCACACAATTAGAATGTGACATAAGGTCAATTTCTTAAGTGGTATTTAACAGATTTGAATTGGGTTTTACTTCCCCTGGACAAGTCGTTAAAGAGCCCAGTCTGTCCTACTATTTACCTATAGCTGGACGGGGAATAGCTGGATTTATATCTTTCCTAAGTGTATTAGCACTATGTGAAATACACTTAAGTGTCAGAGAAAAGTGGATCCTTTACGACAGTTGTCGAAAAGGATCCACTTTTCGTCACAAGTGACTATTCGGTCATTGGTGTTACGCAAATTGAGCATCGAGCACACTTCAAACCACCTAAGTTTTGGTGCTCATTGAGTTCATGAGGAACCCATTTATCGAGCTTTTATCACCTTTCCAATACTCTGTAAATGGCGAGAAACTGTTGCAATACTGACACCAAGTGTCTGAGACATTTCTCTGACACTTTGTCGTGGATTTTGCTCAACAACTGCCTGCAATTATTCATTGTCAAGACTGCATGTCCGTCCTCTACCTTCTTCATTTTCAAGACTCTCATCTCCACTGCGGAATTTCTGGAACCACCTTTGTACAGTCCGATCACTTGTGGATTCATCTCACCATGCTTTGTTGATATTGGCAGCAGTTTCGGAGGCATTGTGCCCAAGCTTGAACTCATGCAACATAAGAAGGCGAAGGTCATGTTTAGGCATGTTCATCTTTGAAGGCCCCTATTTTTCAAAAATACTTTCTATCTGAAAATAAATTAAATTTTATTTTTGAGCACACATTAATTATTATATATGCAAAAATTCACCTGAAATAAACAACACATTTTATGTTAAAATGACATTTCAAAACCGAGCACTTCAATCGGCCATTATTTTTGTAACAACCTAATATATATATATACAGAGATCGACTTTTTCTCGATTTGTTTACGCTTTACATTTAAAACGATATGCACGCCTAATTCATTTAATTATAATTAATTAATTAACAAATTAGGTATGACTTTAATTAAGCACATAATCTCCCTAAAAATTGACGGCCTCCGTCGCCATTTCAAACACATCGTTTGACCACTTCATATATATATATATATATATATATATTATAATATATATATATATATATATCATGTTTTTTTGAACTTGACGGATATTTCTTGTCTGGCGAGTTTCTTTTCTATCCTTTCCCATTGTCTGGCCATCCTTTTTTATATCAGGGTGGAATTGGTGAATGAATTCCCCGAAGGTTTTTACCCTGGTACCTTCTGCACTACTTAGTGCCAGCATACATATCAAAACATTCATAAAAGAAAAAATGCTGCCAAAATATACTTATATATATATATATATATATATATATAATATATATATATATATATATATATATATAATTGTGAAATAGATACGCAATTGTATGAATATCTATGCCTATAATATGCATTCGAGGATATTCATGCATATATGTATACGATATGCTTTGAACATTATATATATATATATATATATATATATATATATATATATATATATATATTCGTTTGTCTGTCAGCACCTACCTTTGCTTTTTCGTTATTCAGACCGTCTTTAAATGTGCAAGGACCTAAATTTGCAAAGACGAACGGGAATGTTTTGTTATTGCACCTTTCCATTCACAACGTTTCTTATTGGCTTTCAATCGACAAACTTTACCGGCGTCTCTGGCTTCCATTTTGAAAATGGAACGTTGCACATACAATCTTTTCTTTTCGGTTATCCTTTTGCTTTTCATTTTTTAATGTTTTTTTTTTTAGGCGCATACATGACATAAAAGTAATTTTTGAAAAACTAAGTATGATATCTACATGCAGTCGAAAAAAACTTTCGGCTGCATGATTACATATTTAAGTTGAATAACACAAGCAAGCGATATGTAACCTGATAAATATGCGTATGTTTCCCTTAGGACAAACACATAAAAGAATAATTCACACACAGGACCGATTTTGCTCAGTCGGTAGGGCGTGGGCCTAGGGACCACAAGATTTGATACTGGCTCTCGCGCAAGTGAAAAGTCTAGCGCAAGTGAAAAGGGGATAGACTCCCTCACAGTCTGGCTGATACCAACTTTAGGCCACTTCGACGACTTACTTTTATATATATATATATATATATATATATATATGTGTGTGTGTGTGTGTGTGTGTGTGTGTGTGTGTGTATTTTGGCAGCATTCTTTCATTTATACATGTTGAATTAAACAAAAGACACATCCCTGTTTAACAATTTTATTTGTGATTTTTTCTCGGGACATGGACTTTGGTGGACTAATCCACGAATTTCACCCAAATATTAAAAAAATGGCCAGAAAACTTTAAGCAGGAGATTATCTTTTGTTTAATTCAACACACACACACACACACACACACACACACATATATATATATATATATATATATATATATATATAGGGTGGGCCAAAAGTAGGGGTTACAATTAACACTTAAACATTTTACCTTTATTAGAAATTTAGACATTTATTTACATATATTTGCATACATTATATTTACATATTAGACATTTTACATTGAACTTTTAATCTCTCAAGTGCTCAAAGTGTCAACCTTCAACCTGAGTAAGTAGCATAGAATAAGGAATCAACGTTTTTTCTATAATTTATATCTAAAACGTGATTATGAAAGTGAAACAGACATTGAAGTAACTGTAAACCTACTTTTGGCCCACCCTTGTATTTCAGCTCACAATAAAATCTACATTTTTTCAGATTCAGAATATTTTCCAAATCTTTGAAGATGTACGACCAAAAGAACTCAAGACATCACTTTTATTTGTCTACTTGTCCGGATCATTTGACTCCATAGACTTTATTTCCTTTCGTTAGCTCTTAGATACAATTTGGTTTCTTTCTTTAATGGCCTATCAATCTTCCTGGGTTAATTAATGTCAAAGCAATCCTTAAATATACCGTATGCGTTCGTTTCTAAGTTGGTTGCTTGGATTTTACGACATGTCAACCCTTGTTGGGTTATTTTATGCCCAAGGCATTTTTGTTTTATTCATTCTTGTTGGGTATTCAAGATTTTTAAACTCATTTTTTATCTATTCAACCCATAGACGGGACTCTTAACAGGTACAACCACTCAGGGTCAGGTTGGACCTGGGAGTAAAGGCAATGTGATACTCCCCAAGCTCTAGAATTGGAACCTAACCACTAGATGAAGTTTATAAGTCACTCAGCTGGTAGAGCATCCGGCTTGGAACCATAAGGTTCCGGGTTCAATTCCGGCCCTCGCTAACTCAGCGTATAAGTAGCACAGGGATATGTGCGGTAAAGTGGGAAGCTTATGGTAAGTGTGGCGCTTCACATAAGATGCAAAAACAATCTCCCTGGTCTAGAGGTCGGGAAAAGAAAATAGACTCCCTCGCTGTCTGGATGATACCGACAATAGGCCACTCGGTTGACTTCATATATATATATATATACATATATATATATGTGTGTGTGTGTGTGTGTGTGTATGTGTGTATATGCTGCAGTGTTTCAATCTGTTTAGTAGATCTTCTTCAGGGCTTTTGTTAATATAAGGAAAAGTAAAATTTATCACAGAATAATAAGGAGACTGTGATCGGTTTGTTTACAATGTTTTGAATGGAAAGTTAGCGTTCTTAGAATAGATTCGAGACGCTAGGATAAACGGTTTTGAAGGATGATGTCGAACAACCTCTTTCGCGCCCACACAGACACCCAAATGAAAAACGATTATTCTACTCATATTTCCATACACACGCCTCTCTCTCTCTCTCTCTCTCTCTCTATATATATATATATATATATATATAATATATATATATATATAGGGTAGACCACAATGATGGGACATTTTAAATGCTATTTTCTCAGATTACAAAAGCGACACAGTACTGTGTATATTTGTTACATAACTGGTACACCGGAGTTTTACATATAATCTAAGATTTGAATATCATGTCCTTGAGATGGTCACCATCATGACGAAAACATTTTCATATCATGTAAAGTGTGATTTAGTATATCAACTGGAATAGCTGTTATCTCTCTACGGATGCTTTCTTTCAGTTCTGCTTTGTAACATCACGTAGGATCACCTTTCGGGATGGTGCCTCTCGCTTTCCAAAATACTGCCGGAATTTTCTTTGGGCTGCAACGATGGATCTTTGGCTAGCGAACTATTCTTTGACTACATATGTAATTTCTTTTGGGTAATCTTCAACTTGTTCCTCGTAAATTCCTACTATGAAATAAACTGAACCCTCATTTTATGTCCGTGTTTTTGCAATAAATGTTTTAAATATGTTTGCAATAAATGTTTTTAAATAAAGAAAAAATATATGTTTGCAATAAATGTTTTTAAATAAAGTAAATATATTCGATATTGTAAAATAACGAGTGCGAGAAAAATAAAACATTTATTGCAAAAACACGGACATAAAATGAGGGTTCAGTTTATTTTATGGTAGGAATTTACGCGGAACAAGTTAAGGATTACCTTCTTTTGGACCCCACGGCATTATGAGGATCACCAAAATTACCTGAAAGTATTAAAAACTTAATGTAATATTCAAATCTTAGATAACATGTAAAACCCCTGTGTATCAGTTATGTAATAAATATATTTAGTCTCCGTTTTTATAATATGAAAAATAACATCTAAAATGTGTCTTATCATTATGGTCCACCCTATATATAATATATATATAATATATATATATATATATGTAGTAATTACATATATATATATTATATATATATTATATATTTATATATATATATAGGGGCAGGGTTAGCTCAGTCGGTAGAGCGTTCGGCTAGAAACCACAAGGTTCCTAGTTCGATACCTGTCCTCGCCAACTCAGCATATGAGTAGCACATGCAGTAAAGTAAGGAGCTGATGGTAGGAGTGGCGCTCCACCTCAGATGCTAAAAAAACTATATCCTTGGTCTAGCACTATTGAAAAGGGGATAGACTCCCTCGCTCTATTGCTAATACTGACTTTAGGCCGCCCCGTCGACTTTACTTTTACTATATATATATATATATATATATATATAAATATACAATATATATATATATATATATATATATATATTTATTAATATATATATATATATATATATATATATATATTATATATATATATATATATAACATCCCCTCCGCACGAACAGGATGTGATTTAAGATGAATTTCTTAAGCGGAGTTTAATAGGTTTGAATTCAGAGTTCTCCTAGACTGATTACCTAGCCGAGGTTAAAGAGTCTAGTCTACCCTACTATTTACTCATAGTTGGAGGGGATGTAGTTGGATTCATACCTTTCACAAAGGTATTAGTGCTATGTGAAATGCAAAGAACCTAATCTAAGATTTGAACTCGGGTCGTCGAGTCCATTTCCTACGGCTCAAACCGTTACACCACGCACCTCTAACAATTGGCGAACGAAAGTTCATTCGGGTCTCGAACCCGGCCAGAGGTAGCTGTTAAACAGTATAACCACACTGATGAGAGGTGATAACTCGAAACACGTGTCTGTGGATTATTTCATTATATGTTCCCAGTTTGGTTGAGCACTTTAATTAGAAGGGATTTAATTGCAAAATTCACCGTATTTGGCGCACAGCTAAGCCTCGCTTTGTTTACATAAGTTTGAGGCCTCTAGTGAATTCATTTCCGCTTAGAAATGTAGCGATTAAATATTCTCCTATATTTTACAGCTACCTATGGCTGTACGGGTAAGAGGATTGGCGAACGAAAGTTCATTTGGGTCTCGAACCCGGCCAGAGGTAGCTATTAAACGGTATAACCACACTGATGAGAGGTGATACCTCGAAACACGTGTCTATGGATTACTTCATTATATATATATATATATATTATATATATATGTGTGTGTGTGTTCGTGTGTGTGTGTTGTGTGTGTGTGTGTGTGTGTGTGTGTTAAACTATGGAAAATGCAGAGATTCAGCTACTTTCCTGTATGATGCAAATTACTCATTTTGCTAATGATATTAGTCCGAGTACTTCGAGGATTAGCTCTCTCTACATTGAAACAATATTAACAGCATAAATGCACCCTTTAATAAAGTTACATGATCAGATTGGAAGACAACAGAAAATGTGTTGACATTCGAAACCATAGCCACTTTATTGCCGCAATCAGAGTGCGCATACTCTTACACACAATTTAGCGCATGCGCATACATACACAAATTCCTGCCTATTTAGAGCGCAATTTTACGGCCCTCCTCAAAACTAACAAGTCGAATGATTCCTTGCGCGATTCGTTCCACCAGCGATGGCTTTAAGCGGACCAGTTTTCGGTAAACAGCCATCTTTATCACTTGCTGTTCTCTCTCTCTCTCTCACTTTCTCTCTCTGTCTCTCCCTCTCTCTCTGTCTCTCTCTCATTTACACTCTCCCACTCTCTCCTTCTCTTTCTTGCCTTTCTCGTCCACTTTGCACACCAACCCCCTTGGCTTTTAGCTCATCCTTAGACGACTTAATCAACGGTTTCACCTTCCGGGCACGTTGAGAATAAAGACGTCGTGAAATGTATGCAAAAGGCGAAAAGATGAGAAAAAAGAAAAAGAAAAAGAAAGAAAAATAAAAGAAAAAAAGGAAAGAAAAGAAAGAAAAAAGAATACCTATGAGGAAGAAAACATAAGTTAAAGAGAAAAAATAGTAAAAAAGGAGGATGGGCGAATAATACCGAAATGGAGAGAAAAAGTGAAGAAGAAGAAGAAGAAGAAGAAGAAGAAGAAGAAGAAGAAGAAGAAGAAGAAGAAGGAAAGAACGAAATAAAAAATGAAATAAATATAAAATGAAAGAATTATATATGAAAAGAAAACGAAAGAAAGAAGAAAAAGAAAAAAAAAGTGTGAGAAAAAGAAAGAATAACGTATAAATAGAAGAAAGAAATATAAAAAGAAAAGAAAAAGAAAGAAGAAAATGGAAGAAAATGAAAGATTGATGCATGAAAAGATGAAACAACGAAAAAAAGAGGAAATATAAAGAAAATGAAAGAACAATATATACAAAAGAATAAGAAAGAAAGGAGAAAGAAAGAATGTAAAAGTAAAGAAAGGGAAAAAAGGAAATATATAGAAAATTAAAGAAAATGAAAAGAAAGAAAGAAAGAAAGAAAGAAAGAAAGAAAGAAAAGATACAGTAAAAAATGGAAATAGGTAGAAAATGAAAGAATGATATATGCAAAGAAGCAAAGAAAGAAATAAAGAAAAGGAAATAAAAAAACCAAATTAAATTGAAAGAAAATAAAAGACTAATGTATGAAAAGAGAAATTAAGGAAAAAAACAAAGAATCAAGAAAGAAAGAAAGAAAGAAAGACGAGAGGAATAAAATGAATAAGAAAAGGATGGAAAGGCGAAGACGAAATAAAAAAAAAGAAGAAGAAAGGGAAGAAGATTAAGTTGCAGAAGAAGATAAATATGTGGAATAAGAAATAATAAGGATATCAGATAGAAAGGGTGATGACTAAGAAGGAAAAATGAATGAGAAGAATGTATGGAAAGAAGAAGAAGAAGAAGAAGAAGAAGAAGAAGAAGAAGAAGAAGAAGAAGAAGAAGAAGAAGAAGGGGTGGGGAATTAGTTGAAGAATTAGAATAAGAATGAAAAGGTGTAGAAAAAGAAGAATGAAAAAAAAGAAGAAAAATGAAAAAAGGAAAGTGAAGAAGAATGAAAAAAAAAAGAATGAGAATTAAGAGAAAGAGGAGAATGAGAAAAATATGAAAAATGCGAAGAAGGACAATAAGACAAATAGCATATGCCTAAGAAGAAGGAGAATGAGAAGAGGAAGAAGGAAAGAAAGAAAAAAAGAATGCTAGAAAGAAAGAAAGAAAGAAAGAAAGAAAGAAGAAGAAGAGAAGAAGAAGAAGAAGAAGAAGAAGAAGAAGAAGAAGAAGAATTCAAAATGGACAATAATTATATAATGAAATCGGGACTAGAGAATGTGTAAAAATTGAAGAAGAATGTGCAAAACTAGAAACAAAATTAAAAAAAATAAGAAAGAAAAGAGAAAACTGGAAAAAACAGAGTATGGTGGGCATTAAATACGGAATGAGATTAAGAAGATTAGAATGAATTAGGGGGGGGGTGAACAAAAGGAATAGAATAATGACATGAAAAAAGAAAAGGAAGAGAAAAGACAAAGAAAGAGAAAAGAAAAAAGAAATATGCAGAAAGAAAGTCGTCAGGGGGCGCCACCAGCAACATTGCACTGATAAAAACAGATGTGAGGTGGATGAAGAAGAGGGTAATGATGAATGATAAAAATACTTAGTTGTAGTAATAGCTGTACTACAAGAAGAAGAAGAAGAAGAAGAAGAAGAAGAAGAAGAAGAAGAAGAAGAAGAAGAAGAAAAGGAAGTAATGGAAGAAGAAGAAGAAGAAGAAGAAGAAGAAGAAGAAGAAGAAGAAGAAGAAGAAGAAGAAGAAGATAATGAACTAATAGAAGAAGAAGAAGAAAAAGAAGAAGAATATAAGGAAGAAACAGAAGAAGAAGAAGATAATGAACTAATAGAAGAAGAAGAAGAAGAAAAAATAAGAAGAAGAAGAAGAAGAAGTAATAGTTGAAGAGGAAGAAGAAGAAGAAGTAATGGAAGAAGAAGAAGATAAGGAAGTAATGGAAGAAAAAGAAGAATAAGAAGAAGATAAGGAAGTAATAGAAGAAGAAGAAGAAGAAGAAGAAGAAGAAGAAGAAGAAGAAGAAGAAGAAGAAGAAGACAATAAAGTAAAGTGAGGCAATGCTGTAAGAATGGATGATAAAGAAAAATAATAATTAAAAAAAAGAAAAAGAAAAGAAAAAAGACGCCACATCGTGATACTGAGCATCTTTTTTTAATTTTTTAAAATTTTTCCCTTCACTGTTTTTCTTTTTTCCTCCTCCCCCTCCTTTTTGTATTCGACATTTCTTCTTCTTCTTCTTCTTCTTTTCTTCTTCTTCTTCTCTTCTTCTTCTTCTTCTTCTTCTTCTAATTCATCATCATCATCAACATCATCATCTTTTTCTTGTTCTTCTACTGCCTAAATAAGTGATTAGCTTAGGATGGACGAAAAGAGTAAGACAGAGTGAATGATGTAAGTAGAGATAAAGAAAGAGATTGATGGGGAGAAATAAAGAAGGAAAAAAAAGATTAACTCATAGAAAGAAAGAAAGAATTGAAAGAAAGAAAGAAAGAAAGAGAGCAAGAAAAAGAGAAAGAATGTTAAGAGAGGCAATTTATGTGGAGTCTCGTTATGTGCTTCCCTGGTTTTCGATTGTCGCTGATCGTGCGTTAATACAAGCATTAGGTCTGCTACTTCGCAATGTGAACGCTTTTCCCGTGAGCCGTCAGAGGGCGCCACCAGCAACACTGCACTGATAGAGGCAGACGTGAGCGCGGGCAGCCGTGAACGTTGGCTCCTACCTTGTTCTCTAAAGTCGAACCCAATCAAGAAGGTTACCGTGAAAAGCCCACATTCTACAGTCTGCTACACAAACACACACATACTCCATCTTGTGTACACAGCTGTCTCGCTCACGAAAATCTGTATGTTCGTTCTTATGTGAACGTTTAGCTAACAATGAAGCTATGCAATTAGAATTGCGCAAATATGTGTACTGATACCTCGTTGCATATGTTGGTTGGTTGGTTATTTTATGACATATCAAACCTTATTGGGTTATTTAAAGCCAAAATCATTTTCCCGCAAATTTGTTGGTTGGCTGGATTTTATTTTGTCATCAAACCTTATTGGGTTATTTAAAGCCGAAATAATTTTCCCGCAAATTAGTTTGTTGGCTGGATTTTATTTTGTTATCAAACCTTATTGGGTTATTTAAAGCCGAAATCATTTTCCCGCAAATTGGTTGGTTGTCTGGATTTTATTTTATCATCAAACCTTATTGGGTTATTTAAAGCCGAAATCATTTCGCCGCAAATTGGTTGGTTGGCTGGATTTTATTTACATCAATCCGCTCTGTATTGATTCTGGGTGCCGAGCGGAAAACATACCAGAAACAATGACCAATAGAGACGGATGGTGAGAATAAGTCAAGAGAATACGTGCTGTCAGCATGGCCTGATAATGATGATAATAATGATGATGAAAATGGTGGATCATCATATGCCAAAAGGATACAGTTACTTATATTCTTGGTTGTTTGGTTGGATTTTACGGTATGCCAACCCTTGTTGGGTTATCTTAGGCCAAAGACATTTTGTTTTATTAATTCTTGTTGGGTATTCAATTTTTTCCAAACTCAGTTTTTTAAACACATTTTTTAATAATCATTTTTTAAAAACTATTCAACCCATAGATGGTACCCTAACTGACTTCGGATCAGTGTGCACGTGGGGTTAATAGTGATAAAGGGTTACTTCACTTTCCCTAGAGTTCCTGAATTGGAACTTCACCAGTTTAACGCCATACCCAGGACACCAAGACCCTCAGGCACCGCATTCTAGCACATATATGAATGAAAGGGTTGGAGGATTGCTATGAGAGCAATACGGTTGGGACAATCATATAGGTGCTAGGGCTTAACGTGACCAGCCGATTGATCGGGGAGAGTCTCTCCGACCGCCTATCTAGCCTAGTGGAGTGTTGCATGTCATTGACTAATCAGTCATCAGGATTACGTCCTTAAGCATCACGGGCTCGCTACCGATTGGCCCCATTGGGAGCGATTTTACCTCTCTGCAGAGGTACAGTCAGTGTATTCTACAGCCCTACCGACAGGGGCGGTTTTCCGCAAGTAATTATGTGGTTTCACGTAAATTATAGTTTCAAATAACTATTCTTAACATAGATAGACCCTGATGACGAGGCTTAGAATATGCTGGCCAAAAAAGGGTGTGTATAAGTATGACACTAAACTGCATCTGATGGTGAGGCTCCAATTATTGAGATGCGGAGTAATCCTTCATTGGCATCACTCCCAGATTGTCTCTGACCCGGAGTGGAAGTATCTGTTAGGGTCCTATCTATAGGTCAAATAGCTCTGTTATAAATATGTATATACAATGAATGTGATTTCATAATATTTAGGAAAAAATAAGCCTAGACAGGTTGACATGCCGTTAAAATCAATAAACCAACCAATAACATAAATAATTTTCCCACAGTGGTTTCAAGAATTCCTATTAAAAAACAAATAATTTCCAAGCAATTATATAATTTCAAGTAACTAATCTGTTAATAAAGGAGATTAGGTCTCCATTTGTCTGTAACATAAATTACGTCACTGCTTATGTCACATTACCCCAAATCATCATAACATAGAATAAATACACTCAAAATTTGAACATGCAACCTTAGACGACCCTTATTTAAAAAAAAACAAGTTTTGATAACCACATGCTCGGTATTATATATTTATATTTCGTTCTATTTGAATATATATTTAAAGTTATCAGAACTATGTTTCCATTTTAAATTGTTTTATTTACACCTTTAATAAATTTGATGATTTTACTTACTTATGATAGAAACTCTCTAACATTGAATTTTTAACTCCCACGCCTCTCAGGCAGTATCTTTCAAAAATTAATTTTTACACCGCCCAGAGGTTGTTTTCTTTTTTTGCTAGTAATAATAATCTTTTGTAAGCAATTTTAGCTCCAAGTAACTATTTTTTAATAAAAATAATTTGCACATGGTTGTATAAATTCAAGTATTCCTATTTTATATTGATAATTTTCAAATAGATCTTATGACCCCAAAACGTACATTTTAAATTATTTCAAAGCTTCTAGTACCTATTCTTAATACTGATAATTTATACACACACCTAGGAATCACAAGGTTCCGGTTTCGATACCGACCCTCGCCAACTCAGCGTATGAGTAGCACTGGGATCTATGCGATAAAGCAAGGAGCTGGTGGTAGGTGTAGTGCTCCACATCAGACACTAAAATAATCCCTTTGGTCTAGCGCTTGTGAAAAGGGGATAGACTCCATCGCTGTCTGGCTGATACCGACATTAGGCCTCCCGGACGACTTATTTTTTATATAGTTTTATAATAGTAATTACTATTTGATAATCATTTGTTTGCATGCAATTATATGGTTTCTATTATTCCTATCTAATCTATTATTAATGGAGATTCGCTTCCGGTTTTTGTTTGTAACAAAAATTACGTCCCTGCTTACGTCACATTACCCAAAATCGTCATAACATAGAATAAATACTTTCAAAATTTGAACATGCAACATAAGACAGTTCTCATTGTTTTTTAAAACAAATTTTAATAAATACATGACAGGTATCATATATCTATATATCGTTTGTTTTATTTTAATACATATTTAAAGTTTACATTTCAAATTGTTTTATTTTTTAATCCTTTAATGAATTTGATGATTTTACTTACTTAGGGTACAAACTCGCTGACATTGAATTTTTAACTTCCACCCCTCAGGCATTATGTTTCAAAAAATTATTTTTACATCGCCCGGAGGGTGTTTTTTATTTTGTACTAGTACTAATAAATTACTAATGATAAATTACAAGGGTGATTCCAAAGGCAAGGTTTCCAAAATATTTAGAAATCACTGAAAACTTGATTGTTTATTGTCAATGATGTTTACATAGTTTTAAAGTTTCAACATGTATCTATTATTTTTCTACATAATCGTCTTTTCGGTCGATGAATTTTTGTAGACGCTGTGTCAGTTTTTGAATGCATATGTTATACCAGCTCGCAGCCATGTCGTTAAGGAAGCGTTGAACCTCGCCATCGTTAAAAAAACCCCTCACAACACCCCTTTTGGACGTTTTGACATCCATACACGACAAAAAAAACCCAACCAAAACAAGAAAAAAAAAAAAGAAATAACTTCACAAAAAATGTAAATATGAACGAATAATGAACGCTATATCCTAACATTTAGGTATAAAATAACCCTAGACATGTTGATATGTCATCGATCTATACATATATAAAAGGCAGTTGTGTTAATCTGTATGTCCGGAGGAAACTTCGAAAATAAAACAATTAACGACAAAGTAAATATATATACGTATTAAATATCACCAGGTCTTGGTTTTTGAGCAAAAATAATGAAGATTTGTTTTAAATTCATGAAGATACCTAAACAATAAAATTTAAATGAAAACAACATGGAATTTTTTCCATTTAATATTGTAGACATAAATTTCTATTTTCAGAGTGACTGGATCAACGCAATGTCTTTTTTTTACGTAGGGATTTTAATGGGGCATCCAGTGGGGATCCAACTCATAATTCAGTAATAATGGATCTACGAGACTAACTTAACCCCCCTCTACCCAGGCGACGCCGGCTAGCCACTTCTAGTTATTTGTATAAAGAATAGTTAAATCTGTAGTTGTTTACAAATAATTATCCGCCCTGTTTTCTGGGGCAGTAGAATACGCCGACTGCATGTCTGCAGAGGGGTAAGACCCCACCCCAATGTGACCAGCTGTTGGCCGTGGGTAGTGACCAGAGGATAGTATGCCAGAGGAAAGTATTTTGGTGGATGACGGGTTGACATCCCGTTAAAATCAATCAATGAATCAATCAACTGCTTATCCGTAAATGTTTGGCTAAACACAAGACAGCTATCGTGCCCCAACCCAACTCGCTGCCCTACGTTTCGAATTTGTTCCCGTTCAAGTCCCGCTTAAATGGTTGTTGAGTTCAAACGATACAACATATATGAGGCTAATCCCAAAGGTAAGGCCTGCAAAATATTTAGAAATCACCGAAACGTTTATTGTTTGTGTAGATTTATTGTTCAATAAACGTTTAATAAAAGTTTATCCGTTTAAAGTTTCAACATTTAACATTAAATGTTCAACTATTATTCTATACAATTGCCATTTCGGTCGATGCATTTTTGAAAGCGCAGTAGAAGTTTTTGTATGCACATGTCATACCAGCTTGCCGCCATGTCGTTAAGGAAGCGTTGAACCTCGTCGTCGTTCAAATTCCCTACACCATTTGTAGATGTTTTTGAGATCCGTAAATTGGTGACGAATTTTAATCGGTTAAATGTCTTTTGCGTTCTAAAACCGAATAACTGCGTGAATTTCATACTTGGTGGTAGAGTCAATCGGGAACTCCATCAGAAACGACTGCCAAGCCAAAACTTAGCCTGGCAGCGAGGTGTGCGTAGGGACAGGAGCATACGAAGGCGCGCATGCACAGAAAACACAAGTTGTTACCAATAGCCGCACGAACAGTTTCGATGTGCCCCCAGCGGTTTGGAGACCTTACTTTTGGGTCACGTAGAAGAGAATGCGCTTTGAGAACTGTACACTTCTCTACAAAACAACTTTCAGAACGCATTCAAGTATTGAAAAAACAAATATATATATATAAAAAAAAGCAGACAAATAAAATAGACAAGAATAAAGACACAACAAAAATAAAGATGACAAATAAAAGAAAAGCCATTTTAGAACGGTTGTATTACGGCGGAAGAAGATATTTTGGAGAAGACAAGTTTCATTAAAGGTTTTGATAAAGCAATACATTTTCCTTCTTCTTTTCTTTTTTTTTCTTTTTCTTTTTTTTTTTTTTTTTTTGGAAAAAGTCCATTTTCTTTTTGGATACACCTCGTACATTGATAAAAACGAAAAAGACAAAAAATAAATAAATGCTGAATAAAATTTTGAAAAAGAAATAAAAAAACAGAACCCCCCCCCCAAGAAAAAAATATAAGAAGATGACAAAGGGAAAGTATCCAAAGTGAAAGAGAATGAAAACAAATGAATAAGTCGGTAAAATTGTCTGATTGAGCGCCCTCTGTCGGCCGGATCGTATCGTTTAGAATGTGTTGAATATTCATAATCGTGGAATAAGTTGTTCGGGCAATCGCTGAAGTAGAGAACAATAATAAATTGACCTGAGATAGAAGAATGAAGGAGGAAAAAAAGAATGGGGGAAGAATTAGCAAGTGTGAAGTAGACATGGAAGCAGAAAGATAGACAAGAGATAGACAAAGAAAAGAGTAAATTAAGATGGCCGATAAAGAGGAAAAAACGGGATTCAACTTGGGAAATAGTTTTTAGAAATTACGCTTAGAGAAAATACATGGGGGGAGAAGAGTTAGGGGAAAAGGTAGAGAGAAAGACGGACAGAGAGAGAGAGACGAGAGAAGACAAGAGAAGAAGAAGAAGAAGAAGAAGAAGAAGAAGAAGAAGAAAGAAGAAAGAAGAAGAGAAGAAGAAGAAGATAAGAAGTAATGGAAGAAGAAGAAGAAGAAGAAGAAGAGAAGACAATAAAGTAAAGTGAGACAATGCTGTAGAGAGAGAGAGAGAGAGAGAGGAGAGAGAGAGAGAGAGAGAGAGAGAGAGAGAGAGAGAGAGAGAGAGAATGAGCAAATGAGAATAGAGGATGGTTAAAGCGGAATGAGGGAACAGATATTTGAATTAGTAGAGAGAGAGAAAGAAGAGAAGAGAGAGAGAGAGAGAGAGAGAGAGAGAGAGAGAGGAAAGAAAAAAGAATAATATATTATATATATATATATTATTATATATATATAGAGAGAGAGAGAGAGAGAGAGAGAGAGAAAGAGAGAGATAAGCAAATGAGAATAGTGTGGATGTTAAAGAAAATGAGGGAAAAGATATTTGAATTAGTAGAGAGAGGAGAGAGAGAGACAGGACAGACAGACAGACAGACAGACAGACAGAGAAGAAGAGAGAAGAAGAAGAAGAGAAGAAGAAGAGGAAGAAGGAAGAAGAAGAAGAAGAAGATAGATAGATAAGATAGATGAGCAAACGAGAATAGAGAATAATGAGGTCGTTAAAGAAGAGAGGAGCGAGGAAGAATATTTGAATTAGTAGATAAGAAAGAAGACAAGTTGAAATGAGGGGTATGAGAAAGGACGAAGGAAAACGATAGAGAAAAAAGAAAAGATGGCAAAGTGGGGAGGATTTTTAAGGAAGATGAAACCGAGAAAAGAATGTGAAATGAGAGAGAGAAGAAGAGAAGAGAGAGAGAGAGAGAGAGAGAGAGAGAGAGAGAGAGAGGAGGAGAGAGAAATATCGTTAAAAAGAGGAGGTTCTGAACGAGGGAGAATATATTTGAAAAGTAGGAGTGAAAGTGGATTATAAGGAAGATAAAAGAGAAAGACAAAGGAAAGAAAGAACACTAAAAATCAACCACTCATTCACTAGCTACAAAAAAATATATATATTAGAATTTACCACGGATCTTATCGCAGAAGCAAAGATGTAATTTATTTACTGGACTGCACACGCTGCCAAAAACCAATACATTGGAAAGTCCGATGCCATTTAATTTCTAAAGAATGACTATAGGCACAGAATCAAATCTATTGAAATACAGTAAACTAATACAACATTTCTGCTCAAACATTCACGACTTTAAACTACGAGGGCGAGTTAAAAAGTAATGCCATTTTATTTACGATAGGTATAATTACCAACGAGGAAAATGTATCATACATCAAAATGAAGCTGGTCCTCTGTGGATCACATCCTAGTTCTCCACATAGTCACTGTTTCTCTTAATAGCAATGTTCCACCTTGAATGAGAGCATGTATCTCTGATCCGTAAAGTTTCTGTTGACTGTTCTTTGAGCCACATTTATACAGATTTCACTTCCTTGTCACTGGAATGATGTTTGCCTCTTTTCGGCTCAATGAAAGAGGTTTTATACTAGCACCATAAAACAACATCTAGCGCCATAAAACATCATCTAATTTAAAAACCATACAGACAATTCAATGAATATGGAGATTCGCTTCCGGTTTTTGTCTGTAACAAAATACGTCACTGCTTACGTCACATTACCCAAAATCGTCATAGCATAGAATAAAAATTTATTCTACGAATTTTTGCAAGTTCAAATTTTGAGTGTATTTATTCAATAAATACACTCAAAATTCGAACATGCAACATTAGACAGTTCCTCATTGTTTTTTAAAACAAGTTTAAATAAATACATGACTGTATTATATATCTATATATCGTTTGTTTTATTTTAATACATATTTAAAGTTTACATTTAAAATTGTTTATTTTTAATTCTTTAATAAATGTGATGATTTTACTTACTTAGGGTACAAATTCGCTGGCATTGAATTTTAAACCCCACCCTCAGGCAATATGTTCAAAAATATATTTTTAACATCGCCGGAGGGCGGTTTTTATTTTGTTACTAGTAAATATTATTTTCATAAAGAAGAAATATTTCCATGGTCTTTCAATAGTAAACTGATAAATAAATTATCGCTATAATATATTGATCAAAATCCTTAAATCACAGAAAGACTTGCGTTTTTATGCCAACAATGAAAGTCAGTTAACGTCCCTTCTAGAGAGCTCTACCGGTTTTGGGAGTATATGATAGTCATCAACAGATTTGTTTCGTGTTTCGTATTTCGACGTTTTCACGTCTCTTCTGTATGGCTAGAACTTAGTATACTACTTCTAGCCGGGAGCGAAACCCGGCTGACTTTACATGTCCGATTCTGTAACCCACTCGGTTGTCTTCAGCTGCAAGTAAGAAGCGGAGTTTTAACTGATAAATACATACATCATGTATTATATATATATATGTTACGATTACTAGAGAGTTCAAATCCGTAAATGACAGGAAATCTTACATTTTTACGCTGACGGTGAAAGTCAGTTAAAGTCCCTTCTAGGAGCTCTACCGGATTTTGGGGTATATAATAAAGTTCATCCACAGACCACGTTTCGACGTTTTACGTTTCTTCAGTGGGGTTAGATCTAGCAAATATATATAATATATATATATATATATATAATATAATATATATATTATTTATTTTATTATTTTTGCCTTGAAGGCAATATAAATGCAAGTATCGTATAAAATTCGATAATCATAGAAAATAAACTTGACAAGTAAATGCCGCCGCAAAGGATGGCTTCGCCATGCAGAACACCGTACAGACTGTTTCGACTTTATTAAGTCTCTTCAGCGATGTATACTAAACGACTCCCCTCGACAGGAATCGAAACGGGACTTCACAGGGGCATAGTTCAGAGACCATATCCGTTCGGCCGCCGGTACATAGCGAACATCCCTGCGAAATTAACCTGAGTACAAAACATCCAAAATTCTTATATATTATATATATTAGTATAATATATATATATATATATATTATATATATAATATATATATATATATAGATATATTATACTATATATAATTTATATATATGTATATATATAATATATATAATATTTATATCTATATATATAATATATATATACGTATGAATATATATTATATATTATTTGATACTATATAATATATATTATGGAGTACGATGAGGAAATTTAATCCGACAGTACAATGTGGAGAAAATTTTTTAAAGAAAACAAAACACAGGATGTCCTGAACGATGAAACTCTTTATGTCGATACTTAAGTATTTTGGTTTTTTTAAAATTAAAACCTTCTTCAGGACATTGAATATTTGTATGAGTAAAAGACGAAAGATGTTCAGTGTAGTTGAATGGTGTGATAAAGTTATTATCCGTTATTTACTTGCGTTTTTATATGAAAGCGATCGACGCGAATCATTGCATGTGAAAAGCGAAAATTGATGATCAGAAACCCACTACTACCCTCTGACACGGGAGTGAATCCCTGACTGATTTTTTGTCAGCCTGATTCGTTAACCTCTCAGCCATTTGACAACTGTTGTAAAGGGACGGGGGGTAAACTATTAAATACATATATTTGTTGATATATTTTACGATCCACCAGAGTGATCCAGTCTGCAAAACAGACCGATCATTGGTTTATGCTGACAGTGAAAGCTAATTTACGTCACCCCTAGAGAGGCTCTATCGGGTTTTGGGCGCATATAATATGTGATCCACAGACACCGTGTTTCGACGTTTCATAATATATATATATATATAAATATTATAATCTTTTGTTTAATAATGCCCTTGCACGTAAAGCAATTTTATCGATTCAGCCTTCATGTTTCAATTCGAAGATTATCCTAGAAAATTTCTTTTATGGATTCTTTTTATGGATATACATTAGAAAAGGTGTGTTATGGGGGGGGGGCAATCCTTGACGAAATGAATTCAACGTCAATTTGTTTCCAATGATCCCAATGGCACACAATGCTTGAAAACAAAACAAAATCAAATTCAATTCTTTAATGGTGAAAATACATTAGTCGGTCTATCTATAAAGAAGACATTTTAAAAACAAGTAAAAAACATTTATGCATAGGTTCTCACTCAGTTGACTTCTCAGAAGAAAGCGGATCACGTGCAAATATACCACGGTGACATTCACAAAAATATCATGATGCATTTGTGATATCCTAGGTCAGCTTTTTTTTCTGTTATCGACTTTTATGGTCGAACAAATATTCTTTTAGATTATTTTATCTTTTCATTGGTTTGTTTCATAAACACGCACGAACAAATATAAATGATACACACACACACACATTTATATACATACATAATATATAATTGTATATATATGTAGATAAAATACGGAACTACATAAAACACACACACACACATATTCCTTTTCTATTCATTATTTATTCATAATACTCCGTATATGTAAAACTATCATTTACACGCATCTTTATATGTACGTTTGAGTTCTCATTTTGCGTTGGAGGTCTTATCAAATTAACCCAGGAACACAAAATTTCGTGTGGATTACACAATCGTCAAAACCGAAATATAAAAAAATGGCTAAAATTAAAAATCCTGGACGAAAGGTGTTTGCGTTTCACTTGCATGTTCTTGGGAAATGCATGAATCCATCTGTTCATGTCCTCCCCCCAGCTATGGGTAAATAGTAAGGTAGACTTGGACTATTTTGCCTTTGGATTACGGCCACCGGCCAAGGAGAAGGGAAAACTTTTGAATTCAAAGCAGTGCACCCCCTTAAGAATTGACCATGTGCCGCATCTCTTTCGCGGTAACGGAAGGATTGGGTAAAACATAAGTTACATCGTATATAATTAAAAACGAATTAAGTTTTTTAAAAATCTTCTCCACTGACCCGAAACTTAGTCTCAATCGGCTGTTCAAGCTCTAGCACCTATATGATTGTCTCAACCCTATTGCTCTTATGGGCAATCCCAACTCTTTTTATCATTGGGTACTAGAAGTCGTGGCTTGAGGAGTCTTCATGTCTTGGGAATGACGTTAAACTCTATCTGAATTGTGAGATTCCAGTTTTGGCGGTTTGGGGAATGTGGAGCACCCCTTTATCACCATTGGTTTCTGGTCCACTGCTGCGACCGGGAGTGGTAGTACACCGTTAGGACTTATTACTTTTGTTGTCATCTACTAAGCAAAACTTAGTCTTACATATAAAGTATCAGGTTGCTTACAGTACCTATTGTTTCGAATTTGTGACTCATTTAAGTGCAGACTCCAATCAGTTTTGTAAAATCGAAATGAATTTCTCATAAGCATATTTTTCGGAGTTACTTTTGTCATTTTGCCTCTCGTAAGTCATGGATAGGAAGTTCAGTGTATGAAAATATTAGATTATCAATCTATCTATCTATATATTAATCTAAGTCTGTTCATATCTATCTTTTTTATCTAATCTATTAATCTCAGTCTACTCATATGTAGAAGTATGTATTGTATGTATGTACGAAGCATGTCTGATGCCTATCCTCTGTAGATCACTATCTTTAGGTCCTTTTCAGATCTATCTATCTTATCTTATCTATCTATCTATCCCAGTCTGTTTCATGTGTATATATGTAATCATCTTACTATAAATCTATTCAATCTATTCTCCGCTTCTCATTCATATTATAATATATATAATGTATATATATAATATTAATATATATATATAATGTTATGATATATATATCTTGTCTGTCTGCTCACAATTCTACTCTACATCTATCATCTATTTATGTTAGTATGCAGTAAACATTGACTTTATCTATCAGCCTCTTACAATGGTGTATTGGGAGATTCTTCAGGTATACGGGATTTTGCGTGATATTACTGTAAATGATCTTTGGAAAAATCCAACGCTATAAAAGAAATCGGCCATCAACGCTCAAAGAGTTTCCACAAAAGGCAAACTAAATAACAAACACTGTCTTATCTCTGTTCTCCACCTCCTCATCCTTTCTTCCTCTTCCGTTGTCCTCATCGACCAGCCTCATTTTCGCTTATTCAAATCAAATGGAGGTTGCTTTTTCGCACTGCTTTGCTCCCAAACCAAACACACTTTCCCAGCGTCAAACAATGCTTTTTTCCCGAGCGTAAACTTCGTCAGAGAACATCATCTCTCGTCTCCGCGTTCTAAGAATCAAGAGAGCGATGGCCAAACATCGTTACTCTTAGCCAATTCATTCGTTCCACAATTTTAAGGCGGCATATATTGTTTTCTCTGTTTCTTTTCATTTTTTTATTTTTTCAGTCCCGCGCTTTTTTTCTTCTCCCCAATCCGTTCGCTACATTTCAAATGGATTCCCTCTTTAGTTTCGCCTTGCCTTTTTCGCAACACGACAGGGCCGTCTTGGTTCTTTATACGAAGTTCCAACAAGTTTTAGTTCTCTGATTTTTCTCTTTTTCCATCTCTTTTTTCGGAATTCCCAAGATATCTTTCCGACTGTCTCCAAATACTCACAGCCACCAAGTTTCCTTATTTTCTTTTTTCTTTTTTTCTAGTTTTCATTAATGATGTTTTAATCCAAATCGATGCTTTTACGCTTTTCTCATCTTTTTCCTTTTGCTTCCATCATCTTCTTCATTTCGACTCTTCCGTATTTCTCTTTCGTTAATTTTCGATATATTATATCAATCTTTCTTCTTCTTTCTCATCTTTATCTATCTATCTATTCATTCTATCATATCTATCTAATCTATGTCTGAATGTGCTCCTATCTATCTATCATCGTATTAATCTAATCTATCTGTCTATCTATTGTCAATGCGTTCTATCTATCTAACTACTATCGTCTATCTATGGTCATATGCGTTCCTATCTATCTATCTATCTATCTATCTACATATCTATCTATCCATCTATTTCAGTGTGTTCCTATCTATCTCCAATGTGTTCCTATCTATTCTAGCAATATTTCTATCTCTCTATCTATCTATCTATTCTATGCTATCTTATTCTATCATATTTACTGTCAATGCCTCTATCTAAAATTATCTATCTATCTATCTATTCAATCTATCTATCATCTATTATCCATCTACCTCATCTTGTCTATCTATCTACTCTATCTCTTTGCGTGATCATCTATTATCTATATATCTAATTCGATATCAGTGCCTCACATCTTCCAATACTATCTATCTATCTATCTATCTATTATCTAATCATACTCTCAATGTTATTCATATCTATTCTCTAATCATTATTTCTATCCTTCTAATCTAGTTCATTACGGTGTCAGAAAGTAAATTACGTTTTACCAGAGAGGATTATACATACAATAAGGGTATAATTCCTTTAAATGTTATTCACTTCGAGAAAATGAACTTCACCTTACATTTTCAAACGACTACAGCCCAAAAAACCTTTAAATGACATTTGATTATTATCTCCTCCTCGGCAAAGACATAATTACAAAACACCCTAATTTATCTGTTTTATCTAACTAGATTTGTTTTCGCCCATTCTGCCTAGTCTCGTCTGCGTCCTTGTCTGTCTGTCTGCCTTCTCTGATCTATCTTTAAGTATACACTATAACATGATCATATCACTTTTGACAAATAGCTTCAGCCAGAAATGAGAATAAAATATCAATTGAAATTTAGATCTGCTAGATGTGTTTATATTCATTCTTCTCACTCTCGATTTTCAACCACATTTTCGTCGGATTTATTCAATCCTTTCACCTCACTAATATATATATAATATATATTATATATATATATAAATATATTATTTATATATCATATATATATATATTTAAAGAAGAAAAACAACCGTAAGGAATTGTAAAAGAGAAAGGAACAAAAACGAATCTATTTAATTGATGGAGATTCAGTCTCATTTTTGTCTGTTGAATTGAAACTAAAGTCCACTTGATTACGATACAGTAGTTATTAAAAAGATATATGATAAAATCCAATTAAGAGTCTAGTTTCCCACGAAAATTGTTGTACTTATTACCTTTTACGACTGAATATTATGTTTGAAGATAATTATTCTAAAGAGTGACTAGGGAAATACTTTTTCCGGACCCTTTATTTAATTTTTATAAAAATTCCAAACAAATCATTTTCACCGTACGATTCTCTAAACATTCCTTCTCTAAAGAATAAGAGTATGAATAAATATTAACATCCAGAATGTTTTTTGAGAAACAATTCATTTTGGAGATCTTGCTGGTCGTAAAACAAAAACACAAATATTTCCTCAGGTAAGTTAGAGTGAAGTATAATGCTTTTAAATAAATAATTCAATACTTTTTAA
>CM042154.1:42359556-42362373 GCA_023376005.1 Doryteuthis pealeii | reverse complement strand
CGGACCTTATTTTTTTCTTTTTTATTTATTCTTTTAAGCGTTTATTTATATTCAATGTTTCTTTCTTTTTCATTTTTATCATTATTTTTGTTATCATTTCTTTCTTCCTTCTTTTCCCCCTGATTTTTCACTCTGTATCTATCCCCTTTTCTTGCGTTAACGACACTGAATACATTTTTTAGTTTACATATATTTTTCATTTTCTTTCCTTCTATTTCAATTATTTACTAGCAAAAAAAAAAAAAAACACCCTCCGGGTGGTGTAAAAGTATTTTTTTTAAAAAGATATTGCTTTGTGGAATTAAATAAATAAAGTAAAACGTTTAAAAATATTAATTATTTATTTAAAAAGCATCATATTCACTCTACTCTACTGAGATATTTGTTTTGTTTTACGACAGCAAGGATCTCCAAAATGTTTCTAAAAACATTCTGATTTAATTATTCATACTCTTATCTTTAGAGAAGAATTTAAGAATCGTACGAGTAAAATGTTTTTGTTTGGATTTTATAAAAATTAAATAAAGGGGGTCGAAAAAAGTATTTTCCCTAGTACATTTTAGGAAAAATTATCTTAAACATAAATTCATCTAAAGGTGAATAAGTATCAACATTTTCGTGAAAACTAGACTCTTAATTGATTTATCATATATCTTTTTTAAAACTACTGTATCGTAAGCAGTGACTTAGTTTCAATTACAGACAAAAAGAGACTGAATCTCCATCATTAATAGATATCAGTTTTTGTTTCTTTCTTCATTCCTTACGTTGTTTTCTTCTTTATATATATATATTATATATTATATATATATATATATATATATATATATATATTAGGAGTGAAGGATTGAATAAATCCGACAAAATGTGGTTGAAAATAGAGGGAAAAAATGAATATAACAACACAGCAACTAAATTCAATTGATATTTATCTCATTCTCTGGCTGAAGCTTTTTCAAAATTATATATATTATATGTATATAAAGATAGATAGAGAGAGAGACAGACAGACAGACAGACAGACAGAGACAGAGAGAATGGGGAAAACAAACTAAGTTAGATAAAACGATAGATATTAGGGTGTTTGTAATTATGTCTTGCCAGAGAGGAGATAATAACAAATGCAATTTAAGGTTTATTGGGCTGTGGTCGTTGAAAATTAAGGTGATTACATTTTCGATGATAACATTTAAAGGAATTTAACCTTATTTGTATGTATATCCTCTCTGGTAAAACGTAATTACTTTCTGAACACCTTAATAGATAGATAGATAGATAGATAGATAGATAGATATGAAAACATTGAGATAGATAGATAGATAGATAGATAGATAGATAGATAGATAGATAGATGGAACACTGATAGATAGATAGATAGATAGATAGATAGGATCACGCTGAGATAGATAGATAGATAGACAGATAGGTAGATGGATAAATAGATGGATAGATAGATAGATAGATAGATAGATAGATAGATAGATAGATAGGAAGGCATTGACATAAAATAGATAGATAGATAGATAGATAGAAGATAGATAGATAGATAGATAGATAATTGAGAGATAGATAGGAACACATTGAGATAGATAGGATGAATAGATAGATAGATAGATAGATAGATAGATAGATAGGAACGCATGACATAGATAGAATTGATAGATAGACAGATAGATAGATAGATAGATAGATAGATAGGAGCACATTCAGATAGATAGATAGATAGATAGATTAGATAGATAGATAGATAAGAAGAAAGAAAGGATTGAATATAAATGTAAAGAATTAACGAAGAGAAAATACGGAGAGTCAAATGAAAGAATATGATGGAGCAAAAGGAAAAAATGAGAAAAGCGTAAAAGCATCATTTGGATAAAATACATTAAGAAACTAGAAAAAAGAAAAAGAAAAAAAAAGAAACTTGGTGGTGTGAGATGAGAGTCGGAAAGATATCTTGGAGATTCGAGAAAAAGAATGGAAAAAGAGAAAATCAAGAACTAAAACTTGTTGGAACTTGTATAAAAGCAACCAAGACGGCCTGTGTGGTGCGAAAAAGGCAAGGGAAACTAAAGAGGGAACTCATTTGAATGTATGCGAAGCGATTGGGAGGAAGAAAAAAAGCACGACGAAAAAAATAAAAAAATGAAAAGAAACAGAGAAAACAATATAGCTGCCAAATGGACGAATGAATTGGCTAAGAGTAACGATGTTTGGCATCGCCTCCCTGATTCTTAGAACGCGGAGACGAGATGATTTCTCTGACGAAGTTTACGCGGGGAAAAAAAGCATTGTTGACGCGGGAAAGTTGTGGTTTGGGAGCAAAGCAGTGAAAAAGCAACCTCCATTTGATTGAATAAGCGAAAATGAGGCTGTCGATGAGGACGACGAAAAGGAGAAAGATGAGAGGGGAGGAGAAGAAAAAGACAGTTTTTATTAGTTGCCTTTTTGGAACTCTTGACGTTGATGGCCGATTCTTTTTAGCGTTGGATTTTCCAAAGATATTTACAGTAAACTCACACGCATCCGAATAACCTGAAGAATCTCCAATACACCAGGTAAAGCTAAATAAATGTTTCAATGTTTACATGCATACATACATAAATAGATAGATAGATAGATAGATGTGAACAGACAGACAGAGATATATATATATATACATATATATAATAATATATATATATTATTATTATAATATATATATATGAATGAGAAGACGGAGATAGATTGATAGATATATAGATAGATGATTACATATATACACATGAACAGACTGGGATAGATAGATAGATAGATAGATAGATAGATCTGAAAAGACCT
>CM042154.1:42307056-42354556 GCA_023376005.1 Doryteuthis pealeii | reverse complement strand
TATCTTTTCCCTCATTTTCTTTAACCATCCACTATTCTCATTTGCTTATCTCTCTCTTTCTCTCTCTCTCTCTCTCTATATATATATATATATATATAATATATATATATATTTATTCTTTTTTCTTTCCCTCTCTCTCTCTCTCTCTCTCTCTCTTCTCTCTCTCTCTCTCTTTCTCTCTCTCTACTAATTCAAATATCTGTTCCCTCATTCCGCTTTAACCATCCTCTATTCTCATTTGCTCATCTCTCTCTCTCTCTCTCTCTCTCTCTCTCTCTCTCTCTCTCTCTCTCTCTCTCTCTCTCTCTCTCTTACAGCATTGTCTCACTTTACTTTATTGTCTTCTTCTTCTTCTTCTTCTTCTTCTTCTTTTTCCATTACTTCCTTATCTTCTTCTTCTTCTTCTTCTTCTTCTTCTTCTTCTTCTTCTTCTTCTTCTTCTTCTTCTCTCTGTCTTCTCTCGTCTCTCTCTCTCTGTCCGTCTTTCTCTCTACCTTTTCCCCTACTCTTCTCCCCCATGTATTTTCTCTAAGCGTAATTTCTAAAAACTATTTCCCAAGTTGAATCCCGTTTTTTCCTCTTTATCGGCCATCTTAATTTACTCTTTTCTTTGTCTATCTCTTGTCTATCTTTCTGCTTCCATGTCTACTTCACACTTGCTAATTTCTTCCCCCATTCTTTTTCTCCTTTCATTCTTCTATCTCAGTCAATTTATTTATTGTTCTCTACTTCAGCGATTGCCCGAACCAACTTATTCCACGATTCATGAATATTCAACACATTCTAAACGATACGATCCGGCCGACAGAGGGCGCTCAATCAGACAATTTTACCGACTTATTCATTTGTTTTCATTCTCTTTCACTTTTGGATACTTTCCCTTTGTCATCTTCTTATATTTTTTTCTTGGGGGGGGGGGTTCTGTTTTTTATTTCTTTTTCAAAATTTTATTCAGCATTTATTTATTTTTTGTCTTTTTCGTTTTTATCAATGTACGAGGTGTATCCAAAAAGAAAATGGACTTTTTTCCAAAAAAAAAAAAAAAAAAAAAAAGAAAAAGAAAAAAAAGAAAAAGAAGAAGAAAATGTATTGCTTTATCAAAACCTTTAATGAAACTTGTCTTCTCCAAAATATCTTCTTCCGCCGTAAATACACCGTTCTAAAATGGCTTTTCTTTTATTTGTCATCTTTATTTTTTGTTGTGTCTTTATTCTTGTCTATTTTATTTGTCTGCTTTTTTTTATATATATATATTTGTTTTTTCAATACTTGAATGCGTTCTGAAAGTTGTTTTGTAGAGAAGTGTACAGTTCTCAAAGCGCATTCTCTTCTACGTGAGTAATCCCAAAAGTAAGGTCTCCAAACCGCTGGGGGCACATCGAAACTGTTCGTGCGGCTATTGGTAACACTTGTGTTTTCTGTGCATGCGCCTTCGTATGCTCCTGTCCCTACGCACACCTCGCTGCCAGGCTAAGTTTTGGCTTGGCAGTCGTTTCTGATGGAGTTCCCGATTGACTCTACCACCAAGTATGAAATTCACGCAGTTATTCGGTTTTAGAACGCAAAAGACATTTAACCGATTAAAATTCGTCACCAATTTACGGATCTCAAAAACATCTACAAATGGTGTAGGGAATTTGAACGACGACGAGGTTCAACGCTTCCTTAACGACATGGCGGCAAGCTGGTATGACATGTGCATACAAAAACTTCTACTGCGCTTTCAAAAATGCATCGACCGAAATGGCAATTGTATAGAATAATAGTTGAACTTTAATGTTAAATGTTGAAACTTTAAACGGATAAACTTTTATTAAACGTTTATTGAACAATAAATCTACACAAAACAATAAACGTTTCGGTGATTTCTAAATATTTTGCAGGCCTTACCTTTGGGATTAGCCTCATATATGTTGTATCGTTTGAACTCAACAACCATTTAAGCGGGACTTGAACGGGAACAAAATTCGAAACGTAGGGCAGCGAGTTGGGTTGGGGCACGATAGCTGTCTTGTGTTTAGCCCAAACATTTACGGATAAGCAGTTGATTGATTCATTGATTGATTTTAACGGGATGTCAACCCGTCATCCACCAAAATACTTTCCTCTGGCATACTATCCTCTGGTCACTACCCACGGCCAACAGCTGGTCACATTGGGGTGGGTCTTACCCCTCTGCAGACATGCAGTCGGCGTATTCTACTGCCCCAGAAAACAGGGCGGATAATTATTTGTAAACAACTACAGATTTAACTATTCTTTATACAAATAACTAGAAGTGGCTAGCCGGCGTCGCCTGGGTAGAGGGGGGTTAAGTTAGTCTCGTAGATCCATTATTACTGAATTATGAGTTGGATCCCCACTGGATGCCCCATTAAAATCCCTACGTAAAAAAAAGACATTGCGTTGATCCAGTCACTCTGAAAATAGAAATTTATGTCTACAATATTAAATGGAAAAAATTCCATGTTGTTTTCATTTAAATTTTATTGTTTAGGTATCTTTCATGAATTTAAAACAAATCTTCATTATTTTTGCTCAAAAACCAAGACCTGGTGATATTTAATACGTATATATATTTACTTTGTCGTTAATTGTTTTATTTTCGAAGTTTCCTCCGGACATACAGATTAACAACTGCCTTTTATATATGTATAGATCGATGACATATCAACATGTCTAGGGTTATTTTATACCTAAATGTTAGGATATAGCGTTCATTATTCGTTCATATTTACATTTTTTGTGAAGTTATTTCTTTTTTTTTTTCTTGTTTTGGTTGGGTTTTTTTTGTCGTGTATGGATGTCAAAACGTCCAAAAGGGGTGTTGTGAGGGTTTTTTTAACGATGGCGAGGTTCAACGCTTCCTTAACGACATGGCTGCGAGCTGGTATAAATATGCATTCAAAAACTGACACAGCGTCTACAAAAATTCATCGACCGAAAAGACGATTATGTAGAAAAATAATAGATACATGTTGAAACTTTAAAACTATGTAAACATCATTGACAATAAACAATCAAGTTTTCAGTGATTTCTAAATATTTTGGAAACCTTGCCTTTGGAATCACCCTTGTAATTTATCATTAGTAATTTATTAGTACTAGTACAAAATAAAAAACACCTCCGGGCGATGTAAAAATAATTTTTTGAAAACATAATGCCTGAGGGGTGGAAGTTAAAATTCAATGTCAGCGAGTTTGTACCCTAAGTAAGTAAAATCATCAAATTCATTAAAGGATTAAAAATAAAACAATTTGAAATGTAAACTTTAAATATGTATTAAAATAAAACAAACGATATATAGATATATGATACCTGTCATGTATTTATTAAAATTTGTTTTAAAAACAATGAAACTGTCTTATGTTGCATGTTCAAATTTTGAAAGTATTTTATTCTATGTTATGACGATTTTGGGTAATGTGACGTAAGCAGGGACGTAATTTTTGTTACAAACAAAAACCGGAAGCGAATCTCCATTAATAATAGATTAGATAGGAATAATAGAAACCATATAATTGCATGCAAACAAATGATTATCAAATAGTAATTACTATTATAAAACTATATAAAAAATAAGTCGTCCGGGAGGCCTAATGTCGGTATCAGCCAGACAGCGATGGAGTCTATCCCCTTTTCACAAGCGCTAGACAAAGGGATTATTTTAGTGTCTGATGTGGAGCACTACACCTACCACCAGCTCCTTGCTTTATCGCATAGATCCCAGTGCTACTCATACGCTGAGTTGGCGAGGGTCGGTATCGAAACCGGAACCTTTGTGATTCCTAGGTGTGTGTATAAATTATCAGTATTAAGAATAGTACTAGAAGCTTTGAAATAATTTAAAATGTACGTTTTGGGGTCATAAGATCTATTTGAAAATTATCAATATTAAAATAGGAATACTTGAATTTATACAACCATGTGCAAATTATTTTTATAAAAAAATAGTTACTTGGAGCTAAAATTGCTTACAAAAGATTATTATTACTAGCAAAAAAGAAAACAACCTCTGGGCGGTGTAAAAATTAATTTTTGAAAGATACTGCCTGAGAGGCGTGGGAGTTAAAAAATTCAATGTTAGAGAGTTTCTATCATAAGTAAGTAAATCATCAAATTTATTAAAGGTGTAAATAAAACAATTTAAAATGGAACATAGTTCTGATAACTTAAATATATTATTCAAATAGAACGAAATATAAATCATATAATACCGAGCATGTGGTTATCAAAACTGTTTTTTTTTTTTTTAAATAAGGGTCGTCTAAGGTTGCATGTTCAAATTTTGAGTGTATTTATTCTATGTTATGATGATTTGGGTAATGTGACATAAGCAGTGACGTAATTTATGTTTACAGACAAATGGAGACCTAATCTCATTTTAACAGATTAGTTACTTGAAAATTATATATTAATTGCTTGGAAATTCATGTTTTTCAATAGGAATTCTTGAAACCACTGTGGGAAAAATTATTTCATGTTATTGGTTGGTTTTATGATTTTAACGGATCATGTCAACCTGTTAGGCTTATTTTTTCCTAAATATTATGAATCACATTCATTGTATATCTACATATTTATAAAGCAGATGCTATTTGTTACCTATAGATAGGACCCTAACAGATTACTTCCACTCCGGGTCAGAGTACATCTGGGATGATGCCAATGAAGGATTACCCGGCATCTCAATAATTGAGCCTCACCCATCAGATGCAGTTTAGTGTCTATACTATACACACTACCTTTTTTGGCCAGCATTTCTAAGGCCTCGTCATCAGGGTCTATCTATGTTAAGATAGTTATTTGAAACTATAATTTACGTGAACCACATAATTACTTGCGGAAAACCGCCCCTGTCGTGGGCTGTAGATACACTGACTGTACCTCTGCAGAGAGGTAAAATCGCTCCCAATGGGGCCAATCGGTAGCGAGCCGTGATGCTTAAGGACGTAATCCTGATGACTGATTAGTCCAATGACATGCAACACTCCACTAGGCTAGATAGGCGGTCGGAGAGACTCTCCCCGATCAATCGGCTGGTCACGTTAAGCCCTAGCACGGTTATGATTGTCCCAACCGTATTTGCTCTCATAGCAATCCTCCAACCCTTTCATTCATATATGTGCTAGAATGCGGTGCCTGAGGGTCTTGGTGTCCTGGGTATGGCGTTAACTGGTGAAGTTCCAATTCAGGAACTCTAGGAAAAAGTGAAGTAACCCTTTATCACTATTAACCCACGTGCACACTGACCGAAGTCAGTTAGGGTACCATCTATGGGTTGAATAGTTTAAAAATGATTATTAAAAAATGTGTTTAAAAAACTGAGTTTGGAAAAAATTGAATACCCAACAAGAATTAATAAAACAAAATGTCTTTGCCTAAGATAACCAACAAGGTTCGGGCATACCGTAAAATCCAACCAAACAACCCAAGAATAAAGTAACTGTATCCTTTTGGCATATGATGATCCACCATTTTCATCATCATTATATTTATCAGATTATCAGGCCATGCTGACAGCACGTATTTCTCTTGATCTTATTCTCACCATCCGTCTCTATTGGTCATTGTTTCTGGTATGTTTCCGCTCAGCACCAGAACAATACAGAGCGGATTGATGTAAATAAATCCAGCCAACCAACCAATTTGCGGCGAAATGATTTCGGCTTTAAATAACCCAATAAGTTTGATGATAAAATAAAATCCAGACAACCAACCAATTTGCGGGAAATGATTTCGGCTTTAATACCCAATAAGGTTTGATAACAAAATAAAATCCAGCCAACAACTAATTTGCGGGAAAATTATTTCGGCTTAAATAACCCAATAAGGTTTGATGCAAAAATAAAATCCAGCCAACCAACAAATTTGCGGGAAAATGATTTTGGCTTTAAATAACCAATTAAGGTTTGATATGTCATAAAATAACCAACCAACCAACATATGCAACGAGGTCTTAGTACACATCTTCGCAATTCTAATTGCATAGCTTCATTGTTAGCTAAACGTTCACATAAGAACGAACATACAGATTTCGTGAGCGAGACAGCTGTTACACAAGATGGAGTATGTGTGTGTTTGTGTAGCAGACTGTAGAATGTGGGCTTTCTCACGGTTAAACCTTCTTGATTGGGTTCGACTTTAGAGAAAAGGTAGGAGCCAACGTTCACGGCTGCCCGCGCTCACGTCTGCCTCTATCAGTGCAGTGTTGCTGGTGGCCCCCTGACGGCTCACGGGAAAAGCGTTCACATTGCGAAGTAGAGACCTAATGCTTGTATTAACGCACGATCAGCGACAATCGAAAACCAGGAAGGCACATAACGAGACTCCACATAAATTGCCTCTTTAACATTCTTCTCTTTTTCTTGCTCTCTTCTTTCTTTCTTTCTTTCAATTCTTTCTTTCTTTCTATGAGTTAATCTTTTTTCCTTCTTTATTTCTCCCATCAATCTCTTTCTTTATCTCTACTTACATCATTCACTCTGTCTTACTCTTTTCGTCCATCCTAGCTAATCACTTAATTTAGGCAGTAGAAGAACAAGAAAAGGATGATGATGTTGATGTGATGATGAATTAGAATTGAAGAAGAGAAGAAGAAGAAGAGAAGAAGAAGAAGAAGAAGAAGAAGAAGAAGAAGAAGAAGAAGAGACGAATACAAAAAGGAGGGGGAGGAGGAAAAAATAAAAATTTGAGAAAAGATAAGAAAATTAAAAAAGACTGCCACATCAAGTGATCTGAGCATCTTTTTTAATTTTATTAATTATTCCCGTTCACTGTTTTTCTTCCCCTCCCTTCCGGTTGTGATTTCTCATTCTTCTTCTTCTTCTTCCTTCTTTCTATCTTCTTCTTCTTCTTACTTCTTCGTTCTTCCTCTCTAATTCATCAATCATCATCAACGCATCATCATCTCTTTCTGTTCTTCTACTGCTCCTGTAATTTTATACTGATTGAGCTTGATGGACGAAAAGAGTAAGTGACGATGTGAATGATGTAAGTAAGATAAAGAAAGAGATTGATGGGGAGAAATAAAGAAGGAAAAAAAAGATTAACTCATAGAAGAAGAAAAGAATTGAAAGAAAGAAAGAAAGAAAGAGAGCAAGAAAAAGAGAAGGAATGTTAAGAGAGGCAATTTATGTGGTCGTCGTTTATGAGTGCTTCCCTGGTTTTCGATTGTCGCTGATCGTGCGTAATATACAAGCATTAGGTCTGCTACTTCGCAATGTGAACGCTTTGTCCCGTGAGCCGTCATGAGGGCGCCACCGTAGCAACCTGCGCCTGATAGAGGCGACGTGAGCGCGGCAGCCGTGAACGTTGTCCTACCTTGTTCTCTAAAGTCCGAAACCCAATCAAGAAGGTTACCGTGAAAGCCCACATTCTACAGTTCTGCTACACAAAATCACACCACATACTCCATCTTGTGTACACAGGCCGTGTCTCGCTCACGAAATAGTGTGTTATGTTCGTTCTTATGTGAACGTTTAGCTAACAATGGAAGCTATGCAATTAGAATTGCGCAAATATGTGTAGTGCTCTCGAAACCTCGTCTGCATATGTTGGTTGGTTGGTTATTTTATGACATATCAAACCCTTATTGGGTTATTAAAGCCCAAAATCATTTTCCGCAAAAATTGATTGTGCTGGATTTTATTTTGTCTATCAAACCTTATTGGGTTATTTAAAGCCGAATAATTTTCCCGCAAATTAGTTTGTTGGCTGGATTATTTTGTTATCAAAACCTTATTGGGTTATTTAAAGCCGAAATCATTTTCCCGCAAATTGGTTGGTTGTCTGGATTTTTTATCATCAACCTTATTGGTTATTTAAAGCCGAAATCATTTCGCCGAAATTGGTGGTTGGCTGGATTTTTTTATACTCAATCCGCTCTGTATGATTCTGGGTGCCGAGCGAAAACATGACCAGGAAACATTATGACCAATAGAAGACGGATGGTGAGAATAAGTCAAGAGATACGCGTGCTTGTCAGCAGGCTGATAAATGATGATAATAATGATGAATGAAAATGGTGGATCATCATATAGCCAAAAGGATACAGTTACTTATATTCTTGGTTGTTTGGTTGGATTTCTACGGATATGCCAACCCTGTGGAGTTATCTAGGCCTAAAGATCCATTTGTTTTATTAATTCTTGTGGTATTCAATTTTTCAAACTCAGTTTTTTAAACACCATTTTAATATCATTTTTTAAAAAAACTATTCCAACCACTGATGGTACCCTAACTGCTTCGGACTCTCAGTGTGTCACGTGGAAATCTGGGTTTTTAGTGATAAGGTGCCTTACCTTCGACTTTCCCTAGGATTGCCTGAATTGGAACTCTCCACCAGTTTAACGCCCTGGATGACCAAGGACACCACCCTAGAGGCAGCCGTGGGTCAATCGCACATACTATGAATGTAAAGGGTTGGAGATTGCTATGAGCGATACGGAAGATTTGGACAATTGCATCTAGGTGCTAGGGCTTAACTGAGACCAGGACTCGATTGGATCGGGGGAGAGTCTCTGCCGACCGCCTACGTAGCCTAGTGGGATAGTGTTGCATGCATTGGACTAATCGTCACTCTAGTAGATTAGCCGTCTAAGCATCACGGGCCTCTGTACCGATTGGCCCCAGGCGTTGGGGGCGATTTTACCTCTCTGCCAGAAGTGGGTACAGTCAGTGTTATTCTACAGCCCTACCGACAGCGGCGGTTTTCCACAAGTAATCTAGTAAGGTGTCACGTAAATGATTATCCAGTTTCACATTTAATCATTACTTAACATAGATTCCTGATCCCTCTGATGACGAAGGCTGAAATAGTGGCTGCGCCCAAAGAAGGGTGTGTATAGTTATGACAGCTTAAATGTGCATCGTTTATTGTGAGGCGTCCAATTATTGAATGCGGTAATCTTTCATGGCATCACTCCTCCATGATTGTCTCTGACCCTGAGTGGAAGTTTGTTTAGGGTCCTATCTACCCTAGGTCAGGAAACGCTCTGTTATAAATTATGTAGTATACAATGAACTGTTATTTCAAGAATATTTAGGTACAAATTTAAGCCATAGACAGGTTGACCATGCCGGTTTAAACAATTTCAATATACCAACCAATAACTGAGATAAAGAGTAATTTTTAACACCACAAGTGTTTCAAGTGAATATTCCTATTTAAAAAACACATATATTTCCGAGCGCAATGTATATAATTTCAAGTAAACTAATCGTGTTAATAAGGAGATATAGTCTGTTATCATTCATTGTTGTCGTAACATAAATTACGTCTACTGTCTTATGCACCATTTACCAATCATCATAACATAGCTAATGAAACATCTCTCAGGAATTTTTGTTGAGACATGCAACCTTAGACACTTTAGTTTTAGAATATAAGTTTTTCGAAAACCACGATGCTCTTGGTATTATTTATTATTTCGTTGTGCTTTTTGAAGATATATATCTTAAGTTAGTCAGGTACGTTTATGTTTCCTTTTTTAAATTGTTTTATTTTAACTTTAATAATGTGTGAGATTGATTTTACTTACTTGTTGATAGACACTCTCTTACATTGAATTTTTAACTCCCACGGCACTCTCAAGGCAGTTATCTTTTCAAAAGATTAAGTTTTATTCACCGTCTCCAGAGGTTGTTTTCTTTTTTGCTAGTAATAATAATCTTTTGTAAGCAATTTTAGCTCCAACGCTAACTATTTTTAATAAAATTAATAGTGCAGCAATGGTATGTATAATTCAATTGACTTCCAATTTTTATGATTTGTATAATTTCCATATCTGTTTAATACCCCTATAAAACTACATTTTTTAGATGTTATTTCAAGCTGACTCTGAAGGTACCTATTCTTAATACTGAGTAAGTTATGCTACACTTAGAATCATTCCAATTGGTTCCGGTATGTCGATAACTACGCCTCGCCAAACTCAGCGTGAATGAGAGGGTGCTTCACTGGCGATCTCCTCGATAAGAGTCATTGATGCTGAATTGTTGTAGTGTGAGTGCTCCACATCTAGACACGTTAAAATAATCCTAAGTGGTTTGGGTCTAAGCGCTGGTTGACACCACGGGAGAGACTCCAATCGCTGTACTGGCTGACTCGATCCAGGGGCGCTCTCGCGCACGAGTGTGTGTTTTCTATAGTGAGTTTTTTAATCAGTAATTTACTATTTGATAATCATTTGTTGGCATGCAATTATATGGTTTCTGGTCCTACTCTAATTCTAAATTTCAACCATATATGGAGATTCGCTTCCGTTTGTTCGCTCAACAAAAATTACGTCCGCTTTTGCTGTAGTTCACCATTAGCCCAAAGATATCTGGTCTACTAACCCCATAGAATAAATACTTTCAAAATTTGAACATGCCAACATAAGGGGACATTTCATTGTTTTTTAAACAAATTTTAATAAATACTGGACAAAGTTTAAATTATATATCTTATATATCGTTTATTATATGTTTGATAATATTTAAAGTTAACTAATTCAAATTTTGTGTTTATTTTATAATCTCTCACCTAGAATATGATGATTTAATACTACTGTAAGCAGGGGTTACCTCATAACTCTCCGGACGTGAACAATTCGAATTTTACCTCCACCTCAGAGCTTATGGTTTCAAATATTTTAACATCGCCCGGAGCGGTAGTTTTTTTATTCCAATGGTGTACTTAAGTACGTAATATTTCACTAATGAGTAAAACATTACAAGGGTATTCTCAGAAGGACGAAAGGTTCTCCCAGAAATCATTTAGGAAATCACTGGAATAAGAGCTTGAGATTGATTTATGTGTCTACTCGAATTTTCCTGGGTTTTAAGAAGATTATCATAACTAACCTATATAGTTGGGACTGTATCTTATATTGATTTTCACATATCTCTTTTCTGTCAAGAACATGATAATTTGTTGTAGCGCTGTGTCAAGTTTGTGGAAGGTAAGTGCAATTGAATCGTCTGATTTACAATGGTATGGGCCCGTTACTCCATGGCTCCGCCATACCATTATGATACCCCGTTAAGGAATGCGATTTGAAACTCTCTTCGCCGCCATCGTTTCACTATGTATACCTCCTCATAATCACAATCACTCCCTTAATACTGCGAGCGTTTCCACCATAGCATGATCTCACAAAGAAACCCCAACCGATCAACACATGTGATATACAAAAAAAAATACTAATTACACTTCACAAAATATGTGATAATGAACTCGAGGATGACGTCTATTATATTCCTAACATATAAGTATATTCAATACTACCCCTAAAATGTTTAGTGTATAATGTCCCGTCTATACATATATAAAAGTGCTAAGTTGTGAATTAATCTGATGAGTGTCCGCGGTTAGGATGAAACTTTCGAAACATAAAACCAGAATTAACGACACGTAAATATATACGCATTAAATAATAACTGACCAGTCATATGGTTTTTCGAGCTCAAGAAATAATGAAATTTAATTTGTTGTGTTAAATATCAAGTAATCATGACACGCTCTGAACAATAAAATTTAAAGAATGAAACAACATGGAATTTTTTTCCATTAATATTGTAACATAAATTTCTATTTCAGAGTGACTGGATCAAACGCATTAGATGTCTTGTTTTTTACGTGTTAGTGAATTTTTATGGAAGAGCATCATCAGTGGGGGATAACCAAACTCATGAATTCACGTAACTTAAGATGGATCTGCGGACTAACTTAACCCCCTGAAAAGCTTGCTAAGCCCAGCGACGCCCGGCTAGCCACGTGCTAGTTTTGTATAAACGAAAGTTAAATCTGTGTTGTTTACAAATATATTATTCGCCCTGGGTGTTTGGGTCAGTAGATATCAGCCGACTTGCATGTCTTCAGTAGGGTAAGACCCTACCACGTAACTGTTATATGGCAATGGTGACCAGCTTTGTTGGCTCGATACAAGGGTTTGGCAGGGTACCCGGTGAACCAGAGGTAGTATGCCAGAAGGAAAGCTGATTACTGTGTGTGGGAATAGACGGGTTGGAGCATCACACTGTTTAAATTTCAATCAATGATACAATCAGACTCCGCTTTAATCGCGTACAATGTTGGCTTAAACACAAGACAGCTATCGTGCCCCCCCAACCCAACTCGCTGCCCTACGTTCGAATTTGTTCTTCCGATTTCAAGTCCTCGCTTAACAGGTTGTTGAGTTTCAACCGATTTTACAATTAATATGGTCTACTTCTCCAACCATATGGTCATATGCCTCGTTTTAATTAGTTAGAAATCACCGAAGCAGATTTATTGTTGTTGGTTACTTTTATTGTGTCTATAAGCGTTTCGTACATACCAATAGTTTATCCGTTTAAATGTTCAACCAGTTATACATAAATGTCTTCGAACTGAGTGTATTCTATACAGTTTGCCACTTTCTGGTCTATATGCATTTTGAAAGGCGCGAGAAGTTTTTGTGGATGCACATGTCATACCAGCTTGCGCATTGTCGTTAAGGAAAGCGTTGAACCTCGTTCGTCGTTCAAATTCCCTACAACCCATTTGTAGATGTTTTTGAGGATCCGTAAATTGGTGACGAATTTAATCGGTTATTGTCTTTTGCGTTCTAAAACCGAATAACTGCGGTTGTGACCATTAAATTGTCAATACTTGGTGGTAGCAGGTTCAAAATACGGGAACTCCATAACTTAGATATACGATCGCCAAGCACAATTAGCCTGGTGGCAGCGTAGGTGTGTGTGATACGGATGACAGGAGCATACGTAATAGCGCAGACTGCACAGAAACACAAGTTTGACCAATATGCCGGACACGATTACTCCAGTTTCGATGTGCCCCCAAGCTCGGTTTTTGAGACCTTACTTTGGAATTACTCATGATAAGAGAGAATGCGTCTGTGGAGGCTTAGTTTCTCTTCTACCAAAACATCTTTCAGAAAACGCATTCAAGTTATTGAAGAAAACCAGAACGGTATATATATATAAAGAAAAGGCTGACAATAAAACTAGACAGAATAAAGACACAACAAAAAATAAAGATGACAATATAAAAGAAAAGCCTTTTAGAACGGTGTATCGGCGGAAGAGATATTTGGATACGAACAAGCTTTCATCTCCTAAGGATGTGGTGATAAAGATAGTTACATTTTTCATTCTCTCTTTTATCTCCTTTTTTTCGTCTTTTTTGCCTTTTTTAATTTTGTTTTTTTTTTTGGAAAAAATTCACTTTTCTTTATTGCGATACACCTCGTACATGATAAAAACGAAAAAGACAAAATAAGATTTACATTTCTGAATAAAATTTTGTGAAAAGAACATAAACACAGAACCCCCAACCCCCAAGAAAAAAAATATAAGAAGATGACAAAAAGGGAAAGTATCCAAAGTGAAAGAGAATGGAAAACAAATGGATAAGTCGGAAAATGTCTGATTGAGCGCCTCTGTCGGCGTCGGTATCGTTGGGATCAGAATTGGTTGATATATTTCTTATGAGAGCTCGCATGGATAAGGTTGCTTTTCGTGGCAAGTCGTCTAGAGTAGATGATCCAATTAAAATAAGTTGAACTAGTATAGCAAAATGAAAGGAGAAAACATACATGGGGGAAGCAAGGTGATTATTGATAGAACAAGGGGGCTCTCTCCATGGGATCTGTTTGTGGGATAGACATGAAGTGCAGAAGTAGATCAAGAGATAGACAAAGAAAAGTGTAAGTAAATTAAGTAGGTATTTGGTCCTGGAATGAGAGAGAGTAAAACAAAGCGGAATTAGAACTTGGGGAAAGAGCTTTTAAATTACGCTTAGAGAAATACATGGGGGAGTAAGAGTGTAGGGCGTGAAATAGAGGTAGTGAGTTACGGAAAAGTACGTGACAGGAGAGAGAGAGGACGATGGAGGAAGACAGAGCAGAAGAAGAAGTAAGAAGAAAAGGAAGAAGAAGAGAAGAAGCAAGAAGATAGGGAGATTAAGGATATATAATGGAGAGAATATAAGAAGAAGAAGAGAAGGAGAGGTAAGACAATAAAGGTAATGAGCAATGCTGTAGAGGAGAGAGAGAGATGAGATGACAAGAGAGACGTGAAGTTATGACTGATCGAGAGTGAGAGTACTTGAGAGAGCACGTGAGGATTTGAGTACGTAAGTATTATTGAGCAATGAGATAGAGTGGTTTAAAGCGGGAATGAGGGGGAAACAGATATTTGAATTAGTAGAGAGAGAGAAGGAGACGAAGAGAGGGGATGGAGCGAGAGAGAGAGATCCGGTAGACGCCCGAGAGAGAGTGAAGAGAAGAAGACAAAGCCCATCTAACACGTGTTGAATACCTTAACTAATATACCTGCGCGCTTCTCCTACCCTAATATCGCCGCGTCGTAGTTATATATATATTTATATTATTATGGACCGAGCATTGCAGCAGCATAGGAACTCCTTTGCGCAGTGATTCGCAACCTGATTCAGAATGATAAAGCAAACTGTTAGGGACAGAATAGGTCTGCGTAGTGTTAATAGAAAACGGATGGGACATAGAATTGGAAATCTAGTACGGAGAGAGAGAGAGAGCATCGAGAGGACCACAGAGTCAGACAGACAGCACAGACAACGAGAAGACAGAGCAAGAAGTAAGAAGAAAGATAGCTACAGACCAAAGAAGATAGAATAGCACAAGAAGAACAGAGAGAAGACAAGATAGATGACTAGCATAGATAGCGTCATGAGCAAACGCAGATATTACTGAGTCCTACAGTGAGGTCGCTTGTAATGACAGACGAGAGCAGATGGTAAGGCAGAGTACTAGAATTAGCATATAGAAAGAACAGTGAATTATAGGTGGATACTGCGAGAAAGGACGAAGGAAATAGCGACTATAGAGGAAAAAAGAATCAAAAGATGGCAAAATGTGGGAGGAATTTTACAGGAAGATGAAGACCGAGCAAGGAAGTATCGATGAATGAGACGACGTCGAGGACGAGATGCCAGAGCACGAGTTAGAGAGGGAGAGAGAGAGAGAGGAGAGAGAGAGAGAGGAGAGAGAGAGAGATATCGTTAAAAAGAGGAGTTCTTTGAACGAGGAGAATATATTTGAAAAGTAGGAGTGAAAGTGATTATAAGGAAAGATAAAAGAGAAAGACAAAGAAAGAAAGAACACTTAAAATCAACCAACTCATTCACTAGGTACAAAAAATTATATATTAGAATTTACCACGGATCTTATCGCAGAAGCAAGATGTAATTTATTTACTGGACTGCACACGCTGCCAAAAACAATACATTGGAAAGTCCGAATGACCATTTAATTCTAAAGAAATGACTATAGGCACAGAATCAAATCTATGAAATACAGTAAACTAATACAACATTTCTGCTCAAACATTCACGACTTTAACATACGAGGGCGAGTTAAAAAGTAATGCCATTTTATTTACGATAGGTATAATTACCAACACAGGAACATGTATCATACATCAAAATGAAGCTGGTCCTCTGTGGATCACATCCCTAGTTCTCCACATAGTCACTGTTTCTCTTAATAGCAATGTTCCACCTTTTGAATGAGAGCATGTATCTCTGATCCCGTAAAGTTCTGTTGACTGTTCTTTGAGCCACATTTTACTACAGATTTCACTTCCTTGTCACTGGAATGATGTTTGCCTCTTTTCGGCTCAATGAAAGAGGTTTTGATACTAGCACCATAAAACAACATCTAGCGCCATAAAACATCATCTAATTAAAAACCATACAGACAATTCAAGAATCTATTAATAATGGAGATTCGCTTCCGGTTTTTGTCTGTAACAAAAATACGTCACTGCTTACGTCACATTACCAAAATCGTCATAGCATAGAATAAATTTATTCTACGATTTTTGGCAAGTTCAAATTTTGAGTGTATTTTATTCAATAAATACACTCAAAATTCGAACATGCAACATTAGACAGTCCTCATTGTTTTTTAAACAAGTTTAAATAAATACATGACTGGTATTATATATCTATATATCGTTTTGTTTTTTTAATACATATTAAAGTTTACATTTAAAATTGTTTTATTTTTTAATCCTTTAATAAATGTGATGATTTTACTTACTTAGGGTAAAATTCGCTGGCATTGAATTTTTAAATCCCACCCCTCAGGCAATATGTTTCAAAAAATATTTTTACATCGCCCGGAGGGCGTTTTTATTTTTGTACTAGTAAATATTATTTTCATAAAGAAGAAATATTTCATGGTCTTCAATAGTAACTGATAAATACATATATCGCTATATATATTGATCAAATCCTTAAATCACAGAAAGACTTGCGTTTTTATGCCAAACAATGAAAGTCAGTTAACGTCCCTTCTAGAGAGCTCTACCGGTTTTGGAGTATATGATAGTCATCAACAGATTTGTTTCGTGTTTCGTATTTCGACGTTTCACGTCTCTTCTGTATGGCTAGACTTAGTAACTACTTCTAGCCGGGAGCGAAACCCGGCTGACTTTACATGTCCGATTCTGTAACCACTCGGTTGTCTTCAGCTGCAAGTAAGAAGCGGAGTTTTAACTGATAAATACATACATCAGTATATATATATATATATGTTACGATTACTAGAGAGTTCAAATCCGTAAATGACAGGAAATCTTACATTTTTACGCTGACGGTGAAAGTCAGTTAAAGTCCCTTCTAGAGAGCTCTACCGGATTTTGGGAGTATATAATAGTCATCCACAGACACGTTTCGACGTTTTACGTTTCTTCAGTGGGTTAGATCTAGCAAATATATATATATATATATATATATATATATATATATATTATATATATTATTATTTATTGCTTGAAGGCAATTATAAATGCAAGTATCGTATAAAATTCGATAATCATAGAAAATAAACTTGACAAGTAAATCCCGCAAAGGATGGCTCGCCATGCAGAACACGTACAGACTGTTTCGACTTTATTAAGTCTCTTCAGCGATGTATACTAACGACTCCCCTCCGACAGGAATCGAAACCGGGACTTCACAGGCATAGTCAGAGACCATATCCGTTCGGCCGCCGGTACATAGCGAACAATCCCTGCGAAATTAACCTTGACAAACATCCAAAATCTTATATATATATATATATATATATATATATATATTATATATATATATATATATATATATATATATATATATATATATATATATATATATATATATATATATATTATATATATATATATATATATATATATATATATATATATTATATATATATATATATATATATATATATATATATATATATATATATATATATATATATATAATATGGGAGTACGATGAGGAAATTAATCCGACAGTATGTGGAGAAAATTTTTAAAGAAAACAAACACAGGATGTCCTGAACGATGGAAACTCTTTATGTCGATACTTAAGTATTTAGGTTTTTTAAAATTAAAACCTTCTTCAGGACATTGAATATTTGTATGAGTAAAAGACGAAGATGTTCAGTGTATGTTGAATGTGTGATAAAAGGTTATTATCCGTTATTTACTTGGCGTTTTTATATGAAAGCCGATGACGCGATCATTGCATGTGAAAGCGAAAATTGATGATCAGAAACCCAACTACTACCTCTGACCGGGAGTGAATCCGACTGATTTTTCGTCAGCCTGATTCGTTAACCTCTCAGCCATTTGACAACTGTTGTAAAGGGAGGGGGGGGTAAACTATTAAATACATATATTTGTTGATATATTTTACGATCACCAGAGTGATCCAGTCTGCAAACAGACGATCATTGGTTTATGCTGACAGTGAAAGCTAATTTAAGTCACCCCTAGAGAGCTCTATCGGGTTTTGGGCGCATATAATATGTGATCCACAGACACCGTGTTTCGACGTTTCATATATATATATATATATATATATAATCTTTTGTTTAATAATGGCCCTTGCAGTAAGCAATTTTATCGATTCCAGCCTCATGTTTCAATTCGAAGATTATCCTAGAAATTCTTTTATGGATTCTTTTATGGATTACATTAGAAAAGGGGTGTGTATGGGGGGGGGGCAGATCCTTGACAGAATGAATTCAACGTCAATTTGTTTCCAATGATCCCAATGGCACACAATGCTTGAAACAAAACAAAAAAACAAATTCAATTCTTTAATGGTGAAAATACATTAGTCGGTCTATCTATAAAGAAGACATTTTAAACAAGTAAAAACATTATGGGTTCTCACTCAGTTGACTTCTCAGAAGAAAGCGGATCACGTGCAAATATACCACGTGACATTCACAAAAATATCATGATCATTTGTGATATCCTAGGGTCAGCTTTTTTTCTGTTATCGACTTTTATGGTCAACAAATATTCTTTTAGATTATTTTATCTTTTCATTGGTTTGTTTCATAAACACGCACGAACAAATATATATACACACACACATATATATACATACATATATATGTATATATATATGAAGATAAAATACGAAACATACATAAACACACACACACACATATCCCTTTTTTATTCATTTATTTATTCATAATACTCCGTATATGTAAAACTATATACACGCATCTTTATATGTACGTTTGAGTTCTCAATTTTGGTTGGATCTTATCAAATTAACCCAGGACACAAATTTTCGTGTGGATTACACAATCGTCAAACCGAAATATAAAAAATGGCTAAAATTAAAATCCTGGACGAAGGTGTTTTTTCACTTTGCATGTTCTTGGGAAATGCATGAATCCATCTGTTCATTCCTCCCCCAGCTATGGGTAAATAGTAAGGTAGACTGGACTATTTTGCCTTGTTACGGCCACCGGCCAAGGAGAAGGGAAAACTTTGAATTCAAACCAGTGCACCCCCCTTAAGAATTGACCATGTGCCGCATCTTTCGCGTAACGGAAGGATTGGAAAACATATTGGTACATCAGTATATAATTAAAAACGAATAAGTTTTTTAAAAATCTTCTCCACTGACCCCGAAACTTAGTCTCAATCGGCTGTCAAGCTCTAGCACCTATATGATTGTCTCAACCCTATTGCTCTTATGGCAATCCCCAACTCTTTTTATCATATGGGTACTAGAAGTCGGTGGCTGAGAGTCTTCATGTCTTGGGAATGACGTTAAACTCTATCTGATGGTGAGATTCCAGTTTTGGGGGTTTGGGGAATGTGGAGCACCCCTTTATCACCATTGCTTTCTGGTCCACTCTGACCCGGAGTGGTAGTACCCGTTAGGACTTATTACTTTTGTTGTCATCTACTAAGCAAAACTTAGTCTTACATATAAGTATCAGGTTGCTTACAGTACCTATTGTTTCGAATTTGTGACTCATTTAAGTGCAGACTCAATCAGTTTTGTAAATCGAATAATGAATTCTCATAAGCATATTTTTCGGAGTTACTTTTGTCATTTGCCTCTCGTAAGTCATGGATAGGAGTTCATGTATGAAAATATTAGATTATCAATCTATCTATCTATATATTAATCTAAGTCTGTTCATATCTATCTTTTTTATCTATCTATTAATCTCAGTCTACTCATATGTAAATATGTATGTATGTATGTATGTAAGCATCTATCTATCCATCTATCTATCTATTTAGGTCTTTTCAGATCTATCTATCTATCTATCTATCTATCTATCCCAGTCTGTTCATGTGTATATATGTAATCATCTATCTATATATCTATCAATCTATCTCCGTCTTCTCATTCATATATATATATATATATATATATATATATATATAATATATATATATATATATATATATATATATCTGTCTGTCTGTTCACATCTATCTATCTATCTATCTATTTATGTATGTATGCATGTAAACATTGAAACATTTATTTAGCTTTACCTGGTGTATTGGAGATTCTTCAGGTTATTCGGATGCGTGTGAGTTTACTGTAAATATCTTTGGAAAATCCAACGCTAAAAAGAATCGGCCATCAACGTCAAGAGTTCCAAAAAGGCAACTAATAAAAACTGTCTTTTTCTCTTCTCCTCCCCTCTCATCTTTCTCCTTTTCGTCGTCCTCATCGACAGCCTCATTTTCGCTTATTCAATCAAATGGAGGTTGCTTTTTCACTGCTTTGCTCCCAAACCACAACTTTCCCGCGTCAACAATGCTTTTTTCCCCGCGTAAACTTCGTCAGAGAAATCATCTCGTCTCCGCGTTCTAAGAATCAGGGAGGCGATGGCCAAACATCGTTACTCTTAGCCAATTCATTCGTCCATTTTGGCAGCTATATTGTTTTCTCTGTTTCTTTTCATTTTTTTATTTTTTTCGTCGTGCTTTTTTTCTTCCTCCCAATCGCTTCGCATACATTCAAATGAGTTCCCTCTTTAGTTTCCCTTGCCTTTTTCGCACCACACAGGCCGTCTTGGTTGCTTTTATACAAGTTCCAACAAGTTTTAGTTCTTGATTTTCTCTTTTTCCATTCTTTTTCTCGAATCTCCAAGATATCTTTCCGACTCTCATCTCACACCACCAAGTTTCTTTTTTTTTTCTTTTTCTTTTTTCTAGTTTCTTAATGTATTTTATCCAAATGATGCTTTTACGCTTTTCTCATTTTTTCCTTTTGCTCCATCATATTTCTTTCATTTGACTCTCCGTATTTTCTCTTCGTTAATTTCTTTACATTTATATTCAATCCTTTCTTTCTTCTTTTATCTATCTATCTATCTATCTATCTATCTATCTATCTATCTATCTGAATGTGCTCCTATCTATCTATCTATCTATCTATCTATCTATCTGTCTATCTATGTCAATGCGTTCCTATCTATCTATCTATCAGTCTATCTATGTCAATGCGTTCCTATCTATCTATCTATCTATCTATCTATCTATCTATCCATCTATTTCAGTGTGTTCCTATCTATCTCAATGTGTTCCTATCTATCTCAATGTGTTCCTATCTATCTATCTATCTATCTATCTATCTATCTATCTATCTATTTATGTCAATGCCTTCCTATCTATCTATCTATCTATCTATCTATCTATCTATCTATCCATCTATTTATCCATCTACCTATCTGTCTATCTATCTATCTATCTCAGCGTGATCCTATCTATCTATCTATCTATCTATCTATCAGTGTTCCATCTATCTATCTATCTATCTATCTATCTATCTATCTATCTATCTATCTCAATGTTTTCATATCTATCTATCTATCTATCTATCTATCTATCTATTAAGGTGTTCAGAAAGTAATTACGTTTTACCAGAGAGGATATACATACAAATAAGGTTAAATTCCTTTAAATGTTATCATCGAAAATGTAATCACCTTAATTTTCAACGACCACAGCCCAATAAACCTTAAATTGCATTTGTTATTATCTCCTCTCTGGCAAGACATAATTACAAACACCCTAATATCTATCGTTTTATCTAACTTAGTTTGTTTTCCCCATTCTCTCTGTCTCTGTCTGTCTGTCTGTCTGTCTGTCTCTCTCTCTATCTATCTTTATATACATATAATATATATAATTTTGAAAAAGCTTCAGCCAGAGAATGAGATAAAATATCAATTGAATTTAGTTGCTGTGTTGTTATATTCATTTTTTCCCTCTATTTTCAACCACATTTTGTCGGATTTATTCAATCCTTCACTCCTAATATATATATATATATATATATATATATATATATATATATATATATATATATATATATATATAAAGAAGAAAACAACGTAAGGAATGTAAAAGAAAGAAACAAAAACTGATATCTATTAATGATGGAGATTCAGTCTCTTTTTGTCTGTAATTGAAACTAAGTCACTGCTTACGATACAGTAGTTTTAAAAAAGATATATGATAAATCAATTAAGAGTCTAGTTTTCACGAAAATGTTGATACTTATTCACCTTTAGATGAATTTATGTTTAAGATAATTTTTCCTAAAATGTACTAGGGAAAATACTTTTTTCGACCCCCTTTATTTAATTTTATAAAATCCAAACAAAAACATTTTACTCGTACGATTCTTAAATTCTTCTCTAAAGATAAGAGTATGAATAATTAAATCAGAATGTTTTTAGAAACATTTTGGAGATCCTTGCTGTCGTAAAACAAAACAAATATCTCAGTAGAGTAGAGTGAATATGATGCTTTTTAAATAAATAATTAATATTTTTAAACGTTTTACTTTATTTATTTAATTCCCACAAGCAATATCTTTTTAAAAAAAAATACTTTTACACCACCCGGAGGGTGTTTTTTTTTTTTTTTTTTGCTAGTAAAATAATTGAAATAGAAGGAAAGAAAATGAAAAATATATGTAAACTAAAAAATGTATTCAGTGTCGTTAACGCAAGAAAAGGGGATAGATACAGAGTTGAAAAATCAGGGGGAAAAAGAAGGAAGAAAGAAAATGATAACAAAATAATGATAAAAAATGAAAAAGAAGGAAACATTGAATATAAAATAAACAAGCTTAAAAGAAATAAATAAAAAGGAATAAAAAATAAGGTCCGAAAACGCTAGCGGCAAAAGGCCGTACCAAATAGATCGCAAACACCGAAGCGAAAAACATCGATGGAAAAAGAATTTTACATCAGAACAAAGACATAAAACAGAATGAAATCGAGTGCCGACCGTGAAGGGGTCGAATAAAATAAGGCTTTCTTAGTTTTGCACCAATAGTTTTTGGCAAACGACTCGCTTGTTGCTACTAGCCGCTGCCAAGCAATGAATTTTAGCCATTTCGCCTCCAATTGTCCAATAATATTCTACTGGTCATCCATTAAATATGGCACTTCAGCAGACGAACGACTATGTCGGTCGGTCGGTCGGTCGCCTCCTTGGAATTTCAACTCCTATACTTGCCACTTTCTCTCTCCTTTCCTTAACTTTGCTCCCTTTATTTTCTTCTTCTGTAAGGTTTAAGGGTCGGTTTAGCTCAGTCGTTAGAGCACTTGCCTAGGAACCGCAAGGTTCCTGGTTCGATACCGACCCTCGCCAATTCAGCGTGTGAGTAGTACAGGGATCTTTGCGGTAAAGTGAGGAGCTGATTGTAAGTGTGGCGCCCCACCTCAGATGCAAAAACAATCTCGTTGGTCTGGCGCTAGTGAAAAGGGGATAGATTCCGTCGCTGTCTGGCTGATACCGACATTAGGCCACCCCGTCTACCAATGAGGTTTCCAGGCCAAAGATAGCACCAGTGATAATTAAATGAGAAATTAAAGAAAAAAAGTAAAGTCATCGGTATCAACCAAACAGTGAGGGAGTCAACCCCTTTTCACTATCACTAGACGAAGGATATCGTTTAGGCGTCTGAGACGGAGCGCCACACCTACCGTAAGTTCCTTGCTTTACCGCACATATCCCTGGGCCACTCATATGTTTAGTTAGCGAGGGCCGGTATCGAACCCGGAACTTTGTAATTCCTAGTCGGACTCTCTACCGACTGAGCTAATATAACTAGGATGAGTCAAAAGTCTGGCAATACTTTTGTACGTTTTAGTTTGCGGTGTACATATCACATAACCTAAGCACCTGGTGTCGTTGGTAGTATCGTGGTAGTTGGTGCGCTCACACGTTCAGCATTGCTTAATTTGGTTTGATTTGGTTTGGTTTGGTTTGTTTTGCGGCATATCAACCTCGGTGGGTCATTTAATGTCGACTAAGTTTTGGATTCGTTGCGATATTTTGGTAGAAAACAAATGTATTGATTTTAACTATTGTTCAAATACTCATATTTTTTTATTTTTTGTTTTTTAATTTTTTCCTAATTCCAGATGTGATTTGAAATTACAATGTAGTCTAATTGGGGAACTTATACTTTACAAGTTCGAATTGAGCCATAACTCCATGGAAACAAGCAAAAAAACATTTGTTGTGCGCAGGTGACGGCGTAGTTGAGTACAGTACTATTTCCAGATAGTTCACGAAATTTTGCTCGGATTTCAAGAACCTTAATGATCAGGCAGGGTCAGGTGGGCCTAAAACCATAGATTCCGAGGCCGTACTTCAAACCATAGAGGCAAATTCGACGACTAGCAATCGGACAGTACAAGGCTAGCTGAGCATCGTATAGTCCAGTTAAGGGGCTGCCGAATTGTGACACTCAGTATCAAAATATTGCAAAACTTTTGACTCACCCTACTACTACTACTACTACTACTACTACTAATCCAGATAACTGAGGAAACTGTGGAACATGAAGGTGAAGGTCGTACCAATTGTAATTGGTACCCTTGGAACGATCCCCAAAGCTCTGGAAAATAATTTGGCTGAATTGGAAATCAGAGGAAGAATCGAGACCATCCAAACTACAGCACTGTTAAGATCAGCTAGAATGCTCAGAAGAGTTCTGGAGACCTTAGGAGACTTGCTGTCACTCAACCTCCAGTGAGCCACTGGCTACGGCAGGTGTGAAAACGTAATAATAATAATAATAATAATAATAATAATAATAATGGTGTGTTCCCGCAAACTTTGATAATAAAATGTCTGAAAACGATATCCGAGAAAGTGATGAATTTCATCAGGAAAGTCAAGGAAAACTGGAAAGTGTAATTAGCAGCAGCAAGAGGACAAACCCTTGCAAAGAGTTATCATCCGAGGAATCTTACTCTCGCCACAACTATTTTGTATAGTAATGATATCACTTAATTAACATATTCATTAACACCAGCCTAAACTGATGGTCTTCCACTGGAGTCTGAGTGACAATAAGTCTCCTCAGTTCTCCAGCATTCTTCTGAGAATTCTAGCCGATCTTAAAATGTTGTAGTCTGGATGATCTCAAGTCATTCTATATTTTCCAATTCCGCTAATCTGTTTTCTAAACTCTTGGGGACCGTTCCAAGGACTCTAATTACATATTTCAGTTTTTTTAGAGGAGGCAAAATCCCAGGAAAAAATAAGCCACCTAATGTATATAAATGATATTAAGATATCTGCCAAAAATGAGTAAGAACTAAAGACCCTTATTCAGACTATTAAAATCTATAGCCAAGATAGAATTGAAATTTGGGACCGAAAAGTCTGCCATAGTTATAATGAAAAAAGGAAAAAGAGAAACAACGGAAGAAATAGAACTATTCAAACAGGAAAGCATCAGAAAGCTTGGAGAGAAAAAAAACTAAAAATACCTGGGAATATTAGAATTGGATACCATCAAGCAAACACAAATAAAAGAGAAAGTAAGAAATAAGCATCTCAGAAGAACACAAAACTTTGCTGCAGAAATCCCATCAAAGGAATAAACACATTCTTGTAAGACACTTTAGGTTGTATACCTCTTTACTTCTTTACTTTTATTCTTCTGTTCTTCCGCCCTGTCGTCTGGGGCGTTATAATGCACCGACTGCACCTCTGCAGAGGGGTAAGACTCCCCCAATGGGGCCACCTGTTGGCCGTGGGTGGCGACCCGTAATGCTTAAGGATAGGGCCCAGGTGGATGAGCAGTTCATGACATGCAATACTCCACTTTGGCCCTATCTTGGGCTAGACGGGCGGTCGGAGAGGCCCCCTCCGATCAATCGGCTGCTCACGTCAAGCCCTAGCACCTATATGATTTTCCCAACCCTATTGCCCTTATGGCAAGCCCCAACTCTTTTTATCATATGGGTGCTAGAAGGCGGTGGCTGTGGGTCTACATGTCCTGGGAATGACGTTAAACTCTAACTGATGGTGAGGTTCCAGTTTTGGAGGTTTGGGGAATGTGGAGCACCCCTTTATCACCATTGCTCCTTGGTCCACTCTGACCCTGAGTGGTAGTACCTGTTAGGGTTCCATCTAAGGGTTAAATAGAAAAATGTATTTATAAAAAATTGTATTATCCATTAAGAATTGATTTATTTCAAAACTTTATCGGCATTAAATGACCCACTGAGGTTGATATGCCGTAAAACAAAACGAACCAAGGATCTTAAGTTCTTCTAGGTCTCTTGGTGACTTCGTCTTGGTGGTCGGTCGCACTCAACTCATTTCTTCTTCTAATCAGTCCTGTTACCAAGACATTCATTAATCACAAGACCGTGTTAATTTTCTTAAACTTTTATTTCCTTAACTAAACATTTCATGTAACTAACATCTGACTAACATAGCGCGCGTATGCAGTGAGCTTCAGCTAAGGCAGAAAGACCTTATCTGCCCGACGTCTAACTGAAAAACTGAGGACCAAACCAGGTCCCACATGACTTCACGTAATTTGGCAGGCTTTCTTTACTATTCCATGGAAAGTCCCGCCCGTGATATGAAAAGGGCCATCCCTTTAGAATTACAGGGGATTGACAATAATCTTATGCAACCGCATAGATTATGTAACATTTAGACCTTTCTTAAAAGGAAAAGGTCCAGGTATTTGTCTATGTTTTCGTTTTTTTTTTACCTTCACCGCGTGATTTGCTTGGACTGCGAAATCTACGAGTTGACAAATTCTCTTTTTCTTGTTAATCAATACTAGGTCTGATCTTCTGGGTGGGGTGAGGTGATCCGTCTGTATCTCGAGGCCCCAAAGAATGTTATGCATTTCATTCTCAAGAACAGATTATTATTATTATTATTATTATTATTATTATTATCTATTTATTTATCTATCTATTTATTTGAAACTGTATAGTAGTTTACAAAACTTTGAAAATAAATAATAAGGGTTGATATGCTATAAAACCCAACCTCCAACTAACCAACCAACCAACCAACCGGCTTTCGCGCTAAATGTGTTAATTACTGTCAGCTTTAAAGAGCTGTGGGTAGGGATTGAATTTTATTCATCGTCTTTCATTTTCGACAGCTACAATACAAGATAGGATCATCTAAAATCTTATTATCCTGTACCTTCCAGCTAATCGCCCCCCTCTCTCTGTGTGTCTTTCTCTCAACCGATCTTCATCTTCCTCTCTATGTCTTTCTCTGACCTTCTGTTACAGTCTCTTCCCCTTCCCCTCTATCTCCAGTTAAGTTCGGCCAAATGGTAGAATTATTATTATTATTATTATTATTATTATTATTATTATTATTATTATTATTATTATTGCAACCGTATAATTCTTTTCAAAAAGGAATGACTTCGACAAGTATAAATAACTGAGAAAATGAGAGCGACAGAGACAGAGAGGGTGGCGTGGTAGAGCAGTGGACATTTGTAATTTACTAAGCTAAGCTTAGTATGGCACAAGGCAAGAAGTATTGGGCACTGTTGAGAATCGAACTTACTAACAATGGCCTGCTAGCCTAACTAGCTAATCATTATACAAGGCGAGGTGCCCAGAGCTGTGAACAGTTGGCCGTATAGTAGGGTGCAAGCTCTTGAAACAGTCAGACGTTTTTGCTTTTGTCTCTGCGCTTGCCCTCCTGCTGAGCCGTGAACTGGTGGCCTCAGTCGGTGACCCCACAGCCAGCCACCGCATCCCTCCTCACCAGTGACACGCATGGCATGCCGGGAAGCATCATCTTATTACTGAACAACACCCAATGGCAGACGTCGGTTTGCGTACGCTCGACTGGGCAGTACAGCGCTCGCCTTTCGAGTAGGAACCATATAAATATATTTCACGCAAGATGGAGAAAAAAAATGGGCGACAATCGAAGCTGAATGGCGGTCAGGCGGGGAATATATTGTTTCTTGTATTAACAGAGAAAAGAAAACGAAAAGAACGAAGAGAAAGAAGGGGCGCCATTGGCTACCTCATTAAGACTCGGTTTTCTCTTCATCATCAATTGAGTAGTAGTTTTCGTCATGATCTTGGGGGCGAACCATACGGGATTACGTTCCCCGGGGCTGCTCCGTTTAAAGGTCGGGAGGGCGCGTAAAATTACACCAAAAGCAAATGGCATGTGTTGACAAAGAACACAAAAAACAAAGGGAGCACAACACAAATTTGGAACTAATAAAATAAAAACGATCAGGAGAATTTTTAATAGAAGACAAAATGCGTAATGTAAATGTTATGCCAAAGCCGTGGGCGCCGTTTGAAACAATTCAATAAGCAGATAATAATTTGTAAACATTCATATATTGGACAATAAAAAAAGAGAAAGAAAATGAAAAAAATCATGCACAAATCAGCTATTTATTTACAAAGATTTGTACACACATACTCATTCGTTTACTTAAATCTTACACTAGCATATATTCCCCATCGTTTTGAATAAATAATGGAGGAGTAGGTGGGGGGCTCTCAAGGTAGTTTTGACTAACGAGAAGAGAGCCCCTTTGGTTTGAATTCAGAGTTTTCCTTCTCCTAGACCGGTTTCTTGTATACGTAAAAAAAGTCGTCGGGGCGGCCTAATGTCGGTATCAGCCAATCAGCGAGGGAGTCTATCCCCTTTTCAATAGTGCTAGACCAAGGAGATTGTTTTGCACCTGAGGTGGAGCGCCACACCTACCATCAGCTCCTTGCTTTACCGCACAGATCCCTGTGCTACTCATAACGCTGAGTTGGCGAAGACCGGAATCGAACTAGGAACCTTGTAGTTTCTAGCCGAACACTCTACCGACTGAGCTAAAGTAAATACTTCATATTTAGTTGCAATATCAATGTTTTAAGATCCCAGTCTGCACTACTATTTACCCACAGTTAGAGGAAGAATAATATATTTCGTATCTTTCCCAAGAGTATTAACACATTGTGAAATGCAAACCACTGCTTCCACGACTTGAACTCGTCTTGCCGTTTCTATTTCCTACGCCGGTAACCATTACACCACGCGCCTCCAAGTAATTACATGGTAGGCAATACTATAATCTTTAGCAAGGGCGTGCTGATCCATTACGACTGAATAGCGAGTTTTATCCTCACTGGGTGTCCCCTAATTGCGACCGTGTGTCACATCCAGCCCGTGGCGGATGGGTTGGGAAAATAGCTACAATACTCTTTAGCCTTAGTAAATTTATATTTACCTAACTTCATGCCGCCATATCGGCGAAGCTCAGAATAATCTGAGGGTTAGGACCCCCAAAATATGTCCTTGGTATGACACTAAACGTTATCCGGTAGTAAGGATCTAGTTCTGGTGATCTGGGGAGTTTTGAGTACCCCTTCATTGCCATTACTCCCAGATCCACTCTGAACTGGAGTAGTAGTACCTGTTACGGTCACAAATATAGGTAAAATAGATCTATTTTAAAATTATTAGAATTCAATAGTATACGTGAGAAAAAATAAAAAATTCTTAAGAAATTGTAACACAAAAACTTTAGAATATAAATATAAAGTCGTCAGGGTGGCCTAATGTCGGTATCAGCCAGACAGCGAGGGAGTCAATCAAGATTGATCAAGGAGATTATTTTAGCATTTGAGGTGGGGCACCACACCTACCATCAGCTTGTCACTTTACCGCACAGATCCCTGTGCTACTCATACGCTGAGTTGGCGAGGGCCGATACCGAACCATGAACCTTGTGATTCCTAGCCGAACATTCTACCGACTGGGGTAAACCGGAATGAAATTATAATAATATATACTATATATTCACAAACTATGTTATACTTATATATCTAAAAGGTTTTAGTTCATATAAGTTTTAGTACATATACTATATAAAATTTTTTTAGTACCTATAAAGTTTTGGTACATAATACTACATATTCATAAAATATGATAATACATAATGAATAGCGTATAATGAACGTGATTTCCCAAATCAAAATCAATCAATCAATCAATTAATCGGCTAACTTCTCCACCACGATTAGGATTCAATACAACGTCAATTTTTTAGTGGATCATAGCTGATTTGAATCCAGTGTTTGCCTTCTCCTAGAATGGTTGCCGTAACAAGTTTAAAGAGCCCAGCCTGACCTAGTATCTACCCATAACTGGAGGGAGAATAATTGGATTAATACCTTACCCAAAAAGTATTAAAGAGAAGTGAGCGGAAACAGTCTCGTCCAGAATTTGAACTCGGGCCACCAAGTTAATTTCCTACGACGATAACCGTTACACGCGTGTGCATTTTACATGATTTCAGCTTTGTTAACTAATTGTATGCTGAAGTCAGTTTAAAAATTACATTCCATACGGTACAAGAATGTATTTTCAATCATTTGAAACAAGTAAAAAATTCATATTTAGATGTAATATCAATGTTTTAAGAGTCAATGTGTTAATGTAGTTCAAAATAATTTTAAACAGTTAAATATTTGATACTTAGCTGCAATATCAAATTTAAAGACAGTGTAGCTCACAAATCATTTTAATCATTGACTGAAAGAGATCTATTTAATGGAACCCTAACAGATATTAATCACCAATCCGGGTCAGAGTAGACCTGGGAATAATGGCAATGAAGGGGTGCTTTAACCCCCCCCCAAATCTCCAGAACTGTAGCCTCACCATCAAATGCATTTTATGGTAATACCCATTCAATAGGACCGTGTGCAAAAAAACCAAGACCCCCCCAAAAAAACCAACACTTTGAAGTAACAACTACACATGAATAAATATGGACGTACAATTATCACTGTCGCTCGGTCGATTTTTCATTTTGTGCTGAGACCTAAAATTTGAGATACGAATGAGCTTCAGATACAATTATATTAATAAAACTTCATCAATGTATCCAAATTTATTACGCCAAAGAAAATATTATTCATAAAAAACAACAACATTAAAACACATTACATCACATAATTCATTACAATCTATTTCATTATGTTTTTATACTATAATTTATTAATTATAGTAATATTTTCTTATTTACCAGTCATAACAAAAAAAATTAGGGTGTTTGGTGGAAATGGAACCGATTAATTGCATTTTAGTTTATTTCAATGCAGTGAATTGATTTGATATACGAGGAAATTGGCTGGTCATTTTGTTTTACGGCATATAAACCCTTTTCGATTCATCTAATGTCGAATAAGGTTATTTTTGATAAACAAAGGACGCAGGTTGCTTACATCAACTGCTGGTCACCCAATTAAGTATTGAACAAGCTCATCGCTGCTTAACATCGGTGATTTAGTGGGAACCGCTGCTTTCAGCATGACTTAACAGGAATAAGAGGAAATTGAGTTACGAGCGAAACGAATTTAACTCGTAAGTCAAGGTAACACTGTATTCTGTAATGTTTCGTGGTGTGTTTTGTTAAACAAGGAATTAATAGTCTGGGTGACCTAAGGTCGGTATCAGCCAGGCAGTGAGAGAGTCTATCCCCTTTTCTCTAGCGCTAGACCAAGGAGATTGTTTTTGTGTCTGAGGTGGATGGCCACACCTACCATCAGCTCCTTACTTTATCGCACAGAAACCTGTGCTACTCATACGCTAAGTTGGCGAGGGGCGGTATCGAACCAGGTCGCTGAGCTAAACAGACCAAATTTCAGTCCCAGTTCTACTGAGTGACGAGTCGGAATCATACACTGCAGGTAGAATTCTACTTTCAGTTTATTTTTTTTTCACTAATTTCTAAACGGAGGGAGATGAAACATCATGGCTGTTGTGGCACAATAGGGGCTATCTCGTTAATGGCCCAGACTCTTAAAGATGCTCTGCTTTTCTGTAAAGCTTGGCTAAACTCACAACAATAGCTGAACGAAATGATGGCCGATGATTACCTTTCCTTCCGACCCCTCCAGACCCGAACCCAACGGAGCCCAAATTTTCAACAACGCATTGAAAGCAAAAGGTGAAAGTGGGTTTTGAAGGGCTGTAAAATAAAGAGGCGTGAGAAAAGTGTGTGGGGGGGTGTGAAGACGACCGGAGAGGCAAGAGGGAGACGAGAGGAAGGAAGAGTGTGCAGTGTCGTCCGGTCGGCGAGAGAGTGATGTTTGGGTGGTGATGGTGGTGTTTTCGTTGGTTGGTAATAGAATTTATTAGCTATGTTGATGGTCTTTTCAAGGCTTAATCGAATTACTTTTATAAGAAGGCAAACTTTAGATAACCAGGTTTGGGGTAATTGCAACATTGTCAGTGGCCAATGCGACAAGGAAGCATTTGGGATAACTCAATCACAAAAGACTGTAAGAACGAAAGAGAGAAGAGAGAAAGGGAGAAAATAAGCAGGAGAGAGAGAGAGAGAGAGAGAGAGAGAGAGAGAGAGAGAGAGAGAGAGAGAGAGAGAGAGAGAGAGAGAGGGTGTATGAGGGGGAACGAGTGAGATGGAGAAGGCAAAATATGTTATTAAAGTGTAAAGCAAACAATAGGCGAAATAAAAACGTAACGAATTAATGAATAAACCGTAAAATGAATTAAAGTGATCGTCATAAAAAGGAGGAAGTGAGGAGAGGGAAGAGACGACATTTGGAAGGAGAGAGAGAGAGGGGGAAACATTGGAATATAAAGGAGAGTAAAGAGAAGATGGGCAATGAAGAACAGGAATATGAAAATGGGAACAGATGAGGAAAAATAGGGAGAGGAAAATAAGGAATAGTAAAGGAAAAAGGGACACAAAGGAGAGGAAGGAGATATGTAAATAAGAAAGACAAAAATAGGAATTGGGTAGAGGAAGATTAAGGAAGGAGTTAGAGAAAAAGCGACACAAAAGAGAAAATAGACAAAAAGTTAAAAAGACTAAGAGAGACATGCCGAAAAGGAAATTAAAGATGACATAAGAAGTTGGAAAAAAGAAAAGTTACACAATAATATATATATATATATATATATATATATATATATATATGTGTGTGTGTGTGTGTGTGTAAGCGTTTAAGAAATGGAATAATTTTGATTACATTTCATAAACGTCATACAGTCGAAACTTTTTAGCTCAATATATACTATTGTTTTTCTTTATATATATATATATATATATATATATATATATATATATATATATAGAGAGAGAGAGAGAGAGAGGGGGGGAGAGGGAGAGAGAGAGAGAGAGATAGTTAAGGAGACATAAGAGGGTCATATTGCAGATAAAATAAAAGGGGAAATACGAATTAGGAATAAAGAAGGGGACACACAAGGAAGAAAGAGAGAGTGTGTGTGTGTGTGTGTGTGTGTGTGTGTGTGTGTGTGTGTGTGAGAGAGAGAGAGAGAGAGAAGATTCAGAGAGATGAAGAAGAAAGGTAAGAATAGAAAAGGTTGATTTATTGATTTTCACGGCACGTCAATCAATCTTGGGTTATTTTATGCTTAAAATTTAGTGAATCGCGTTCACTGTACGTTCATATTTACATTTATTGTGTAGAATTATTTTGTACACGGTCCTATTGAATATGAATATTTTTTAGAATAGATTTATTTGAACCATAGACGCTACCCTAGCAGGTACTACCACTGCGTGTTAGAGTAGCTCTGAGAGTAATGCCAACGAAGTGGTACTCCACACTCCCCAGATCTTCCGAATTGGAGCCTCGCAATCGGACAGTTTAGTGTCATATCAAGGACACCACCTTTTTGAGCGCGCGCGCGTGTGTGTGTGTGTAGTGTATCACCCTTCTGCATGGGATACAGTCAGCATATTCTAAGCCTCATCGACAGGGCGTCGGAAAAGAAGAGGGAAAAAGAACACAAGAACGAGGGAAGAGAAGAGGGGGACACAAAAGAGAAGACCTAGGGGAATTTAAAGAGAGAAACTGGGTTGGATAGTAATCCACTGGGATCACTATACACTGCAGGAAACTGAAACTTGACCAAACTAACAAAGGATATAAGCAAAAAACAATAAGCTGTCACTGAGAATAAAACGTATAAAATTCTCTGGGACTTTTAGATACAAACATATCATCCAGAAGACAAGGCCTTTTTACAATTTTTGTGGCCAAGTGAGAGCACTTGACAGTTGAGATCCCTTGTGTTAAGCAGAGGCTGATCCTTAGTGAAGAAACCTTTGGTTGTTCCTCGGTGTCCCTTAGTGTTGGGTATGATCCTTTGATTGTTCCTTGGTGTCCCTTAGTGTTGGGTATGATCCTTTGGTTGTTCCTTGGTGTCCCTTAGTGTTGGACATGATCCTTTGGTTGTTCCTTGGTGTCCCTTAGTGTTGGATATGATCCTTGCGAAGTCGTGGTTGCAGGTCTGTTCGAATAACGGCTTTTCATATCGGCGATTAAATTGTTAACTAACCACGTATTCGAGCTGTTGATTGACTGAGTTTAATCCACGTGACCACGCTTGGTCTATAAGTTTAAATGGTGGATTCCAGCACGCCTTATATCCCCAAAATATTCCAACAGGCCTACTGTTAGATAAAAAAAAGAGAACTTTTTATATATATATATTTACCAACCTCTCCACACGAGTAGGATGTGACACTAGGTTAATTTCTTAAGCGGAGTTTAACAGGTTTGAACTCAGAGTTTTCCTTCTCCTAGACTAGTCACCTAGCCAATGTTAAAGAGCCCAGTCTGACCTATTATTTACCCATAATTAGAGGGAGAGTAGTTGGATGCATATCTTTCCCAAGGGTATTAGCGGTATGTGAAATGCAAACAACCTCGTCCAGGATTTGAACTCGGGTTGAGGAGTCCATTTCCTACGACTCTAACCATTACACCACACACCCCAGCGCCAGAATGTTGCATAGTATTCTTCTCTTACGATCTGTCCTTGGCATCAGATTGTAATACCCATAATGAGCTTCGTTACGTTTCTTCTAACCGCTTTTTGTCTGTCAACGATATCTTCTTGTTTTCAGCCAGTTTTATTCGTTTTGCTCTTATCGTCGTATAAGTCGCTTCGATTGGGTATGCCTCCCTTTATTCCATAATGTAGTGTATGAATTTACTTGCCCATTTCGAGAGTGCCTCTCAAAAAACAAATTAAATATTAATACCTACATTGGATACACTACCACAACACTCTCCCGTCGCCTTACATACCACCTCTCCGATACTAGTGCTGTAAAACAACACCGAATTAGAAAACACACAAACAAATTCACCACCTCAGATATAAGAAAAATCTTAACCGAAAATAAAAAAAATCCTCTATAAAAATAGCAATAAGAAACGCCTACAAATTCTTGGAGCGATCAGAATGAAAAAACTACAAACCCAACATTAATAAAATAGCATTAATATAGGTAACAATATACTAAAAATCTTCAATAACTAACACACTAATCTTAGCAAACCCATAAAAATAATAGACTCTCCTAATGTGAAAATGCGATATATAAAAGAACAAGGAAAAAAATACCTAACACACTACAACCCTGATGACGACCGAAGAAAAGGTTGAAAGCGCTAGAAAAACTTCATATAAAGATTATGAAAAAGAAATATTCCGTCGTTTTTAACAACAATTACTATATATATATATATATATATATATATGTGTGTGTGTGTGTGTGTGTGTGTGTGTGTGAGTGTTTGTAATTTATAAATATCACTTTCAAAGATGATTACAATGTTCTAGCCATTGTTTAAGCAATAAAACTACCGTATAACTTTATAAATTTCCCTTTTTTTTATATACGTCACATTCTCCATGATTTTATTCTTATTTAAAACTCAATTATTAATAAAAATTGTTTTACAATATTGTTGGCTATATCAACATACTAATAACATGCAATTGTATTTATATATACAACAAAATAGCGGTTTATAGTGAATGGGAAGGCTAATTTGCATATTGATATCAAACATTTTATCTACAAAATATGTACTTAGTATTATCGATTTTTAAATGTTTGGTTTTAACTTAATGAATATGAACAAAAATCTCGGGGATAAATCTTAAAAGTAAATCATTAGCAAGAAGAAATAACTGTTATTTTATTTTTTACTTCCTATTTTAGCTAAATAGTTAAATTAGGGAAATTTAGTAATAAAAGACGGGAGTGGTGGAAGAGTAAGTTTCAGTTGTCCTATTTTTTATTTTATTGTACCTCCTTGTTTCAAATCTTTTTATCTGCATTCTTATTCAGTTTCATTAGCCTTTTCAATTTGATATAATATTCTATTACATTAAAACTTAAATTCTTGCACCCAGAGGGTGCAAATAATTGCTAGTAATTATAAAGAATTATCATATAACAGCATTATATTTTGTTTTCATCAATAAAACCACCACTTGGCCTAATTAATATTTTACGAATTATTGGCATCTTTTAACAGTTTTTGAAAGAAGCAGAAATTAATGTTCCTTGTAAACAGCAACTAGTGTTACAACATTAATCAATACTGAGCTAAATAAACTCTGTGTAGAAAGGATTCGCCTTGTGCAGGTGTATTTTCCAGAAGTGCTAGATTATCTGTGTAGTCCGTAGTCTGTACGAGATTTCGCCTGTCTTTTGCCATTTAAAAATTTTTTTTTAGTGTTTAATTAAATGTCTGGAAGCAACGAAATATTTTCCGGATCTTAAGTTTTCCTGATATAAAATTAATGCCTCATCCTTATTTGTTTGGAGAAATTGGCGGATATTTCTCTGAATGTTTGAGATGAGGCTTGAAGATTAGTATTATCTGCGTTATTCGGACTATTGTCCCCACCTTCATTGTTATTTGTACAACGTTTCCCGAGTCCGAGAAGGTTCCCGAGTCCGACAAGAAATATCCGAAGAAGGCCGGAGGGCATATCGGCCGAAACGTTGTACAAATAACAATGAACATGGGGACAATAGTCCGAATAACGCAGATAATACTAAATTGACAGCATATCGGACGCACTTTTTTCCCAAAAACTTTGGCTAAAAAAATTGCCCTGCGTCTTAAACATCGTAGGTGAAGTTTGAGATCTCCCGTAGGCCTAGGCTAATCTTCTCTATGGTGCTCACTATCCCAGATTACGCTCAGTACTTTTACCTACTCTAAACTGCTAAATAACTTAGAAAATTTAGTTTATATCAAAAAGTCAACTGAAGAGTTTATAGTCATCTGAGAATATAATATTTGTCATACAAAATATTCATAATTTACCAAGATTATTGATAGACCAATCTAAATTTGAACATTTTTGAAGTAAGAAGCCAGTGTATGTGAGAAGAAAGCCTGAAAAATAAGTTAATGGGAAAATAAATAATTTATCAGTCAAGAGTGATTCCCCTTTGTTTATGTTAGATTTATAGGAAATAACCTATTTTTATTATATACATGAAAAACAGGATGAAAATGATTTTTGAAAACTTGATTGAATTTCTGTATTTACAGGAGTTTTATTTTTATTTTTATTTTTTATTTATTTTTTTTTTACAGCATATCAACCCCATTGGGTCATTTAATGAAGACAAAGTTTTGAAATGAATTCATTCTTAATGGATACTCAATTTTTTAAATTTTAATTTTTGTTTGTTTGTTTGTTTGTGTGTGTGGGGGTGTCTTACCCCACTGCAGAGGTGCAGTCGATGTATTCTAAAGTCCAGCCGACAGGAAGGAGAATTTACATAAGTATTGGCCGTATATAAAAATCATATGCAGTATTAATACCGTGTTTTTGTGGATGATCTTAAAATAAGGCCTCCACTTAAAGAGTGAAAAATAAAAGTAAATACACTGTACTTATTGAAATTTTATCTTTTAAAGTTAGAAAATTCTAAATATTTTATTTGAAGGGGTATTTTAAAGAAATTTAGGGTGATCCAAATTTTTTTTACCTATAGTGTATATATATATATATATATATATATATATGTGTGTGTGTGTGTGTGTGTGTGTGTGCGCGCCCATGTGTGTGTGTAACTATCGGTATATACTTATTGGGTTTATAGATATCTATCTATGATGTATTAGGTTTATATCCATCTATCTATCCCAATAACCTATCAATATTTTTTGCCTAAGCTATATATATATATATATATATATATATATATATATATATATATATATATATATATATATATATATATATATATATATATATTATTAGGTTTATATCCATCTATCTATCAATCTAATTTTAAGTAGTATCTTCGCCTATGTTTATGGATAAACGTGTCCACCTTTATGTATTTCAATAACTCTGTGTGTATAAACATATTTACCTCTACTTGTGTTTTTGTATATCAATAGCTTTCTTTTTTAAGAAAGTATATATTGGGTTTATTGACAAAACAATCTAGATCTGTATATGTGCTTTTAAGCGAATGTGTTCTGAATATATATATATATATATATATATATATATATATATACTGAGAGAGAGAGAGAGAGAGAGAGAGAGAGAGAGAGAGAGAGAGAGAGAGAGAGAGAGAGAGAGAGAGAGAGAGAGAGAGAGAGAGTAATGACGTAAAAAGCTGAAAGTAAAAAGTAAGCAACTATAGAAAAAAAAAAGAAAAACAAACAAAATACTTCCTAAATATACATATGTCGTTCTGTAGGTAATTCGAGATGCAGAAGTTTGTACGAGACGTGAGCAGAATGAGATCCCGGTTGATGATTCGTGATCTTACTTCCTTCTTGCTTTGGTCTTACCTGAACCTCCCTCCACCACCCGCAATATCAACTTCCACATTTACCAGCCACAGAGAATTAACGGCAAGAGGTAAGGGTGGCTGGGTCAATTCCGACACCTCATCCGACCCACAGCCACAGCCCCCCCCCCGCTAAACCCAGTACCGACAATTCTCCGTTGCGTCGGCCGGTCGAGTGGTGATAAAGCCAGTTTGCTTTTACATTCCATAACGTGATCCTCCCAGGATGGGAAGGTCATTTGGCGATGCCTCTAAAAAAAAAAAGAAGAAAAAAGTTGTGGATTTTTTTTTCTTCATCTGTGAGAAGTAAAAAAAAAAAAATGAAAAAAGAAAAAATGATTCAATATCAAATGTCAAATGACGGTAAATAACAAAAAATAAATATGGCGATATTCTGTCGCAGAAGACGAGTATACAATTTTGACAACTGCATATCTTACAAAAAGCATTCTCAATGTGCGTGCATCTAAATCACATAAATCACACACACACACACACACACACACACACGCACACACACACACACATATATATATATATATATATATAAGGTATGTCATAAAAGGATCGAGATTGAAGCTGTATTTACCAAAATCGAAATGAAGAATGAATGTTCCATTCATTCTTCATTAGAATACAAGGTGTGTCATAAAAGTCATAAAATTTAGAATACAAGGTGTGTCATAAAAGTGCCGAGTTTGAAGCTGTATCTACCAAGATGGATATCCATCGAAATTAATAACAAACATAAACAAGGCTGAAACTTAGCAAATGGATTACAGCTGCATTATTTGGATTATTCGGACTATTGGCCTCATCTTTATTGCTATATACTCAACGTTTCGGTTCCCGAGTTCAAAGAGTAGGTTCCCAAGTTCGAGAAGGTTCCTGAGTTTGACAAGAAACACCCGAGGAAGGTCGGAGAGCACATCGGTCGGAACGTTGTGCATATAACAATAAATATGAGGACAATAGTCCGAATAATCGAAATAATCCAAATTATCGAGGCTCGTCTATCAAAATTCAGAGAAATGAATTATACTTGTTTTCCACAGATTCTCCGAGCATCACTTTCCAGATTTTGAATTCATAGTCTTTCCTTCTCCTAGATTGGTTATCCTAACAAAACTAGAACTCAGTTTGGCCAACTATTTTATCCATAGTTGTGATTAGAACAGATGGATAGTTACTTTTCCCAAGTGAAACGCAAACAACTTCGTCTAGGATTTGAACTTCAATCGCTGATGTCATTTTCTCTGACGATAGCTATTTGGATTAATCTATTTTTAAGAGCATATCAACCCGAATAATTTGCACACGGTTATATGGTTTCAAGTATTTCTAACTAATACTAATCTTTTATACACAATTATATAGTTTCAGGTAACTGCTCCTACTTAACAACAACAACATATATATATATATATATATATAGATATAGATATATATGTGTGTGTGTGTGTGTGTGTGTGTGTGTATGTGTGTGTCCAATTCGCGGACTTTTCCTACGTGCAGAAATTGTTAAAAAATATTTTAAAACGTCAATGAAAATATAATGTTTTTTTTTTTACGTTTAATATAAAGAAAGAATCCAAGTTTATGTGTTAAAAAAAAGAAAAAACAAATTTCTGTTACATATAACGTAAACTTTTGCATTTTAAATAAATTTACGATAAATTCTTAATCTTTGTTGACAATTAGACCCAATTAATTTTTTATGGAAGATCATACATATAATAATTTTTTTTATTCTGAAACAAAAATAAATTACGAATTCAGCATTTCCCTGATGCCTTACGATTTAACTCTTAATAGTATTGAAAAAAAAAAAAAAAGAGCTGGGAAAATCAAAATTAGAATGTTAAAAATTGTTGACAATAAAATTCTATCAGAAATATTATAAAAAGCGAAACTTTCTTTTTCGATACATTTCTAAATATAAAACACTGCATACCTCAAAGGTGATGTATTCTTTAGTTAATTTTGAAGTTTATAAATTCACATATTGAAAAAAATAAAATTTTGAAAATAGGGCGTTGAATTGAAAATTGCTATTATTCGTCAATATAAAAATCCTTATTCAAATAGTCTGCCCTATTTCATATTTTGTAAATAAGCAAATTTCCTAGTTAGAATTTTCTATATAATATACAATTTCATAATTGTAATTTCTATAGGCAATCAAGGTACCATCAAATTAAAAAAAATTATTGTTGATTTCAAAAGTAATTAATTTCTTCAAACAAACACTGGTTGAACTCTACAGGTGTCACGGATTTGAACTTATTTGAAATTATTCACAGCAGCAGCAGCAGCAAAAAAAAAAAAAAGGAAAGAAAAAAGAATAGAATATTATGTCCCCTACATACTTTCATTAATAAAAATAACGACAATTTTTAATTCAAACATTATTTAATTTTTTTTTATAAAGACTACTATATTATGTTATTATTTTTAGCTAAATATATTTTATACAATATTTTCTTTAATTAAATAAATACGATCTTGCTATACAATAAAGAAAAGTATTTATTTTACATTTTATAAATTTAAAAAGCCCTCCCCCCCAAAAAAAAGTAGACAACAGGAACTTTTAATATAAAATTCCTTATAAAATAAGCTAACGACTTAGAAAAAACAAAAAAGGATAAATATTTTTTCTTATTTACGAGACTTAAGTTTCAAATTTTAAGACGTCCTAGTACCAAACCTATACTAGTATCGTTTATTTATTTTTTTACATATGTTCCGTCATTGAATTATATTTCCAAAAATGTAAAATTTATTTTCATACAAAAGAAAAGAAATAAAAATTACCAAAAAATTTGTACAGGGGATCAATACGCCAAACAAAAACTAACGTAAAAAATGATTAGCCTTTTCAATTTAATAAACGTTTATTTACAATAGAAATTCTTCTTTTATTACATCATATATCGAAAGTTTTATTAAAAACGGATAGTTAGTTTATTTTAGATGATTTTTAGAAAAAATTCCTGTGTTCCCCCTTAGTAGCAGTCGGGCGAAAATGAGTAACCATATATATATATATATATATATATATATATATATATATATATATATATATACATAACAAGGTAAATTCACTCCCGACCCTGACTTTCACATGCTGATGGTTAACGTGTAACCATCTGTAGAGAATTTGTTTCTCTCTGGGTGCCCTACATTTATGACCAGTACGAGAGTATACTAAGTTTTATCACCCCACACCGTGGAGCAGTAGTTAGGAAAATAGGCTAAAAAACTGTTATTTCATAATGATTTCGATCCTCACTGCGTAGCACACATTTGTGGCTTAAACTAAGTCTACTAAACACACACACACACACACACAGAGAAAGAAAGAGAGAGAGAGAGAGAGAGAGAGAGAGAGAGAGAGAGAGAGAGAGAGAGAGACGTATTCATGTGTATGTGTGTGTTGTTTAAGGGTTTATTCAATTTTGTAATATTTCGTTTTAACAATATGGGATTGTTTTCTAATAATTACTTTGTATGGTAACGATCCTGTTTACGTTTATGATTTTTGGTAGAGTTTTATTTCTCTCAAGAAAGACAAAATGTCATCCATGTTAACATTTTCAAATAGATCCTTCATATTATTTTCGTTCAAAAAACGTCTTCGCATTCGACGAAAAAAATGTTTAACAGCATAGGATGTTGTACATGCTATAAACTGTGGTTGTTGCTCTTGTTTGAATATAAAGGTATGCGTCAATCTTGTGAGAGCCATGCACAATCGGGTACTTGTTCCTTTCTAGACTTTTTGAAAGGTGGTTTCCATTCTCCTTGTGTAGGCTTTATCAGGAAGAGTTTATTGTGTATGTTGTTATTCCAGCATTGTTGCCATTTTGTATAGAAGAATTGGTTGAGTTTGGTTTCAAATCTGTGTTGAATTTTGACATTGTCGAGGACAGTATTTAAAACCGACTTGGCTTCCGAGTCAGCTTTTTCCTTTTATTTTATTCCAATGTGGTTTGGAATCTAAAAAATTATAATCCCTTTTGAAATAATGTTTAACCGTGTAGAGTTATTGACATCTTTCTCCTATTTGAGTATAAAAGATTTGGTTGTTCATATTTTTCTGGTTTTCCCGTTGTTTTTGAAAATCGTGTTTTTCTGTTATTGATAGACAAGAGAAGTTTCCATCGCTTCAATCCCGGACGCTTACACAAGGGTCATTCAATATTTTCTTTAAAAAAGCAAAATAATTTTTTGTTGCGGAAGTGAGAGGCTGAATGAAATGAGGCCACCCGTGCCAGTCGATCAAAAAGACTGAGCTTATATCTATATATTGGTAGGAAGCGCGTAGTGTAATGGTTCAAGTCATGGGAAATGGACTCGTCGCCCCGTGTTCAAATCCTGGACGTGGTAATTGCATTTCACTTAGCGCTAATGCACTTTGGGAAAGGTATGAATCATACTCTCCCTCCAGCTATGGATAAATAGTAGGGCAGACTGGGCTCTTTAACCTTGGTTAGGCAATCGGTCTATGAGAAGGAAAATTCTGAATTCAAACCTGTTAAACTCCGCTTAAGAAATTGACCTAGTGTCGCATCCTGCTCGTGCGGTGGGGTTGGTAAATACCTATATCTATATATTAATACACTTGTTCCTAAGTCTTCCGTCCATTATCATCCTGCAACACCCTCTGCTTAAAAATGAGACCGTCCAAATTGTTCAAGATTCTATGCAAAAATGTAAATCCAGATTCGCTGGTGTCGCTTGATCACAGATTTCTTATTTGTTCCACTTTATTTCACCCAATTTAAAAAAAGGAAACATTCCAAATCGTCTTGTGTCACTTAAATGCACAACGTAAAATTAAAATGAACTGAAAAAAAGAAAAAAAAAGAAAAGAAAAGGTTTACACCGTGTTTTAGCGAGCCAGCGTCAGGCGACTTTCCGGTCCAACTTAGATATTTTCTGTGTCGTTTTTTGTCACTTTTTATCGGCAAATGAATGTAGATATTTTAAACACCTTTCCGCAGATTTTGTCGTTGAATCAATGTAAATATTTTACAACCCCCACCCAATTTAAGAAAGACTGAGAGAGAGAGAGTTAAATCAAGATTATTATACCTTTCACATATTGAACTATTTGCTATAGCTCTTAAGCAAACATATAAAACATTGTAATAATTAAATTATCATACTGTGGTATATGCACAGGTCCTGCTAGTATTTTATAATTATATTATAACTATAAACTAGTTATTCGTATATTCATTTGCATGATGCATTCACCCACATACCCTCTCCACAGTAAAGTAGAATATTCTTCCACCCTCACCCTCAACCAATCGGGATATTCTTCTACATATTACCCCGTACTGACTTCCTTTGATTTTGATTATTTGGATTATTCGGACTATTGTCTTCATCTTTATTTTTATCTGTACAACGTTTCAATTAGACACGTAGTGTAATGGATAAAGGCGTTAATACGGTTCTAAGTGACATAAGAATAATAATTAACACAGCTTAACACTTGTACCCAGCTATGGTTAGCGGAATGAGAACAGGATACCCATGTGGTTATAAAGGGTTGGGTTCAAAGTACCGTGATGGCTCCCGATTACGACAAGAAGGTTCCCGAGTTCGAGAAGGCTCCAGCGTCCGACAAGAAATACATGAAGAAGGCCGGAGGGCACATCGGCCGGAAAGTTGTACAGATAACAATGAAGATGAGGACAATAGTCCTAATAATACAAATGCTACAAATGATCAAGCCTCGTCTTAAAAATTCAGAGAAATAGCTAATATGATTTGTGTTTTGCATTTCCGATTTTTCTGGGCTCAATATAAACAGATGGGTTTTTTTCCATAAAAATAATATTTCAATTGTTTGGAATTGGTTTATCACAAAAATTATTCTAATTTCGCAAAAAAAATTTTTCAGGCAATTCAAAATGGTGTCAGATCAATTAGAAAGCTTCAGGTTTGAACAGTGGTCTCTCATTAAATTCTTGAGTACTGAGAAGTGCAAACCGTGTGAAATTTACAGAATAATGTGCGATGTGTACAGAGAAGCATGTTTTAGTCAAAACAATCTTAACAAATGGGCTAAAGATGGGTTTGACAGTACAAGACAAAGTCGAAAAGACTCCTTTGAGTGGAAAACACACTGACCCTCCGGTAAAGCAAAAGTTTCGGGTGTAACTACGAGTAAAGGTAATCTTGACAGCCTTCCATTACATGAAAGGATCCATCACTATTGATCTCCGTGAAAAAGGTGCTTCCTATTGCAAACTCTTTAGTAAAAATTTACCTTATTAATGGAAAACCCTCATACAAAAAAGCTGAATATTTTGCACTAATAAAAATAAAACTGAAGCCAAAATTAGGCGACCCGATCTTTTCCGGTACTCAGCTTTTATAAGCTTCAAAGTACAAATCCTGGCCAAGACTGTTGGCATTTCACATAGCACTAATCCTCTTGAGAAAAGTATGAATCCAACTATTTCCTCCCAGCTATGTGTAAATAGTAGGGCAGACTGTGCTTTTTAGACCTGGTTAGGCAACCAGTCTCAGAGAAGGAAAACTCTGAATTGAAACATGTTAAACTCTATTATATGCGTTATTCAGACTATTGTCCTCATCTTTTATTGTTATCTGTACAACGTTTCGGCTTATATGCCCCTCAACCTTCTTCAGGTATTTCTGTTATACTTCATACAATATTTACAATTGTTATCCAATTACTTCTCTTTATAGCTCATCAAGCAAAGACGTTATTCCGGTACAAGTATCAGACACTTTTATTTGTTGAGACTAAGGCTTATTATTTGGACATCGCTGTATTCATACTTGGTCACATCCAACGGACGTGGTACACAAACGTTTGTAGGAATTTAACCACCTAGATAAAATGTATACACTACGAATCTAATTCCCTCCATCTCATCCAAAGTAATTTTAATACAGATTGAACTTGGAACAGTAGATCACAATGTATGATGCCCGCGAAGAGTTGCGGCAAGAGAAAGCATTTACGCATGTTTTCCCCTAAACTGACACCCACACACAAGAACACACATAATATATTATATATATATATATATATATATATATGTGTGTGTGTGTGTGTGTGTGTGTGTGTGTAAGTTTTTCTTGGTAATTAGGATCACTCCATGTGTAGTTTAACCATAATGATACAGGTAAACTGTAGTGAAAGCTCAATGATTCTAGTGCCTGTGAATGGACGGACAGAGCAATATATTCAATAAATGAAATAAATTATTTCAATGAAGCAAATCTTTATTTTTTCCTTCATTTATTGAATATATATATATATATATATATATATATTATATATATATATATATAATCATGGTTTGGCTTCGTGAATGAAGAATTAGGGGGTATCTACATAGACTGCAGGAGTGTTCGTGGCTGATAAGGCTTAGAAAGGCAGTCACGGCCACAGCGGCTGCAGCTGAAGGTCTGGTCAGGGATTGATGACATTGTGTCCTTCCATATATATATATATATATATATATATATATATATATATAGAGAGAGAGAGAGAGAGAGAGATGTGTGTGTGTGTGTGTGTGTCTGTGTGCGACGCAACTCTAGGCTGTTAAAAAACTGCCTAGAGCATCATTTAGCGTGGTCACTGTTTGGGTACTTTTACCAGTTATTTTTAATAAAACATGTCTACAAGTGGTTATATATATATATATATATATATATATATATATATATATATGGAAGGACGAATCATGTTGCCATCCATATGGCCTACCATTGGCTACCCTTGTTATCCAGGGCTAGACTACAGTGTTTAGCAACTCCACGTAGGCATCTGAACTCAAAGTGATACTTTCTCTGCTGTACGAATGCAATCAGATCGTCTGTTATGTTGTTTTCTTCTAGCCACAGCCTCGTAGTCTCCATTGCAATTCACCAGTTCATGCTTGATTGTTTTTACCGTGTTCAGGGAGCATTGGGCTGCAACCATAATCTCCTTATTTTGATTTCCAGCGCAGATTATCACGATACAAGTTATTAACTTTCATGATTCAGGAGGGTTCCAGTCATCCATTCTATCTGAAAAAAAAAAACGAAAAGCTAAACTAATACTAAACAAATTCACGTATATGAATGAAAAAGGGTTCAAACTTTTAAATGATGCGTAGTGTGCGTCAATACCTCCAACCTACAGAGAAAAATAACCAAATATAAGTATGTCAAATTTATCCCGAACATCCTGTATATATATATATATATATATATATATATATATATATATATATATATATACAGGATGTTCGGGATATATATACAGGTTTGTATACAGTTTGTTATATTTATAAATAAGTGCTCATTATAAGTGATAGAGCATATAGAGTAGCGTTGACATAAAGTCAACGGTGCTTGGTAACTGTCAGATTCTCGCCGATGCGATTATCAAACCCAGTTTGATAATCACATCGGCGAGAAACTGACAGTTAACAAGTGCCGTTGACTTTATGTCTACGCTACCTTAACACACACGCGCGCGCACAAACACATATATATATATATTATGATAATGGAACACGTAAATAACCTACCCGAGTTTCACCATAAGGATCTTCAGGGTTATTAGCATATACCATTATCATAATAAATTTGCTCTACCAACGTATTGAGCACTTTATATTTGTTATATCGCTGCCTTATCATTGTGAATCTTGCATCAACTAACCATTGTGACCTGTTTCACTGGTGGGTCACCTTTTCCACAAATACTATCTCTCTATCTCTCTCTCTCTCTCTCTCTCTCTATATATATATATATATATATATATATATATATATATATATATATATATAATTTCCTAACTGTGTAATTTAGTGGCATTGCTATAACAATTAGCAGTGACAAGAGGGAGTCTCCATGATTGATGACACTTTAGATTTTTACATCTGCGAGGATTATTATTCCTCTTCTTGCCAGTTTTTCATACGTAAGCTTATGGTCATTCAGTGGAGTCCGAGTGACAACAAGTCTCCTCATGTCTCCAGGATTCTTCTGAATTTTCTAGCCGATTTAATAATGATGTTCTCGATTCTTCCTATAATTTTCAATTCCTCTAGTATGTTTTCTAAAATTTTGGGGACCGTTCCAAGGGCACCAACTACAATTGGTATCCCTTTCACTCTCAGTTTTTAAAATTTTATATCATGGTCCACGTATTTGTCTAGCTTTTCGGGGTTTTTTTTCATCTCTACCCTGT
>CM042154.1:42292056-42302056 GCA_023376005.1 Doryteuthis pealeii | reverse complement strand
GAGAGAAAAGGGAATAAATATAAAGCAGGAGAGAGAGAGAGAGAGAGAGAGAGAGAGAGAGAGAGAGAGAGAGAGAGAGAGAGAGAGAGAGAAAATTGAGAGTGGGGGGAGAAAGAAAGGAACAAAGTGAGAAACAGGGGCATAAATAATAAAGTGTGTGTGTGTGTGTGTGTGTATATGAGAGAGAGAGAGAAGAGAGAGAGAGAGAGAGAGAGAGAGAGTTGAGGGAGGAAACGAGAAAAAAAAGTAATAATAAGGAGCTAGTGAAGAGAGACCACAGAGAGAGAGAGAGAGATAAAAGAGGAAGAGAGAGAGAAAGAGAGAGAGAGAGAGAGAGAGAGAGAGGGAGAGAGAGAGAGAGAGTAAATTAAAAATAGAAGAATCGGTTAAAGAAAGAGAGAAGAAAGTGAGAAAACAAAGTAAGGAACAAAGAGAGAAAGAGAGAGGAAGGATGATGAGGATGAGACTGAATAGGAAACAGAGAGAGAGAGAGGAGAGAGAGAGAGAGAGAGAGAGAGAAGAGAGAGAGAGAGAGAGAGAGAGAGAGAGAGAGAGAGAGGGCAGTGAGTGGAGTTAAATGAAAAAAGAATATGACAAAAATTTAAAAATTGGATATGAAAAAGTTGAATTTGAAAACCGGATAAATGTAAATGTGACGAAAAATACTGAGCCTAGTCTGGTTCAAAATTGTAAGTACTGAGCATGGACTAATAATTTCGATACTATACATACTCGTTTATAAGCGGATGGTCATAGAGTATTTAAACTTATTTAAGTCCAGGACTGGTTAAAAGTAACTTTCCATTATGTTTGGTTACCTTACAAAATTATTACTTGTATAGGTCAATGCCATCTTTTTTTACTTAAAATATTTTTAAAAATTGATCTATTGAGTATTACAGCAATCGTTTTATCATTCTAGTGCGTTGATCATCACCCTAAAGAAAATGCCTAGATATTTCGAACCATATGACCTTAAGGCACCCCTTTTTTATCTCGGTTAAGAAAGGACATGTTTTTCATTTACACAGTCAATATCCGGTTGTTTTAACAGACGATTTTTAGATTTAAAAAAAAATTATAAAACTAACCCCTAACCCTAACTCCTAACAAACAACCGGATATTGACAGTGTAAATGAAAAACATGTCCTTTCTTAATCGAGATAAAAAAAGGTCATATGGTCCGATATTTCTTTAATCTTAGTCTGACAAAAGGCCATTAGGTTGGAGAGTCGTATTTTTGTTTCCATATTTGTCAAAGTTAAAACACGAAAAGTCAAATTTTAATGGCACTTTGATGACTTTGATTTCGTGACGTTATAATTAAACTATTAATTTTTATTTTTCTGCATATTATATAATGTTACCTCTTTAAGTCAATAAAATATTAATAGGTGATTGTATTAAGTTTTTAATGTAAACATATTTTAAAGTTGCTTGGTCAGAGCTATGATTATTTTTACTCATATCTGTTACATCTTTTTTTCTATTTATCAATAGATCAAATTCAAAGTTACAATATATATATATATATATATATATATATATATATATATATATATATATATATAGAGAGAGAGAGAGAGAGAGAGAGAGAGAGAGAGAGAGAGAGAGAGAGAAGCATCGCCTATAAATTAATTAATTCCGACTGTTTTTTAAATTCAAAACCTGAAATTTTTGAAAAACAAAGATATGAGTATTTCATGATTTCTAGTGAAATATAAAATAAAAACTAATATCATTAGGTATTATCAATTATCAAACGCAACAAGATTGGGATTTTTTAACCAAAAATAGAATTGGATAAGAGGTGTACTTATTTTTGGACTGTTAAATATTGATATTTTTGGTGGCAGAGTTGTAGACTTTGATAATAAATAATACGTAATAACAATAACTGTATAATGTTTGATGGGAATAACAAAATCCTTCTACCTTTGGTTTACGTAATTTTAGTCTAATTAACTGTTTATTTAAAAATCTAAGGTAGTACTCATCAATGAACTATATATATATATATATATATATATATATATATATTGTGTGTGTGGTGTGTGTGTGTGTGTGTGTGACTCAGGTGTTTAACCATTCCCATTATGCACCACACAAAACCTTATAAGGAAAAGTACGAAAACAAATAATTCCCTTGGTTTGAAACTCATATAGACGTGAAACCCTCAGTTACAAAGCACCGATAACTTCACTTCTTTGCTACAATAACTTATATATATATAAAGTCGTCGTGGTAGCTTAAAGTCGGTATCAGCCAATCAGCGAGAGAGTCTATCCCCTTTTACTAGCGCTAGACCAAGGTGATTGTTTTTGAATCTGAGATGCAGTGCCACACCTACCATCACCTCCTTATTTTACTTTACCTTACTTTACCGCACAGATCCCTGTACTACTCATACGCTGAGTTTGCGAAGGCTGGTATCGAACTAGGAACCTTGTGGTTTCTAGCCGAGCGCACTACCGACTGAGCTAATATATAAGTTTTAACAACTTTGATAATTATTCAGAGGATAACCGAATGTACTCTGAATGGGAATGATAGCACTTTCGGAGGTTTTATAAATTCTTTTCAAGATGATAACGTTTAGAAAATTCTTAGAAGGATGGAAAACAAAGAGAAAAAACTTTAAAACCACTTGGATTCTGTTTTTTTTTTCAATAATATATATATATATATATATATGTATATATATATATATATAATATATATATTATATATGTGTGTGTGTGTGTGTGAGTGTGTGTTGTGTGTTATAATTTTGCATAGTTAACTATGGTCTTGTTTGTTAACTTGTAATCTATTCTTGACATTTCGAGATAAAAATCTCTTCGACAGAAGATTTCTGAAACTGAAGCTGTTAGTGATTATCCATTCTGCTTTATGTCTTATATCTTCTAAATTCTCTGCGCACGCGCGTGTGTGAGTATCTGTTCATGTGTGTGTGTCTGTTCAACAATATCTGATTATCATTCCAGGTTTGGCCTACGCTTTTTGTTTTATTATTAAGCAGTAGCTTCTTTGTTTATGTGTGTGTGTGTGTGTGTGTGTGTGTGTGTGTGTGTGTGTGTGTGTGTGGGTGTGTGTGTGTGTGTGTGTAATTTCCAGGCCCATCTGATTCTTTTTTTTTTTTTTTTTCAATTTATTATTTTCACCTGTAGGAGATTTGTGTGTTTGTGTTTGTGCTTGTGTGTGTGTGTGTGTGTTGTGTGTGTGTGTGCGTGCGTGTGTTCTTAAGATCCAGTTGATTTTTTTAGAATTATATATATATATATATATATATATATATATATACCTTTACTCGTTTGCCATGTATGTGTGTGTGTTTGTTGGATATGTATGTATTTTATTTGTGTGTGTGTGTTGTTTGTGTGCGCCTTGCCTTGCTTATATGCATGTGTGTGTGTGTATGTGTGTGTTGGATTTAGAAAAGATTAGAATGAAACTAATTTTTATCAAAAATTATAGATTCTGCTAACTTGGTCTGTAAGAGGTTAAGATAAAAGGTAGGTCTAATACCGTAACTTCTATGATGTTTTCCTTATTATATATACTAGCAACCGAAAACACCCTCCGGGCGTCGTGAAAATTAATTTTTGAATGACATTGCCTGAAACATAAGCAACGCACCAAATATTAACTGAAAATCCATCTTCCCTAAGACTTTTCCTCAACCCCCCTCCCCGAAAAAATAATGTATGCAAGTTTGTATATGTGCATGTACATGTATATGCATCTCTGTGTTTGTGTACATGTGCATGAATACGTATATATATATATATATATAATATATATATATATATTATATATATATATATATATATATATATATATATATATATATATGAACACATTTTTGGTACAGGAAAACTTATAGAGTACTAAAAGTAGAGGAATCATATCTATATTGGGAGATCATACAAGTTACGAGATGGTAATATTTTATTACGAAAATAAAATATAAAATATGGGGGGTATGAAAAATACGAAGGCCTTTTCGACCGGTTCTTTTTCAAGTATAAACACCGGTCAGATTGTATAAGAAATATTCTTTAGGAACGAATAGTGGTAAACCAGAAGGGGACAAAAAAATGGGGAAATATATATATATATATATATATATATATATATATAAATCCCTCAGGTCACACCAGGATTGGAAATGTCTCCCAACAAGTAAAGGGAGTGTTTGGGTTTTTGTCTGCACAAAGTGGGACGAAAGAATAAAATGTAAACAGCTTCAAGAATGTTTAGGTGCTGCTTAGACCTAGTTCTGTGCAAGACGGAGAAACACTGGTCAGTGTAGTCGGCCCTACAAACATTTATAGATATTAAATGTTCGCCTGTGGCTGAATCATGTGCTTGTGAATGCCCGGATGTAGCAGCAATGGCATTGCGTAGTGTGCGAGGAACGTGTTGCTTTATTCTAATATCAAGTCTTTGAGATGTACGGCCTATGTACATCACTACCTACAATAAACATTCATTTTCTACAACATCCTGTGTTTGTCTACCTTTCTCCACATACTGTCGGATAATCTCCTCATATCCCCCCATATATATATATATATATATATATTATATATATATATATATATATATATATATATATATATAGTAGGGTTTAGCTTACCTTTTTCTAGGATTTTTAGAATCCAAACCTTTCAAATGTATTTTACCCAATGATATCTATTACTTCCGATACATTGATGATGTTCTAATCATTTACCCCCCCAAAATACAACATACCCTCCATTACTAATAGACTAAACCAAATTGACCAGACCATGGACTTCACATATGAGCTCGAAACAAAAACAATTCCTCCTCTTTCTTAGACATCTTATCATAATGGAGATTGTGTGTTTTTCTGTCTGTAACCGAAACTATATTACTACTCAATTCACAATTCTCTTAATTATTTACGTCAAATTCTCCATGATTTCATTCTTTTAAACCTTCAGTTATTAATAAAAATTGTTTTACATTATTAATACTGTTGACCATATCTACGTACTAATAACATGCAATTGTATTTATATATACAACAAAATAGCGGTTTACAGTTTGAACGAGAAGGCTAATTTGCATATTGATATTTAAAATTTTATTTTAATAAATATGTGCTTGGTATTATCAATTTCTAATTGTTTGCTTTTATCTTAAGAAATATAAACAAAAATCTCGTGGATAAATCTTAAAAGAAATTTATTTACAAGAAGAAATAACTGTAATATTATCCTTTACTTCCTATTTTAACTAAATAGTTAAATTAGGAAAATTTACCAATGAAAGAGGGGAGTAATGGAAAATGATGGAAGAGTTAGTTTCAGAGTTGTTCTATTTTTCAATCATACCTCCTCTGTTACTAATCTTTTTATCTGCATTCTTATTCAGTTTCGTTAGCCTTTCTAATTTAATATGATATTTTATTATATCAAAACTTAAATACTTGCACCCGGAGGGTGCATATATTTGCTAGTCCAACTAATAAATAATTCAAATTCCACCAACAACAAAAATGATGACATACATTTTTATTCACACATAGTGACAAAATAAAAAGTGGCATTCTCGTAGTTTTTTTTCCCCTCACAACCCTAAGAACTTGCTCTTCTAGTTTCTTAAATGATGAATTTGACCACATCAAAACTTTTTCTCTCAACTAAAATATCGTTAATCTTTCATTCACTGTGCAAAATCAAAAGCCATCAAAATCCATAAACCCCATACAAACAACCAATTTAGCCCAAATATTAACCCTATAAAAAGACACGTAACATTACCTCAAGGCCACACAACTTTCCTTATTGAAAAAAAAACTTAAACTATTTAAGCATAAACACAGTCACTTGCACATCCCAAACAACCAAACAACTACTATGAAATACCTTCGATTTTTTTCCGGTGCAGGTATATACAAAATTTGTTAGGGTGCTAGAAGGCGGCGACTGAGGGTCTTCATGTCTTGGGTATGACGTTAAACTCTATCTGATAGTGAGGTTCCAGTTCTGGAGGCATGGGAAAAGTGGAGCACCCCTTCATCACTATTGCTCCCAGGTCCACTCTGGTCCGGAGCGGTAGTACCTGTTAGGGTTCCATCTATGGGGTTAATAGAAAATTTGTTTACAAAAAAAAAATGAGTTTAAAAAATTTTCTTCTAAACAATCACTACGAATATTTCAAAACTTTTTTGGCATTAAATGACCCACCGTGGTTGATATGCCGTAAAACAAAACAAGCAAACAAACAAAGTATTTAAATTAATCAACTTTAAATTTATTCCAACTTAATTTACATACAATTTAAATTTAAACAAATTTTAAAAATCTATCACGATAAATTACTTAATATTTTCAAAATTAATTTTTACCACATTTTTAATCATTTCCTATTAAATTACTCAAAAGTTCTTTTGTTTACAAAAAGAAAAAAAAGAAAAGAAAAAAAGATTAAATTTGTAAACATCAAAAATTTATCAAACCAAAAAATTTTCCCCAAATACATAACAGCTAGGCTAATTATTTTTTTCAAAGATTTCTAAACTTTCTCGTTTAAAAATCTTCTTTCAAATTTTCGAGACATTATATTTTAAAAATATTTCCATATTTTTTTCAAACCAGTAAACGCTTTTGAGTTAGAAAAAAAGAAAAAAGATCCATTTTATCATGTAATCAATTTCGAATGGTTCTCTTGTATTTTTATTTTTTTTTAAATCACAGCACTCTGCCTTGATGATGACTTAATGTTTACACACTTAATCTTGTTTTCTATTACTATTACTAGCAAAATAAAAAAACGCCCTCTGGGCGACGTAAAATGAATAATGCCTGAGCGGATGGGAGTTGAAAATTTAATATCAGTGAGTTTGTATCATAAGTAAAGTAAAATCATCAAATTTATTAAAGGAGTAAAAACTAAAAAAATTGAAATGGAAATTTAGTTCTGATAACTTTAAATATACTAGTACAAAATAAAAAAATACCCTCCGGGCGATGTAAAAGTAGATTTTTGAAACATATTGCCTGAGGGGTGGGAGTAAAAAATTCAATGTCAGCGAATTTGTACCCTAAATAGGTAAAATCATCAAATTCATTAAAGGATTAAAAAATAAAACAATTTGAAATGTAAACTTTAAATATATATTAAAATAAAACAAACTATATTATATATATATATATATATATATATATATATATATATATATATATATATAATACCAGCCATGTATTTATTAAAACTTGTTTTAAAAAAACAATGAGGACTGAGTGTATTTATTTCATGTTATGACGATTTTGGGTAATGTAACGTAAGCAGTGACGTAATTTTTGTTACAGACAAAAGCCGGAAGCGAATCTCTATTATTAATATATATGTAAATAAAACAAACTATATATAGATAAATAATACCAGGTATGTATTTATTAAAACTTGTTTAAAAACCCAATGAGGACTGTCTAACATTGCATGCTCAAATGAGAGAGAGTGTATGGAAATGTGAGTAGATTAATCGTTTTCGTTAGGTGTCTGTATGACCGTGTGTGTAAGTGAGCATGTGTGTGTGTGTGTATGTTTATTTATTTGTTTATTTGTTTTTATGTTAATATATATATATATATATATATATATATATATATATATTATATATATATATATATATGATAAGTAAATACACAAGCGATGTGTTTATAATATGGCTTTTTTTATCCGAAAATTTTTGGGAGAATATGTGCTTAATTGAAGTCGCATCTAATTTTGAAAGTTAATTAATTAATAATTAATTAATTAGGCGAGCATACCTGTAGCTCGCCTGTCAGCTTGACAGTCGGGTTTCGAATCACGCACAAGGCGGTCTTCTTATCTATAGCTCTGCTGATGAGGCCTAATAGGCCGAAATGTACATACAGAGATTGGTTTTTCTCGATTTGTTTAGCCTTACATTTAAATAGGCATGCCCGCCTAATTAATTAATTATTAATTAATTAACTTTCAAAATTAGGTATGACTTCAATTAAGCACATACTCTCCCAAATATATATATATATTATATATATATATATATATATATATATATATATATATATAACAAAGACAAATTTATCTATTATTATCTAACTTTTATTGTTTCCTTCTAAGGGAACGTATATTAGGAATAGTTCCCAAAATGTATGAATAAATAGATAAATAAATATTTTAAGACGTTCATTTTCATTCAGTTAGACATTTCTGGTAAGAAAATCACTTAAATTGCGCGTACACACGTGCGCGCATGTGTCAGTGTGTGTGTCAATGTATGTACACGCGTGTAAGCGTGTACGCATGCATGTGTGTTTGTGAATGTGTGTATTTGTCAATATTTCAATAGTTATTTACTTTGATAAAGTCAGGTCCAAGGCGTAAAAAAAAGAATAATAACTCAGTTTTGCTTGTTCGTGTGACGTTTAAACGTATGATGTTTTTAAAGAGCAAATTATTAAGTCACTTGAATAATAAGAAACCAATTATTCAGCCACATTAGGGACATCAGTTCTTCAAAAATCCATTATGCTTTTTGCTGCTCAAAAGAAGCAAGTGTGTGTGTGCCAGGTTAGAGACACCAGTTCTGAGAATTTCCCTTTCTCTTTCGAACAGGAAGGAAGGAACAAAAGAAAAAAAAAGTGAAAAAGGGCGTCGTCATCGTCGGCCGGTGGGTGATCAAGTGAGTTCGATTCTCACCAAGTGCGTATGCCAGAATTAGTTTATTTACAATTCTAATAAACTTTGCTCGAAAATACAAGTATGTTTATATATTGATTGACATGTAAGGATAATGAGAAGATTGACGCTAGACAATCTTCCCAAAATATGATATTTTGATTTGGCTTGTTAAAAAAATCTTATTTCGGGTAATTTAAACTGTCAAAAATATTTGTCACAGTCTATCTCACAAAAATTACATTGTTTATGTAAAATGAGTAAATTTACTTTTGAACCAATGCGAGATACAAAAAAGACTGGTAGCCTAGTAACTGGAGTTTTTGGCTGGAGGCAGGCATGTCGAGGCTTAAATTACTACCAATCCATTATTTTTGGGAACATTTTTTTGATTACTGACTTGTTAGTGATAAGCAATCATTAGTTAATTAACTGTACCTGTAGGTATTTACCCAACCCGTTCTCCACGGCTAGATCGTACTCGCTATTCGGTAGTAACGAATCTGTGAGACTGGTTTTAACTAACGATGGGACGCCCTAGGAAATGTACCTGTGAGTAGTCGAAAGTATGGGAGGATTGAACTCACTATTCAATAATAATTAATCTGTGAGACGAGCTTGCTAACCATTACACAATGATGGGGCCTCTTAGGAAATTTACCTGTATACATTAATAAGAATGTGATTTTCACTTATAGTTTAAAAAATCATTTTAGTAAAAATTAATGTGACTTAGAAAAATTAATTTCTATTAATAATGGAGATTCGGTCTCTATTTGTCTGTAACAAAAACTACGTCACTACTTAAGTCACAATTATCAAAATCGTCAATACATAGAATAAAGAACAATTAATATTAATAAAATAAATAAAAGTTGTTCCTTATGATTCAATGCCTGAACCCTTTTCATTGTATAAAATAAACTATATAAACTTTGAAATTAATTTTTTTTAAATATTACTTTAAATGAAAAAAAATTATTTGCGAAATTTGTAATGAATTTTAAAAATCTCTTTCGCTCTTTTTTCAGTAACAAGATGTGTAAAATGTTCAAAATAATTATTTCATTAATAATTAATAGATGCGTGCAACATTTTATTTGAGGTGGACAGAACTAAGTTTCATTTCAAATAGCCCTATTTTTTACCCCTATAATAAATTTGATGATTTTACTTACTTATGATACAAACCCTCTAACATTGACTTTTCAACTCCAACACACCCAGGCAATATCTTTCAATAATAAATTTTTACACCGCCTGGGGTCTTTTTATTTATTTTGCCAGTTATGATA
>CM042154.1:42259556-42289556 GCA_023376005.1 Doryteuthis pealeii | reverse complement strand
ATATATATATATATATATATATATATATATATATATGTGTGTGTGTGTGTGTGTGTGTGTGTGTAGGTAGCTCACAATATATATATATATATATATATATATATATATATATATATATATAGGTAGCTCACAATAATGTCTAACCACACTGGAGAGACTTGATAAGTCGAAACACATCTCTGTGTATGAATTATATATGCTCCACATCCCCCTGGGGTTGAGCACTTTAGGGGGGATTTCGCTGATGACCGCCAACTAAAGCGTAAAACGCAACGATCTCCTATAAAAGAGATGGAGCCCTATGTTGGCCTTTACATACATACATATGTGTGTATTAAAACAGTTAAAATCCCTTCGCATTCTGTGGGTGACGATGGCTGAGTGGTTAAGCTGTCCTACTGCTGCTGAATCGATCGGAGTTCTATCCCGGCTGTAGGTAGGTCACAAAAATGTCTAGCCACACTGAAGAGACTTGATAAGTCGAAACACGTGTCTGTTGATGACTATATATATATATATATATGGTTTGGTGGTTGGTTTTGAACGCTATCACAATGCAAGTGTAAAGAAAAATGACTTTACACTTGCACTGTGATAGCCTTCAAAACCAAACACCAAACCAATATAAACACAATACTTCAAGCAAATTATAAAACTATACATATATATATATATATATATATATATATATATATAAATATATATATATATATAGAGAGAGAGAGAGAGAGTGAGAAAGAAAGAGAGAGAGAGAGATAGAGAGATATAGAGAGATAGATAGATAAAAGGAAAAACATTGATGTTCCAAAAAGTCATGTGGTCGTTTCATTATAAGCACATCCGCCACGCGTTTCTTTTTTGTAACATCAATGTTTTCGTTTTGAATTCAAATTATTTTCACCTCCTCTCTCGATGAGTCCGGAGTAAAAACAAGCTCTGAAGATGATTTTTATAAATCGAAATATTGTTCAATATTAGCTATGAATATGATATAAAATATTTCCACTTTAACAGCATATTGTGTGTTGTCATTGCTTATTTAAACGAAAAACACGAAATAAAATTGATATTTTTACCTGTCACTGAAATTAAGTGTATCAAGAATAAAACATTACTAAAAGACAACAAATAATGTGTTAAAGGCATTGACTTTCGCAATTCAAGAACAATATAGAATTATCTTATCTAAGAAAGTCCATTCTGCTACACTCTTACAGTTTTACATATAGTCAGTGTGTCTTGTTGAATCATTTTTTTGCTTTTGACCGGACGTGACAGGGTTGGACTACAATTTGGGATGGTCATTGCTTAAGAGCGGGCTAAAAGCTTCATTGGCATAATTAATTAATCTTTCGCAATTCAAGAACAATATAGAATTATCTTATCTAAGAAAGTCCATTCTGCTACACTCTTACAGTTTTACATATAGTCAGTGTGTCTTGTTGAATGATTTTTTTGCTTTTGACCGGACGTGACAGGGTTGGACTACAATTTGGGGTGGTCATTGCTTAAGAGCGCGCTAAAAGCTTCATTGGCATAATTAATTAATCTTTCGCAATTCAAGAACAATATAGAATTATCTTATCTAAGAAAGTCCATTCTGCTACACTCTTACAATTTTACATATAGTCAGTGTGTCTTGTTGAATGATTTTTTTGCTTTTGACCGGACGTGACAGGGTTGGACTACAATTTGGGGTGGTCATTGCTTAAGAGCGGGCTAAAAGCTTCATTGGCATAATTAATTAATCTTTCGCAATTCAAGAACAATATAGAATTATCTTATCTAAGAAAGTCCATTCTGCTACACTCTTACAATTTTACATATAGTCAGTGTGTCTTGTTGAATGATTTTTTGCTTTTGACCGGACGTGACAGGGTTGGACTACAATTTGGGGTGGTCATTGCTTAAGAGCGGGCTAAAAGCTTCATTGGCATAATTAATTAATCTTTCGCAATTCAAGAACAATATAGAATTATCTTATCTAAGAAAGTCCATTCTGCTACACTCTTACAGTTTTACATATAGTCAGTGTGTCTTGTTGAATCATTTTTTTGCTTTTGACCGGACGTGACAGGGTTGGACTACAATTTGGGGTGGTCATTGCTTAAGAGCGGGCTAAAAGCTTCATTGGCATAATTAATTAATCTTTCGCAATTCAAGAACAATATAGAATTATCTTATCTAAGAAAGTCCATTCTGCTACACTCTTACAATTTTACATATAGTCAGTGTGTCTTGTTGAATGATTTTTTTGCTTTTGACCGGACGTGACAGGGTTGGACTACAATTTGGGGTGGTCATTGCTTAAGAGCGGGCTAAAAGCTTCATTGGCATAATTAATTAATCTTTCGCAATTCAAGAACAATATAGAATTATCTTATCTAAGAAAGTCCATTCTGCTACACTCTTACAGTTTTACATATAGTCAGTGTGTCTTGTTGAATGATTTTTTTGCTTTTGACCGGACGTGACAGGGTTGGACTACAATTTGGGGTGGTCATTGCTTAAGAGCGGGCTAAAAGCTTCATTGGCATAATTAATTAATCTTTCGCAATTCAAGAACAATATAGAATTATCTTATCTAAGAAAGTCCATTCTGCTACACTCTTACAATTTTACATATAGTCAGTGTGTCTTGTTGAATGATTTTTTTGCTTTTGACCGGACGTGACAGGGTTGGACTACAATTTGGGGTGGTCATTGCTTAAGAGCGGGCTAAAAGCTTCATTGGCATAATTAATTAATCTTTCGCAATTCAAGAACAATATAGAATTATCTTATCTAAGAAAGTCCATTCTGCTACACTCTTACAGTTTTACATATAGTCAGTGTGTCTTGTTGAATGATTTTTTTGCTTTTGACCGGACGTGACAGGGTTGGACTACAATTTGGGGTGGTCATTGCTTAAGAGCGGGCTAAAAGCTTCATTGGCATAATTAATTAATCTTTCGCAATTCAAGAACAATATAGAATTATCTTATCTAAGAAAGTCCATTCTGCTACACTCTTACAGTTTTACATATAGTCAGTGTGTCTTGTTGAATGATTTTTTTGCTTTTGACCGGACGTGACAGGGTTGGACTACAATTTGGGGTGGTCATTGCTTAAGAGCGGGCTAAAAGCTTCATTGACATAATTAATTAATCTTTCGCAATTCAAGAACAATATAGAATTATCTTATCTAAGAAAGTCCATTCTGCTACACTCTTACAGTTTTACATACAGTCAGTGTGTCTTGTTGAATGATTTTTTTGCTTTTGACCGGACGTGACAGGGTTGGACTACAATTTGGGATGGTCATTGCTTAAGAGCGGGCTAAAAGCTTCATTGGCATAATTAATTAATCTGGCCACCAGTTTGTAAAAACTAAAAGTGGTGAATATCAAAGCCGTAGAGTAATTCAATCTTTTAATACAAATTATTAAGATTATTTATCAGATTTTCATACAATGAGGTGAACTTCAGGCGATTAACTATTTACTCGCTTGAAGATAATCACAGAACGTGAAACCGTGAGCTGTAAGTGTGCTTTTAGAGAATATATATATATATATATATATATATATATATATATATATATATATATATGTGTGTGTGTGTGTGTGTGTGTGTGTGTGAGAAACATCAACATCTTTTAGACTAAAATTAAATAACCACAAATCCACAAAAAAACTCAAGTACAAAAGCACTTCACTTTAACACTTACTGTAGCAGGATGACTTGTGTGAGCTAGAACTGCTAATGGAAGGAGGAGGAATAAATAACAAAGGCTTAAAAAATAGTGATGACCCAAAAGAGGAGAGCGATGGTTTTGACCGTAGCGTGACCCCGAACGAAGAATTGAGGGGCAAGCGGAAGTCGGGTGTTGACCGGAAGTCGGGTGTTGACCGGAAGTCACGTGGTGACGTGGGGGAAGGAAGAAAGGGTTCGTCCTCTTTTTTGGCCGGCGTCCGTCGTAGGGCACAGACCTGATTAGAGCCCAGGAATTTAGTAGTGTTCTCTCTCTCTCGTTCTCTCTGCCTCCCCTCCTCCCTGGTAGAAGCCACTAGACGAGCACGTTAATAAAGGCTGGGAGTTGTGACGACATGTTTCTCGGGTTATGATTTTTTATCGGAGTTTTAGTACCAAGAAAGAAAAAAGGACTACGGTGCATGTATCGTTTTAGTACCGTGAGTATTACAACGTAACATTACCACACAACCTTACACACCTCAAATGCATTCTAATAGAACACGCATTTCCAACAACGCAATCTCGAAAACAAGCAGAAACTAAATAGATTCTAAAATTGCAAACTCACGTGAGGGGACTGAACGCTGACATCGGAATACTCCGTAATTATAATTTTTTTACAGATGCTGCCGCTGTCAATAACAACAGAGACAAAAGATCCAATGAACAGGAACAACAGTCATTTGATAAAGGGTATCTAACGAACCCGAAAATTTAAGATAAAAAATAATAATAAAAAAATCAGTGAATCCAATACTCCATAACATCGAGTTCATTTATTTATTTTTAGATGCTTTGTAATAACGCCCAACTTAAAACACACACACACACACACACACACACACACATATATATATATATATATATATATATAGACACCGTGTCTACGTTATCCTAGTTTTATATATATATATATATATATATATATATATATATATATATATAAGCTAGGATAACGTAGACACGGTGTCAACGGTTTCTCGACTATGTAATCATCGGAACAAGTAGAAATTTTAATAAGATAATAGCAATTGATTCGATGATTACATAGGCAATAAATTGCCATTCACCAATCACCATTAATTCTGTGTCTACGCTAACCTAGCTTAAATATATATTCTCGCACTGGTATTGGACACTCTTTATCTATATTTATGGCAAACTATATATATATATATATATATATATATATATATATATATGAAGATAGGATGGATGTAGTAGAATCCGACAGTATGAGGTAGGTAAAAGGATAGTGAACAAGAAATGATAACTCAAAACAAAACTAAGAGTTGAAACGTTTCGTCCGATTTAGACGGACACATCGGTCAAATGATTTTTATTGAAAGCAAAATTACGTGCAAGTACATGTGAATTTGGTGAGGAGAGTGAGTTAGTAACGAAAGTGAAGGGAGGGAGGATAGGGGCAGACATGAATGAAGTTAGTTTTATTTTGAGTTATCATTTCTTGTTCACAATACTTTTACCTACCTCATATATATATATATATATATATATATATATATATATATACATATATATATGGTTTGGTGGTTTGTTTGGAAGGCTATCACAATGCAAGTGTAAAGAAAAATAAGCTAACTATGGTCTTGTTTGTTAACCTGACATTTATTCTTAATATTTCGAGATAAAAATCTCTTCAACAGAAGATTTCCGAAACTGAAGCTGTTGCTATCGACAGTCCATTTGGTCTTGTGTCTTATATCTTCCAAATTCTCCGCGAATGTGAGGGGGTGTATGTTTATGTGTGTGTTTATGTGCGTGTGTTTGTGTGTAATCGTTGAGAATATAATTTAAATTGCTAGTATATATATATATATATATATATATATATATATATATATATATATATATGTGTGTGTGTGTGTGTGTGTGTGTGTGTGTGTGAAGAGAAATGAAAGTGAATCCGACGGTATGTAGTATAGTAAGAAATTTTTAAAAAACACAGGTTTAGATAAAATGAGTGGTAAGTTTATTAGCCGACGCTGCAGGGTTTCGATCTGTTAAGTAGATCTTCTTCAGGGCTTTTGTTGATATAAGGAAGAGTAAAAAAAAATGTTCACAGAATAATGAGAAAAACTGTGATAGTCCTTGTTTATCAATCTGTTCAAAATTTTAAATTTTAAGAAGGAACGCTGGAAAGGTAGACGGTTTGAAATATGACGTTAAATATTCTTCTTTTATGGCGTGGATGTGTGTGTGTGTGTGTGTGTGTGTGTGTGTGCGCGCGCGCGTATGTATCGAAAAATAACATTGAGCATTTTTCTAGGTGTTTTGTGTGTATATATTTTACGATAAATGACATCGAAACAAATCTCAATGATGTGTGTGTTTTTTCAAACTTCTCACTATACTACATATATATATATATATATATATATATATATATATACACACACTAGCAAACGTATGCGCCCCTGAGCGCAAGTATTTATGATTTAATTTAATGTAATAAAAATATTAAATTAGAAAGATTAACGAAACTGAATAAGAACAAATATAAAAATATTACACTTATCTTAATGCTATTTGAATTGATTTCTATATAAAATTATAATATAAGATTGCTTTTAATACATTTGAGAATAACATGATAGTATTAGAAATCAGTAACAGCAAATAATTATTTATTAAACCCAATTTTGTTAAAATCATTATGCAAATCATTTCCACTATATACTATGTAAATCTTTATTTCTTAGAAATATATAACACGTATTTCAGGATTTTAAATGCATTTATAATACGGGCAGTTTTTGCGGCAAATCTAACTCAGCTAGACTTTAATAGAGACATTGTTATTAAATAAGATGCTAATTATGATTAAATAATGACTATTTCATAATCGTTGAGAATATAACTTAAATAACTAAGGAAGTGGTGATGTGGTTTTGGTTACAGACAGAGTTACATAATCTCCATTATAATAAGATATATTAGAGTGTATTGTAAACTGTCACTACTTAGTATATGCTATGATATTTTCAGATTATAATGGTCGATCAGTACGATTAATATTCAACAATGAATTAAGTGCGTTAACAAGGGAGGATTTTTTAAAATTGAAAAACAAATATTTGTTTTATTAAAAGAATGCCTTTCAATCATTAAACTATGGACTTACTGATATATATATATATATATATATATATATATATATATATATATATATATGATGGTCTAAATGGCCGAAACGTTGCATCGTCGACAATAAACATCCAGTTTCCATAACATCCCGAGTTTGTCTACTTTCTCCACACACACACACACACACACACACACACACACACACACACACATATATATATATATATATATATATATATATATATATATATATATCAGTAAGTCATATATATATATATATATATATATATATATATATATATATATATATATATATATCAGTAAGTCATATATATATATATATATATATCAGTAAGTCATATATATATATTAGTCGACGGGGCGGCCTAATGTCGGTATCAGCCAGTCAGCGAGGGAGTCTATCCCCTTTTCAATAGCGCTAGACCAAGGAGATTGTTTTTTTAGCATCTGAGGTGGAGCGCCACACCTACCATCAGCTCCTTACTTTACCGCACAGATCCCTGTGCTACTCATACGCTGAGTATATATATATATATATATATATATATATATATATATATATATATAAGTCATATATATATATATATATATATCAGTAAGTCATATATATATATATATATATATATATATATATATAAGCGTGTCCTGTATTTTGTTTGAAGCTGGATGTGTGCATGAGGCTGCTTTCGTCTGGGCGTGTTCATGTACGTCTCAGTCTTAAATGTAAGGAGGGCTGTGGTGACAAAAAAACCCGCCCATTCAAATGAACTGCCAGAGGCAGAGACAAGTCATAGTGGAAAGATAAACGGACTCTCTTTCTTTTTTCTTTCTTTCCTTTTCTTTCGCTTTTTTTTTGTTTCCCTCTTTCTATTCCTCTTTGCTCATAGCTTCCCCATTCCTCCCTCTCCCTCTAACCAAGTAGCCGCTTCGTTGATGTTGACAGTCATTCACAAGAATGCACATATAATAACCAAGTTGTTTCTCTAATCTTAAACAAATAGGCCTGATAATATTCAGTTGAGCATCTGGCAACGAATTGATTTACAAACACGGCTTCATTTTCTTCCGATTTTGGTCTTAAAAAACTCTTTGATTTACAGAGGTGGGAAAGGGAGACATAAAAGTGGATGGATTTCTTCTTTTTATTTCATTCTTTCTTTTTTTTTCTTTCCCTATTTATTTCTTCTATTTATCTTATTCACTTCTTTTTTTTCGTTTTTCCCCTCTCTTTCACTCCATTTTCTCTCTCTTATTCCTCTTTTTTCTCTCTTTTTTTTCTCGTTCGGTTTATCATTCTTCTTCTCTTCCACATTCTTCTTCTCTTCCACATTCTTCTTCTCTTCCACCTTCTTCTTCTTCTTCTCTTCTTCTTCTTCTTCTTCTTCTTCTTCTTCTTCTTATTATTATTATTATTATTATTATTATTATTATTATTATTATTATTATTATTATTATTATTATTATTATTATTATTATTATCTCCTTTTCACCCTTAAATTCTTTCTTTCTTTCTTTCATTTTCTTCTCTTTTTTCACTTTCTCGTTCGTCTTATCATGTTCTTTTGCTCCTTAATTTTTTTCTTTCTTTCTTTCACTTCTTTTCCTCTTCTCTTACACCTTCTTCTTCTTCTTCTTCTTCTTCTTCTTCTCTTCTTCTTCTTCTTCTTCTTCTTCTTCTTCTTCTTCCTCTTCATTATTATTATTATTATTATTATTATCATTATTATTATTATTATTATATACTTTTCACCCTTAAATTCTTTCTTTCTTTTCCTTCATTTTCTTCTCTTTTTTCACTTTCTTGTTCGTTTTATCATGTTCTTTTGCTCCTTAATTTTTTTCTTTCTCTCTTTCTTTTTCTAATTCTCTTGGTGTTTTTCTCTTTATTTATTTCTTTATTACTTCTCCTTTTTTCATTCACTTCTTTTTTATTTTTTTATTTTTCACCTCCTATTCTTTCTCCAATTCCTTTTTTCTTTTCTTTTTCTGCTTCTCTTTCTCGTTCATCTTATTATATCCTTTTTTCCCTTTTCTTCTTTCTTCTTTCTTTCTTTCTTCTTCCCTCAATGTTTTTTATTCTCTTTTTATTTATTTCTTCTCTTTCTCTCATCTGCTTTTTATTCTTTCTCTTTCGCCTCATCCTACTACTTTTTCACTCCCTTATTCTTCTTTCTTATTTTATTTTCCTGCATCGCTTTGTTGTTTGTCTTATATTCCTCCCATTTCTTTCTTTCTTTCTTTTTTCCTCTTTAAGGTTTTACTTCTTATCGCTTCTTCTTTTTCTCTTTCTCCTTTTCCTTCTTCTTCAAAACGTTCTTTTTTTGTCTTTTTGTTGTATTCCTCCTCATTCCCCCTTTTCTATTCACTTCTTCTGCTTTCCTACATTTTCTCCCTTTTCCTCCTTTTCTTCCTCATTTTACCCCCTTCTTTCCTCTCCCTCCTTCTTTTCCTTCTTTTCACCCCTCTCACTTTTCTTCTTCCTCCTTTTTGGTTCCTCCCACTCTTTCTTGGTATTTCAGTTCTCCTCCTCCTTTTTCCTTCCCTCCTCCCTTTTTAGTTTCTTAATTTTCTATTTCCTCTTCGTCCATCTTTTTTACCTTCTTTCTTCTTCTGCTTCCAATTCGTCTTTTTTTCTACTCCCCTCTCCCTCTTCCTCCGCTTCTTTCTCTTCCACTCCTCCTCTGCCCGTTCCTCCTCATTTTAACCCCACGTCATATCAATCTGTTCAGCCATATTGTCAAACATCACCATTTTCCTCGACCCCACCTTTTTTTTCACACGTATCATTTACGCTTATTTATTTGCTTGTTCTTCAATTCTTTTCTTCAATCGATTCTTTTATTCATTTACTTACGTTGCTGTCAGATTGTTCCTTTCGATTAGCGCTGGAATCGCTCCTCTTCTGCACACTTTCTTGTTAATACCGAATGGCGGCTGCCATCTTGCAACTTTAAAACCAAATGAAAACACACAAATTATTTATTGATATCGCCTTTATTCGGCATTATTTCTTGCCGAATTTTCTTGTCGACGTTGTTTTGTTTTGATTCTCTTTCGTCTATTATGCGCATTCGAAGCGCTTGGCGTCGAGCGAAGCACACAGAGAAACGATAGCTTTGCTCTCTGCTTTCTTGTTGATTGTAATCGCTGGTCGCTATCATTTGGTTTCGACGGGAAAACTTTCATTTGTGGAGTCATTCTCGATTCGTCTCAATTTGTTTGGCGACCGGTGAAGACAGAAATAAATAAGATAAAATAAAATGAAATAAAATAAAATAAATGACAAAAAAAAGAAAAAAAAAAGATGAACGAATAACATCTAAAGATTTATTCGATGTTAACAATGTGTTTTTTTTTTCAATTGTTATTTTTTATTTTTATCTTGTTTATTCATTTCATTTATTTGGAAAATCAGGAATATTCCATCTCAAATGGCACATCAGAATTAGAAAAAGAGGACTACATCCAACGACCATATATTTACCTATCCGCGTATATGCACAACGTGGGGATAAACATACAATAGATATTCGCGGAGGTTCTTTGGTTGAATTTTACGGTATTTCAGCCCTTGTTGGGTTATTTTATACCGAAGACGTTTTGTTAATCATTCTTGATGGGTGTTCAATTTTTTAACTCATTTTTAAACACATTTTTCTCTTTAACCCATAAATGGGACCATAACGCGTACTACCATTGCGGGTCAGAATGTATCCGGGAGTAAAAGAGCTCCAACATTGGAACTTCCCCATTAGATGCAGTTTAAGATCATACTCAGGATACTGTTCACGGAAATGCCCGTGGTGTAATGGTTATCATCACAGGAAATGGACACGCCAACACAAGTTCAAATTATGGACGAGACCGGTTGTATCTCATAATACCCTTGGAAAAAGTATGCATCCAACCATTCTCCCCTAGCTATGGGAAAATAGTAGGGCATCCTGGGATATTTAACCATGGTATGGCAAATGGTCTAGATGAAGGAAAACCTGCTGAATTAAAATCTGCTAAACTCCGCTTAAGAAATTGACCTTGCGTCACATCCTACTCATGTGGAGGGGTTAGTAAATACATATACAATAGATGTTCCCTATTCGCAGAATCGTCAACCGCTGGTACCTATATCCTTGGTTGACTCCTAGCCCTATCGGCGGAGTTTTAAATACGCTTACTGTAATCCGATAGAGAGGGGTAAGACCTCTTCCAAAAAGTGAGTTCTTATATATGACACTAAGCTGCATCTAGGCACCAATATATATATATATATATATATATATATATATATATATAAAAGTAATTGGTAATTTGCTTGAAGCATTGTTAAGTATTTTTATTATTTGCTTGAAGCATTGTTAAGTATTTTTTATTATATATATATAATATATATATATATATATATATATATATATATATGGGAGAAATGTGAGGAGGTTAATCCGACAATATGTGGAGAAAAGTAGACAAACACGGGATGTTATGGAAACTGGATGTTTATTGTCGACGATGCAACGTTTCGGCCATTTAGACGATCATCAGGACCAAAGCCCAGTTCTAGCTTCAATGAAGGGCATTTTCAGATGTCCTTCATTGAAGCTAGAACTGGGCTTTTGTCCTGATGATGGTCTAAATGGCCGAAACGTTGCATCGTCGACAATAAACATCCAGTTTCCATAACATCCTGTGTTTGTCTACTTTTCTCCACACATAACACACACACACACACACACACACACACACACACACACACACACACACACCACATATATATATATATATATATATATATATATATATATATATATATATATATATATATGAACAAATAAAAGGTTTAGCTTTTATTTATTTTCATAGGAACAATCTTTACGACCGAGCGGTTTCTTGCTAGTGCATTCGTCAGGTAAAACGAAATAGCTTTTGAAAATGAAAGAAAGATTGTTCCTATGAAAACAAATAAAAACTAAAACTTTTATTTGTTATCTTTTTAAATCTATCAACGCTTTATCACAGATATTGAGCACACTCTTCTAATAACAGAGTACGTTGGATTACTACCGCTTTTTTTAAGTATAATAGTGCCAACCATACACATTGATATATATATATATATATATATATATATATATATATATATATATATATATATATATATATATTATATTTACAACATCACACTAAGAAACAGAGAGAAATAATTCAGTTTGAATTAAGAATAAAAAAAGAAAGAAAATTGTAAAATTTTAAAAAATATAACAAAAGCACTAAGATGCTGATAAAATTGACTACAAAATAGAACCTGATATTCTCTTTTTGAAATCTCTTTCTGCCATTTCGGGCAAATAGAAAAACAGGAAATGGAGAAATAAAGCAAAGAGAAGAGAAAATAAAATAAAGTAAAAACAGAATGAATTGAAAAGAAAAGAAGAAAGAAATAACTTGGAAAGAAAAAAGAATGAAAGAAAATAACTTGGAAAGAAAAAGAAAAAGAAAAAGAATGAAAGAAAATAAATTGAAAAGAAAAAGATGAAAGAAAATAAATTGAAAAGAAAAAAGAATGAAAGAAAATAACTTGGAAAGAAAAGAATGAAAGAAATAAATTGGAAAGAAAAAGAATGAAAGAAAATAAATTGAAAAGAAAAAGAATGAAAGAATGAAAGAAAATAACTTGAAAGAAAAAGAATGAAAGAAAATAACTTGGAAAGAAAAAGAATGAAGAAAATAAATTGAAAAGAAAAAGAATGAAAGAAAATAAATTGGAAAGAAAAAGAATGAAAGAAAATAACTTGGAAAGAAAAAGAATGAAAGAAAATAAATTGGAAAGAAAAAGAATGAAAGAAAATAACAAAGAAAAAGAATGAAAGAAAATAATTTAGAAAGAAACAGAATGAAAGAAAATAAATTGAAAAGAAAAAGAATGAAAGAAAATAACTTGGAAAAGAAAAAGAATGAAAGAAAATAATTTAGAAAGAAAAAGAGTGAAAGAAATAAATTGAAAAGAAAAAGAATGAAAGAAAAAGAAAGAAAAAGAATGAAAGAAAATAAATTGAAAAGAAAAAGAATGAAAGAAAATAAATTGAAAGAAAAAGAATGAAAGAAAATAACTTGGAAAGAAAAAGAGAATGAAAGAAAATAAATTGAAAAGAAAAGAATGAAAGAAAATAAATTGAAAAGAAAAAAGTGAAAGAAAATAAATTGAAAAGAAAAGAATGAATAAAGAGAAAAAGTTAGAATGAAAGAGATTTAAATAGAAGTACAATGAATTCGATCGGATTGAAATCAATTAATCAATCCACATTTATGATTTGGAGATCAAAGGTGGATTGTAAAATATAACAAACAACAATTGCGTTACAAAATAATTATTTGGTGCAAGAATTGGAGAACTAGATCATTGTTCGTGAATTCGATTTTCAGTGGGCACCCCATACTTCTATCCTTCTGTGGGAACCAGAGCTAAGATTTGTAAAAGACATATTAGGAAAGCGGTTAATATCCCAAATAGGAAATAAGTCCGATTCTCATCGGAAGATTATTTTTTAAATCATTTTCTCCGATACGATGGAGTAGTGTCAAAAATTGTTTTTCTTTTTAATTTAAACTACATAGCCTGGGTGGGTTCATATGGAGGATAAGCTGTTGCCCATGCAGCAAATTCCCCCTCTCCACACTGCCGCTGTGATCCAAAGGAAAAGTAAGGTACCAATGCAGTTTGGCAACGGCAGTAACGCAGGATGATGGGTAATACTGGATTTCAGCATCATACCACCTTAGGGACTCCGGCTCCTGATTTGTTTTCGGGGTTTACACCCCTAGCCTTTCCTTGAAAGGCAGCAGAGGTTTTGTGTAGGACTTTTCCTTGACTGATGAGTTGCCGACCAAGGCTAAGAAGCCTCTGTTAACCACTAAAATAGGATCGTGGTGTCAATTTGATCGTGAGAAGAAAGCATGGGAGGGTGAGATTAACTGAAGACAATATTGGTTGAAGACGACGCGAGGTCACGAGAGCGACAAGGCTTTTTGATAGTCAGTGTTTGAGAAGACAGTGAAGAAGAAAACTTGTGTTCTGAAGTCGCTAAGATCATGTTCCATGATATCGTATCCAGATTTGCGTCTTGAAGGAACGGACCCAGTAAATATAACTATTTAAAGATAAATACAGCGTATTCTATTCAACCCCCACTACCTCTTGCTCTGTCAGTCAAAGTGCAGGTGTGGGTGTTTTGTCATACAGGAAGGGGTCAAAAGCTAACTTTGATTTGAAACGCAACAAAAAAGTGAATTTAGAGTTTTTATCACTTAGTTTTCAGAGGGTCGAACATGACAGATTGGTCTTTGAATTTTTATCGATTAAGAGCCGCTTACGGGAGAGTTGGGCTTGGTACAGATGTCCATAATATACAAAGACTTCATCCGTCTTGAGGGGCCGGGTTAGCTCAGTCGGTAGAGCGTTCGGCTAGAAACCACAAGGTTCCTAGTTCGATACCGGTCCTCGTCAACTCAGCGTATGAGCAGCACAGGGATCTGTGCGGTAAAGTAAGGAGCTGATGGTAGGTGTGGCGCTCCACCTCAGATGCTAAAAAAACAATCTCCTTGGTCTAGCGCTATTGAAAAGGGGATAGACTCCCTCGCTGACTGGCTAATACCGACTTTAGGCCGCCCCGTCGACTTTACTTTTACTTTACTTCATCCGTCTTCGAATCACAAAGTTCCGGCTTCGATACCAGCCCTCACGAACGGTTTGGATCTGTAAGGCAAAGTGGAGAGCTGGTGGTAGGTGTGGCGCTCCACCTCAGACGCAAACACAATCTCTCTGGTCTGTTTCTATATTTGTCTTTAGTGTTTGAATGTATTAATATTCTTACGTTCAGTGTCACATCGTATCGTTTTTGAAAATGAACGTTGGCTTCATAAGAAAGTTGTGATGAAATTCAAACGTATGAATTTTCTTTTTCTATTGTTTCTATCTGTTTTGTTTTTTTGTTGGTCTGTGGATGTGGATGAGTTAATGTATTATGTAAGTGTCTGGTGTGCCCGTGTATGTGTGTGTGTGTTTGTTATATGTAGTGTTCTGTGTGTTGAATTGTGGCTCGTTGTTGATTTATTATACGATGTACTAACCACCACACTAATATGGATTAATACAAACAATTATGGACGAACATCCCTTTAAAGGCTCCAAAATCATCTGAAAAAGGAATATTTCACCTCGAAATACTAAGAAACATTAAAAACACAGGTAAATGAGCAATATATTCGTTACTTTTTCTTCTTTCGCCCTGCGGATGCCTTCAAAATCGATCTCCATACTATATATATCTTATTATAATGGAGATTGTGTGTTTTTCTGTCTTTAACCGAAACTATATTACTATACAAGTCACAATTCCCTTTGTTATTTACATCATATTCTCAATGATTTTTGATTATTTTAACCTCAATTATTAATAAAATTGTTATACTTATTAATACTGTTAACCATATCTACATACTAACAACATTCAATTATATTTATATATACAACAAAATAGCGGTTTACAGTGTGAACGGAAAGGCTAATTTGCATATTGATATTAAAAAATCGAATTTAATAAATATGTGTCCAGTGTGATTGATTTCTAATTGTTTAGTTTTATCTTAATGAATATAAGCAAAAATCTCTTCAATGAATCTGAAATTAAATCCATTAACAAGAAAAACTATATGACATTTTATTCTTTACTTCCTATTTTAACTAAATACTTAAATTAGAAAAAATTACAATGAAAGACGAGAGTGATAGAAGAGTAAGTTTCAGTTGTTCTATTTTTCAAATTTTTATATCTGCATTCTTATTTAGTTTCATAAGCCTTTCTAATTTAATATAATATTTTATTACATTAAAACTTAAATACTTGCACCCGGAGGGTGCATATATTTGCTAGTATATCTAAAAAACAAACATCCAAAAATCTTATTTCCTTCGCCGAAAAGGCATAGGCCTGGTTTGTTATTGTTCACTCAACGTCCCCGTACCTCATATGGTAGAGGCGTATCAGTATCATTGACAGGTTAATTTCGCAAGGATTGTTCGGTGCGTATAAGTGGCCGAAGCAGTATAGTCTCTGACTATGCCTACTGACGTCCCGGTTTCGATTTCTGTCGGAAATCGTTAGTATACATCGCTGATGATACTTAATAAAGTTGAAACAGTCTGTATGATGTTCGACACACCGAACAATTCTTTGCCGAGATTCACTTGTCATGATTAATTTCTATAATTATCGAATTTTATGCGATACACGCATTGTAATTGCCTTCAATCAAATATATATACATACATTTTATGAACAACAGTATATATATATATATATATATACTGTTGTTCATAAAATACACTACACTCATTTATGTCTAGGGTAAATGACATCGCTAACACCCGTCACCACTTATACCTGGTAACCTCGGCAAGACCAGTGCGTAGTGCTAGATCAAGCATATCCTGTTACACCCAGCGCACCAGAAGAGATGTTGAACTCTGTTATCAACTCGTCTTTCTTTCGGATGCTGTTTTTTTTGTAACTTACACATGAACGTTTGTTTGTACCCTCCTGTTTTTAACGGTTTACTTATTCCATCTCTCCATCACAAATATTTCGCTCTTGAAGAATCCGGTTTATTAAAAGGTCGAAACAGATTTCTGTCAGCGAACTATAACATCATTTGTTTTTTATAAAAAATGTTTAATTCATATATATATATATATATATATATATATATATATATATATAATATATGTGGTGGGGGGGTGTATATAAACATTGTAGTAATACTTTTTCAAAACAAAATTCTTTAGCTTGGTGAATAAAGTAATCTCAAGTCCAATTTACAACTGAATGCTAATTTTGTGAGGTCTTCTTTCATTTAGAATGTCATTTTTTAAAAACCCTCACTCTTTTATAAACAGATGCATCAATATAATCATGGACAACTGTTAACTATAAAGTGTTAATGAGAACCCTTCCCCCTTCCTAAATAGATGCATCAGTATCACTGTGAACTGCTGCTATAAAGGGAACCCGATTTGTTCACGGGTAGTCTAGTCTCTTGTTAAAATCCGTTCAGTCGAAAGCGAGGCTCTTTTTTTTAGCGGGAAGTGAGAAGCGCAACAAGGTATTAGTGGATTAGTGGCCATTAAAATTGATTCTTTACTGTCAGTTGGCGTTTGCACAATGCTGATTGGTCGCTTTTTGCATGATTTGCACACGGCCCAAAGCCTGCATCACATTTGCACAATAAACAGCAAAAAAATCAAAAGAAGGAAAAGAGAAGGTCGGGAGAAAGGGGGAGAGAACTAGGCATGTAGAAATGACACGAGAAATAAAAATCCAAAGACAAAATATATGTAATTGAATTCATGTGAATGTGTTAAGTTTATAAGCAGTAATAGCAAATATCTCCTTCCGTAATACAAGAGGAAATCTTTTCTTTTCATTTTTTCCCGCTATCTGCACGTGTATATTATTGCGTTAATGCACAAAAGAGAAAGAAGAGTGACAATATTAGTCTGAATAGGAAATTTCCAGGTTTCATTTTAAGATTGGTATTTTCACTGTTTTTTTCCCCTCTCGAAAACAATACGATATTTTAAATATATATTTGATTTTTACAAAAGAGTACCCGTCAAAAATGGAATATTGTTTAGGCCGGGTTAGCTCAGTCGGTAGAGTGTTCGACTAGAAACCACAAGGTTCCTAGTTCGATACCAGCCCTCGCCAACTCAGCGTATGAGTAGCACAAGGATCTGTGCGGTAAAGTAAGGAGTTGGTGGTAGGTGTGGCGTCCACCTCAGACGCTAAAATAATCTCTTTGATCTAGCGCTAGTGAAAAGGGGATAGACTCCCTCGCTGCATGGCTGATACCGACTTTAGGCCGCCCCGACGACTTTACTTAGCTCAGTCAGTAGAACATCCGGCTCGGAACCACAAGGTTTCGGGTTCAATAACGACCCTCACCAACTCAGTCTATGAGTAGCACAGGAATCTGTGCGATAAAGTGAGAAGCTGAATCTCAAAGACGCAAAACAATCTCCCTAGTCTAGCGCTAGTGAAAAGGGGATAGACTCCCTTGAGAGTTGATATTTACCCAACCCGTTCGCCACAGGTAGGATGTGACACAAGATCAAAGATATTGGTCATACAGCAAGGAACAAGCTATAGTGGATCAGCTTGCTAACCATTACACCATGATAGGACGCCTTAAGTGTACCTAGGAGTAATGGTTGCTCCACTCTCCATATGTCTTCAGAAGTGGAACCTCACCACCAGATTCAGTTTAATGTCATACAGTAGAGACGCCCGTTTGTGTAATAATTATCGTCGTAGTAAATGTACCCAGTGACACAAGTTCAAATCCTGGACGAGACTTGTAGCAGTTCACAAAGTGCTAATACCTTTAGGAAAGGTATGCATCCAAGTATTCTCCGTCAAGATATGGGCAAATAGTATGACTGGCTGGGCTCTTTAACTTTGGATTGGCAACCAGCATAGGAGAAGTAAAAAGTAAAACCTGCTAAACTCCGTTAAAAAAGACCTTATGTCACATTCTGATAATGCGGAGAGGTTGGTATATGCATTCATAGCGTTAATACCCTTGGTAAAGTTATGAATACAACTACTCTCCCCCTAGCTATGGGCAGAACTGGGCTCTTTACCCATGACTAGGAGAAGGAAAACTCTGAATTCAAACCTGTTAAACTCCGCTTAAGAAATTGACCTTTGTGTCACATCCTGCTCGTTCAGAGGGGTTGGTAAATATATATATATATGCAGTCACGAGGCACGATTTTCTAATGATTCCTCTATTTCTTGTATTTCTGTCTGTCTGTCAGTCTCTCTCTCTCTCTCTCTCTCTCTCTCTCTTCTCTATATATATTATATATATATATATATATATAATATATATATATATATATATATATAACAAGCAAATTCCGTTTGGTATTCACAATGGATAGTACATAAAGTTCTATCACAATGGCCCTGTTTTCGACTGTTTCTGTCAATGTGATTATGAAAATCACTACGTCACACTAAGAAACAGATAGAAAGAAATCAATGTTTGAATTAGTTAAAGAAAGAATAAGTAATGACTGAAGAAGAAAGAAAATTGTAAGATCTTTAAAAAAATCTTTAAAAAAGCACTAAGATGCTGATAAAATTAACTACAAAATAGAACCTGATATTCTCTTTTTGAAATCTCTTTCTGCCATTTCGGGCAAATAGAAAAACAGGAAATGGAGAAATAAAGCTAAGAGAAGAGAAAATAAAATAAAGTAAAACGAAACGAAAAAAAAAAATATGACAAACAAATGTTTTGCAAAGAAAAATGCTCCAAGTTCGCAAGGATAAATAAATGTGAAAAAAAATGTATTAACAAATAAATAAGTAATAAAATATATATTTGTTCATTCTACTTTCCTCGTGCCGCAGGTGAAAAAAATAAAATAAATAAATACGATAAAAAAAGTCAATATATATATAAATAACATAAAACAAAATCTACAAGAAAATAGAACGAAAGATTAATTCGGAAAAATGGAGAATTTGAATGTCCGTAAAGACAAAATGTAAAATCGAAGATATAAAAAGGTTTTTAGCAAATGGAAAAAGAAAGACTGCCCCCCCCCCCCCCACACACACACACAAAGTCACAGCGACAAACACATATACAGGGAAACACAAAGGTCAGCATTTACACACATACACATACACAAACATATATATATATATATATTATAGTTGTGTGCATATATATTACTAATCAAATTGCACATATTTACGTACATATACACACACACGCATGCACACACACACAGCGCACATATACATAAAATCAAGGATAGTGAGCTATAATTCATAAATAGACCAAATTATATTATCAATATATGTATATAATATAATATATATATATATATATATATATATATATATATATATAAATATTTGTGCATACAACATCACAGGTCAATATGAATATAACTTTTCATTTTTACTTACATATATAGATGCATATGGCGACAAGAAGAACAGTAGTTTGTGTAAATATCAAGATTCTCTAAGAATGAATTTACAAATGTAAGTACATTTATTTATAATACATATGTAAGCGTGTGCTTGTGTGTGTATTCTGAAAACGTGCATGTAATCTATCTATCTATCTATCTATCTAGTATCATTTATCTCTGTGTCTCTGTATGTGACATACGTGACGTAACGGTTTTCTTCGTAGAATGTGGACTTGGCTACCCGAGTTCAAATCCCGAACGAGGCTATTAGCATATCACATCGTCCTAATGCCTTTGAATACGGTATAAATCCAATCATTTTCCCTCTAGCTATGGGTAAAATGGTATAAGAATTTGGGCTCTTTAACCTTGGCATGGTAACCGGTCTAAGAGAAGGAAAAATGACTTGAAACCAGTTGCGACTGAAGATGGATTGGCGCTGACTGACTATTCCTATCCAAAACACGCGACATGAGTAGCGCCTCCACGTCCAAACAAGATTATGGGATGAATATTAATAATTATAGAAAAATTATGGAAAAAATATGAGTTTACCATGGTTCTAGCAAATATATATAAAATACAATCATCATTATGTCGCGCAAGTAGCACAGACATTCATGACAATCTCTCGCCAACCTTCCTTATCATTCATTGCCCCTGTGAGTTCTTTTGCACAGCATCCAGCATCCTCACATAGTTGGTCAATGTAGGCTCTTGCTTGGCGGCCCACATTAGCATGTCCATGTGTTGGCTTCCACAGGAGTATGTCGCTTATAAGCTCGTCCTTGTTTCTCCAGCAGTGTTCTGCATGCCTAGACGTCTTACTCGTATGGTTTGGGAGATGGGGGGCAAGTGCTATTTAGCTGTTTCCTTGAGGGTTGCTGTTTCCACGACTTGTTCAAAACTGCACGCAGTAGTATAGCTTAACTCTGAAGATATCTTTTTAAAGATCAAAACCGTGGTAGACACAAAATGTTTCCTTAATTTTTCTTCAATTATTATGTCCCTATGTTTATGATATCTTGAGCACGCTTGGATACATTACTAATGCCTCCGCAACGGAAACGCTAAAGTGGCAATCGGACACTATATATATACAAGGTGTGTCAAGAAAGTATCGAGATTTTTTGTACTTCTTGACACACCTTGTATTCTGAAAAAAGAATGTTCCATTCATTCTTTATTTCAATCTTGGTAAATACAGCTTTAAACTTGCTACATTTTTGACACACCTTGTATTTTGAAAAAAAATGAATGAACGCTATTTTTTTTTCAGTATACAAGGTGTGACAAAAAATACAATAAATCTTGATACCTTTTTGGCACAACTTTAAATATATATATATATATATATATATATATATATTATATATATATATATATATGCGTGTGTGTGTGTGTGTGTGTGTGTGTGTGTGTTTCGTTTTTTTGATAACAGATTGTTTTGTTAATAGCTTTTATAATTATTTTAGAAGGATAACGTTGAATTTCTCAAATATGAGATGAATATATATTTTCTTCCAAACTATGCTGTTTCACAAATCCAAATCGCCAATTTTTAATTAAAATTTTCTTTCTTTCTTTTACAAAATAGTGAATGACTAAAGTTTCAATTAAGTGCAAGTGGTAGGCCACTTCGTAAATATCACCCGCAAGCCCGACCAAAAGACCAGACCTGGTGATAATTGAAAAGAACAAAAGAACTGTGGATTTTGCCTTTCCAGCGAATCATAGAGTGAAGATAAAAGAAAACGAAAAGATAAACAAATACTTGGATCTTGCTTGAGAAATGAAAAAAATTGGGAAACATGAAAGTGACGTTGCTAGTAATTGTAGTTGGTGCCTTTGAAGCCGTCCCCAACATCCTAGAAAAGAGACTGGGTAAACTGGAGATCAAATGAAGGATCGAAACCATGCAAAATATATATATATATATATATATATATATATATATATATATATATAATATATATAATATATAGATAGAAGATGGCCTATATACGGAAATGATAGCCCACCCCCCAAAAAAATGAAATCTACTTGCTCTTAGCCCGTTGGAATTGAAGCATCAAAAGAAATTACATAATTTTGCAATATTTCGACGAATCTATCTTCTTTATCCGGCATCAAAAAACAAAAAAAAAACAACACACACACACACACACACACACACACACACACACACACCACACACACACACACACATATATATATATATATATATATATATATATATGCTGCGAATATATGTCGCCAAAAGTCTTCATCAGGTAATATCTATGGAGTCAGATATGGTTTTGTGGCGAAAGCATCATTATCAATTTCCCAGAGAGTCCTAAGATGTAAGTAGACTAGGCTCACAATTTTTATTATGACGGCCTTCCTAGGAGAAGATAACAATTTAAAACTTGAGACAGTTAATATTGTGGACAGAAAATAGACAACACATTAATACAATCCAAAAATGCTAGCTTTCATTGCAATAAACATTAAATTAGACGTATTGGCAAGACGATCTTAGAGAATATGTGCAATATTTTGGAGAAGAACAGATAATTTACACTGGTTCCTGTGAAATACTAAATAAAAGTGTGTTTTCTTTCAGTTTGATATAAACATGTTTATCGCTATTATTTGTCTGAAATATTTTTAGATGAGACTGGATAAATTTTTCAGACTGTTGTCCTCATCTTTATTGTTATATACACAACGTTTCGGTCGATGTGTCCCCCGACCTTCTTCAGTTGGACACATGGCGCAACAGATATAAGGGTTGAGTTAACAGAGTTCAAAGAGACAACCATCTGTAGGTTGCAGGTTTTATTCCGACCACGGGCGAAAATAGTATACAATACTTAATATAGTTTAACACCTGTATCTAGTCATGGTTAACGGAACGAGAACAATCTACTCAAATGGATTAAATCAAGGGTTCGGTTCGAAGTTCCGTGAAGGCTCCCGAATTCGACGAGAAGGTTTCTGATTTCGACAAGAAACACAGGAAGAAGGCTGTGTATATAAGAATAAAGATAAGTGTATTTTAGCAGCATATTCTCTTTTAAACATGTTTGGTTGAACTCAAGTGACAATTCCTGCCGTACGAGTTTCTGTTCAATCCTTTCAAGGTGTCTGGCCATCTTTTTGGTGTCAGGGTGGAACTGGCGTAGTAATCCACCAAAGGTGTCTCTACGAGCGCTTTCGGCATGTCGATCTGCCATCTTCAGGTTGAAAACTGATGGTATGTTTCGTGGTGTTTTTAAAGAAAACGAGCAGTAACGTAGGAATTGGTAGTGGGAGGTAGTAAGAATAAAGATGAGGACAACAGTCCGAAAAATCTAAATAATACAAATGCTTATCCCTCTATTACTGAAGCGCTACTTAATAAATGATCTGGTTCAGACTAAAAAGATCCGAATGTGTTCAGCGTTGTTAACGATACATATAATCATATTTTCACAAAGGAAAACTTGGTAGAATCTGGAATTAGCCACATGCATTATTTACTAAGCAAACAGAAATACTTTGAACGTAGAACATGGTGATTTGCAGTTCAAACTCACGTATCTGCAGCGTAATATACATGATCTCCTCAGTACCCACCAAACCCATCTTTCCCATTAAAAACGTAAAGGTGTGTTTAAATTCATAGTTTACTAATTCTTTTTTTGGAACCACTGAATGTATCATCTCAAAATCTCTTGCAATATATTGTTTGTAATACCAGTAGCAGAGAGTGTATGATTCATAGGTGTCCAAACTGTCCTAAATCATCAGGGCAGCTTGAAAATCCTTCACTTCTTCCTAGATAGAATAGACTTACCACAACAATGTCAACAAATTGTTATGTTATGTCTATTCTATTAAGTTAAAATTATAAAGCGTTGTCAAAATCGTTTATAATACACTAGCAGAAATAACCGGTCTACGATCGGACTAAAAGAATTTTGAGGAATACCAAAGAGTGAGAGAGAAAAGTGAAAAGAGAATTAAGAGAGGGAGTAAGAGGAAATTGATTTAGCAAATTCCTTACTAAAGAATTCGCGTATTGCAATTTTCCTTTATTTTAGGAATTTCTGTTTAATATTATCTTAAAAATCTAACTCTTGACACGCGAGTGTTTTGAAAGATAATTTCATCACCTACCCCTTTTCTTTTGCTTTGAAAATCGGCTTTTGAGATCCTAGCTTTTTACATAGGCTAGAACACAAGTCATTGGTTCTAAATAAAAGAAAGAAGATTGTGTTGCGACAATTTTCCACGTATATAAAGATCTTAATCAGTCTACCTTAAGAATTGACATTTGAAATCCTTACTTCTTACCTAGGCTAGAACACAAGACACTGGTTTCAAATATAAGGAAGAAGATTGTGTTGCGCCAATTTTCCACGTAAATACAGATAGCGAAAAATCAATATCTGAAATTCATGCTTTTTACCTAGGCTAGAACACTGATTCTAAAATAAAATAAAAAAGATTGTGTCGCACCAATATTTTACATATGAAAAACAAAAAAAAACAAAAAAAAAAAAACAAGGAAATACAGTTCTTAATTACTTGTTTAGTTAAAGTGATAAAATATCATTCGTTTAATTCATTTTTCTTCTCATATGTATCAATTAGAAGAAGCTAAGAATTAATCATGTGTCTTTATTTATAGGTGGAAAATTTGGTACCAGCCCTCACACACACACACACACACACACACACACACACACACACATATATATATATATATATATGTGTGTGTGTGTGTGTGTGTGTGTGTGTGTGTGTGTGTAAGAGCGCCGTTGACTATGTATACTCTATAACAAGGCTATATTTTCATGAGGCATTCCAATCATGTAATGGAAAAACGAACAAAGCCTGTTGGTACGGAAGCTACTTTTGTTCATACATGTCTGGAAAATAAGTATATCTATGCATATAAATATGTGTGTATTAAAATTAATATTTTCTTGCATATTAATATGAATATTTCTATTAATATATATATATATATATATATATATATTATATATATGTATATATTATGTATATATATATATATATATATATATATATATATATATATATATATATATATTTGTGTGTGTGTTTGTGTGGGTGAGTTGGACTTTGAATGTGTACGTTTATACGTTCATGTCATTGTGAGCGCATTTGAACACACACACACACACACACACACACACACACACACACACCACACATATATATATATATATATATATATGTATATATGTAAGGGGTTCTATTTGTGTGTGCATCTATAGACATATGTACACATATATGTCTGTATATATGTATATGTGTGTGCAGATTTATATGCGTTTATATATGTGAGTGATTGTCTGTATAGGTGTATGTATGCGTGTTTGCGTGTGTATTTTTATCTGTTTATGTGTGTTTTTGTATCCATATATGTGCATGCATATATATATATATATATATAATATAATATATATATATATATATATATTTATTTATTTATTATTTATATTTATATTTATATTTGTACTGCACAAATATTCGCACGTATTTATTTACAAGAGTAAATAATTAAACCGACCTACGCCTGCATTAATATAGCCATGCATTACAATCTATTTTTCACTCCCATATATATATATATATATATATATATATATATATATATATATATATATATATCCAACCATCTACATATGTTCCTGCATACTTGTATAGAAATCGGAAGTTCTTGAATAGATTGAAATGCAAGAAAAAAAATTAAATCCTATCTTGCCCCCTCACCTCTTCCCGCCATTTCCCCGGCTGTTTTCGTGCATTTTATTTTCGTTCTCTGTTTATTCAATCATTCTAGTTTGGAGGCAAACGAATATTATCCTATACTTTGTGGGGGTGGGGTTTTCTGTTGAGGGGGGACGCCAAAGAGACCTTCCGCCTCCCACTTCTACGATTTTACATGCCCAAACGACAACGTGCAACAACAAATGAAGTCAAATGAAAAAAAGTGACAAAATTAAATAAATGACTAAAAGAAAAGATTAAAATAAATCGAAGTTCTCTCTCTCTCTCTCATCCTTTCTCTCTCTCTCTCTCTCTTCATTCTTTTTATTTTCCCTCTTCCCCTTTATTCCTCTCTTTCTGTCACCATTTTATCTTTCTCTTTATCTCTCTCTCTCTCCCTCTCTCATTCTTTCTCTTTTCACTCTTCGCCTTTTTTCCTCTTTCTCAGTCACCATTTTCTCTTTCTCTTATCTCTCTCTCTCCCCCGCTCTCATTCTTTCTCTTTTCCTTCCTCCTCTTTTTTCCTTTTTCTCAGTCACCATTTTCGCTTTCTCTCTATCTCTCTCTCTCTCCCTCTCTCATTCTTTCTGTTTTTTCTCCCCCCTTTTTTCCTCTTTCTCTCAAACCATTTTCTCTTTCTCTTTATCTCTCTCTCCCTCTCTCATTCTTTCTCTTTTTCCTCTTCCCCTTTTTCCTCTTTCTCAGTCACCATGTTCTCTTTCTCTTTATCTCTCTCTCTCTCCCTCCCTCTCTCAATCTTTCTCTTTTCCCTCTTCCCATTTTTTCCTCTTTCTCATTCACCATTTTCTCTTTCTCTTTATCTCTCTCTCTCCCTCTCTCAATCTTTCTCTTTTCCCTCTTCCCCTTTTTTCCTCTTTCTCTTCACCATTTTCTCTTTCTCTTTCTCTTTCTCTCTCTCTCTCCCTCTCTCAATCTTTCTCTTTTCCCTCTTCCCCTTTTTTCCTCTTTCTCTGTCACCATTTTCTCTTTCTCTTTTCTCTCCCCCTCTCTCTCTCTCATTCTTTTTCTTTTCCCTCTTCCCCTTTTTCCTTTTTCTCAGTCACCATTTCTCTTTCTCTTTCTCTCTCTCTCTCTCATTATTTCTCTTTTCCCTCTCCCCTTTTTCCTCTTTCTCAGTCACCATTTTCTCTTTCTCTCTCTCTCTCTCTCCCTCTCTCATTCTTTCTCTTTCCCTTCCTCCCCTTTTTTCCTCTTTTTTCAGTCACCATTTTTTCTTTCTCTTTATCTCTCTCTCTCTCTCTCTCTCTCATTCTTTCTCTTTCCCTTCCTCCCCTTTTTTCCTTTTTCTCAGTCACCACTTTCTCTTTCTCTTTCTCTTTCTCTCTCTCTCCCTCTCTCATTCTTTCTGTTTTTCTCCCCCCCCCTTTTTTCTCTCTTTCTCAGTCACCATTGTCTCTTTCTCTTTATCTCTCTCTCTCTCCCTCTCTCTGATTCTTTCTCTTTTCCCTCTTCCCCTTTTTTCCTCTTTCTCTGTCAACATTTTCTCTTTCTCTTTATCGAGAAATGTCACCAGTTATTACTCATTATAAAAAATAAGTGAATGAATACACAATCGTTAAAATGCGTTGTCGCTGTAAATTCTAAATAACAATGTTAATAACTTCAAAATTACGGATTATCGTTGTTGCGTTGGATTTTTTCGTTTTCTATTATTGCTAGAGTGAGTCAAAGGTTTTGCAATATTTTGGTAACGTTAGGCACAATTCATAAATTACTAAAGTGAGTGAAAGGTTTTGTAATATTTTGGGTAACGTTAGGCACAATTCATAAATTACTAAAGTGAATCAAAGGTTTTGCAATATTTTGGTAACGTTAGGCACAATTCATAAATTACTAAAGTGAGTGAAAGGTTTTTAATATTTTGGTAACGTTAGGCACAATTCATAAATTACTAAAGTGAATCAAAGGTTTTGCAATATTTTGGTAACGTTAGGCACAATTCATAAATTACTAAAGTGAGTGAAAGGTTTTGTAATATTTTGGTAACGTTAGACACAATTCATAAATTACTAAAAGTGAATCAAAGGTTTTGCAATATTTTGGTAAACGTTAGGCACAATTCATAAAGGAGTGAAAGGTTTTGTAATATTTTGGTAACGTTAGGCACAATTCATAAAATTACTAAAGTGAGTCAAAGGTTTTGCAATATTTTGGTAACGTTAGGCACAATTCATAAATTACTAAAGTGAGTGAAAGGTTTTGCAATATTTTGGTAACGTTAGGCACAATTCATAAATTACTAAAGTGAGTCAAAAGTTTTGCAATATTTTGGTAACGTTAGGCACAATTCATGAATTACTAAAGTGAGTCAAAAGTTTTGCAATATTTTGGTAACGTTAGGCACAATTCTTAAATTACTAAAGTGAGTCAAAGTTTTGCAATATTTTGGTGACGTTAGGCACAATTCATAAATTACTAAAGTGAGTCAAAGGTTTTGCAACATTTTTGGTAACGTAAGGCACAATTCATAAATTACTAGAGCAAGTAAAAAATTTTGCAATATTTTGGTAACATGAACCACAATTCATAAATTACTAGAGTGAGTCAAAGGTTTCGCAATATTTTGGTAACGTGAGACACCATTCATAAATTATTAGAGTGAGTCTAAGGTTGTGAAATATTTTGGTAACGTGAGACACCATTCATAAATTATTAGAGTGAGTCTAAGGTTGTGAAATATTTTGGTAACGTGAGACACAATTCATAAATTATTAGAGTGAGTCAAAGGTTTTGCAATATTTTGGTAACGTGAGACACAATTAATAAATTACTAGAGTGAGTCAAAGGTTGTGCAATATTTTGGTAACGTTAGGCACAATTCTTAAATTACTAGAGTGAGTCGAAGGTTGTGCAATATTTAGTAACGTGAGGCACAATTCTTAAATTACTAGAGTGAGTCAAAGGTTTTGCAATGTTTAGTAACATGAGGCACATTTCATAAATTACTAGAGTGAGTCAAAGGTTTTGCAATATTTTGGTAACGTGAGACAATTCATAAATTACTAGAATGAGTCAAAGGTTTTGCAATATTTTGGTAACGTGAGACACAATTCATAAATTACTAGAGTGAGTCAAAGGTTTTGCAATATTTTGGTAACGTGAGACACAATTCATAAATTACTAGAGTGAGTCAAAGGTTGTGCAATATTTTGGTAACGTGAGACACAATTCATAAATTACTAGTGAGTCAAAGGTTGTGCAATATTTTGGTAACGTGAGACACAATTCATAAATTACTAGAGTGAGTCAAAGGTTTGCAATATTTTGGTAACGTTAGGCACAATTCATAAATTACTAGAGTGAGTCAAAGGTTTTACAATATTTAGTAACGTGAGGCAGAATTCTTAAATTACTAGAGTGAGTCAAAGGTTTTGCAATATTTAGTAACGTGAGGCACATTTCATAAATTACTAGAGTGTGTCAAAAATTGTGCAATATTTTGGTAACAACAATTTACCATCTCCATATACTTTTACCGAGGTCGTGAAGTTGACTAACCAGACTTAACAGATATGCCGAACTTTCTGATACTCTCTGAGTGCGACTCGTCGGCTTAGAGTACGACCTCAGAACCTACGGTTTTAGACCTACTTGGCTTTTCTAACCGACGAGGTTCTTGCAATATGAGTGAAATTTCTTTACTACTTACTGGATTTGATTAAATGTGCCTTCACCTTTCAAACAAATGTTTTTTGTCCCTGCTGTGTTATGTTCCAGTTCAAACTCAAAAGTTCCCGAATTAAACTTCACACACACACACACACACACACACATACACACACACACACACACACACACACACACACACATATATATATATATATATACATATATATATATATGTATATATATAGAAATATTCATATTAATATGCAAGGAAATATTAATTTTAATACACACATATTTATATGCATAGATATACTTATTTTCCAGACATGTATGAACAAAAGTAGCTTATGTACCAACAGGCTTTGTTCGTTTTTCCATTATATGATTGGAATGCCTCATGAAAATATAGCCTTGTTCATCTGCACGGCTTTCAAATCACAGACGGAATAAAGCAATGTATAATACGTCAGCGCACCAACTACCACGATACTACCTACCACGGCGAGTACCTTTTATGGCTTGGAACTGATTCAGTCATGTGATATACACACTGCAAACTAGCATATACCGAAATATTGCAAGACTTAGTATTTTACTCATTGTGAGTGCCGCCCTGTCGGTGGGGCGTTAGAATGCACCGACTGCACCTCTGCAGAGGGGTAATACTCCCCTAATGGGGCCACCTGTTGGTC
>CM042154.1:42222056-42257056 GCA_023376005.1 Doryteuthis pealeii | reverse complement strand
CAGCGTATGAGTAGGACAGGGATCTGTGCGGTAAAGTACGGAGCTGATAACCTTGCTAGTAAGGTTTCAATGCGAGCAATGTTACATTTTTTTAATATTGTGCTATTTTTCACTCTATCATCTCATTTTATACTGCAAATGGCACGAAGACAACGCATGTAAAAGGCGTCAAGTTTGGTTTATGTGCTTGCGGTAAAGTGTCCAAGTTTCAGCACCATACAGTAGTCAATTTTTATTTTAAGAGATAGATCTTTGGTATTTCATAATCGATGTTTCAAATTGCCGAATGCAATGCTTGCTTTACCTATTCTGGGATGGATTTCTTTGTCCATTTTTCCATCAGTCGTAACTGTTGATCCAATATGTTTAAATATCAATTTTTAATGCTTTTCCATCAATGAAGACAGATTGAATTATAAGATGTGGATTGCATGCTGTAGGCTGGTACAGCAGTTCAGTTTTCTTTATACTGATAGTAAGACCAAATGCTTTTGATGTCTCAGAGAATTTATCAAGAATGGTCTGGATGCCTTCTAGGCTATGTGCTAATAGAGCGGCATCGTCAGGCATAAGAATCGGGTGTTTTTTTTTTCCGCTCCAAGAATTAGCGATATATTTATTGTTATTATATAGATTTAACTTTATGGAAATGTAGACTATATATATATATATATATATATATATATATATATATATAATATATATATATATATGTCTGTGTGTGTGTATGTTAAAAAGAAAACTTCAACTCCCTACCAACGAAGATATACATTTAACTTAAGCAGCCAATTATAGAAATTAAATGAATTAGAGAAAAAATAACTAGCCAATAAAGGAAACTTTCATTTGTTGATAATAAACTATAAGAAAAGGAATACAAGAGTAGACATGACTGGGGGTGAAGCGTGACTCACTGGCAATTGTACAAGAGATTAAGATTTGCCAAATGTATGAACCAGAATCTGTCCTAAAAAAATATAACACATAACATTCTCTGGGACTTTAAGATACAAATGGATTTCCAAATCTTTTTTGTTTTGTTTTGAGAAAAACTCACAAAAAGTAAAATCTTATTATAATAGAGATTGTGTATTTGTCTGTCTATAACCGAAACTACATTAATATTCAAGTCACAATTCCCTTAATCCTCCATGATTTTATCTTTTATTTAAACCTAAATTATTAATAAAAGTGTTTTACATTATCAATAATGTTAGCTACTTACTAAAAATATGCAATTGTATTTATATATACAAAATAGAGGTTTACAGTGTGAACGGGAAGACTAATTTGTATATTGATATTACAAATTTGATTTTAATTAATATGTGCTTGGTATTATTGATTTCTAATTATTGGGTTTTATCTTAATGAATATGAGCAAAAATATTTGGGATAAATCTTAAAAGAAATCCGTTAACGAGAGGAAATAACTGTCATTTTATTCTTTACTTACTATTTTAACTCAATAGTTAAATTAGGGAAATTTAGCAATGAAAGACGGGAGTGATGGAAGAGCAAGTTTCAGTTGTTCTAATTTTCGACTATCCCCTTCTCTGTTTAAAATCTTTTTATTTGCATTCTGATTTAGTTTCATTACCCTTACTAATTTAATATATTTTATTACATTAAAACTTAAATAATTGCACCCGGGGTGTGCATATATTCACTAGTAATGATAATAACAATTTCTCTGGAGTTGATGATTTCGACATTGGCAAATTCCGTCATCACCATTATTATATTACTACCTCACTGCTTTAGTCCTGTTAATGGGGCTTAGAATATGCTGACTGTATCTCCGGCTATGTAGTATCACCCCAATTCCACAAAAGAGTGTACTGGATATGATACTATTCTGCATCTGATGATGAGGTTCCAGTTCTGGAGATCTAAGGAGTGTGATATTACTCCTAGGTCAACTCTAACCCGGAGTAGGTATACCTTTTTCAATTCTCTGGTCAGGTCCAGGTATTTGTCTATCTTTTCGTTTTCCTTCATCTTCACCCCGTGATCTGCTGGAACTTCTACCAGTTGACAAGTTCTTTTTTTTTTTGTTAATCAATACTAGGTCTGGTCTCCTGGCTGGGATAAGGTGATTATTATTATTATTATTATTATTATTATTATTATTATTATTATTATTATTATTATTATTTTCACTCCGTTTGAGTTTTTCACATCACCATTAGCTGATGGTATTTCACTGGAGTCTGAGTGACAACAAGTCTCATCAGGTCTCCAGGACTCTTCTGTTTATTCTAGCCGATTGCAGCAGTGCAGTAGTGTGGATGATCTCAATTCTTCCTCTAATTTCTAGATCCTCCAGTCTTTTTCCCAAGTTTATTGGTATCGTTCCAAGTGCACCAACTACAATTGGTATCACTTTCACTCTCATATTCCACAGCCTTTTCAATTCTCTGGCAAGGTCCAGGTATTTATCCATCTTTTCATTTTCCTTCAGCTCAATTCTGTGATCTGCTGGGACCGCAAAGTCCACCAGCTGACACGTTCTCTTTTTTTTTGTTAATCAATACTAGGTCTGGTCTCCTAGCTGGGATAGGGTGATCCGTCTTTATCTCGAAGTCCCAGAGAATTTTATGCGTTTCGTTCTCAAGAACAGATTCTGGTTTATGCATATACCATTTTGCTGTATGGTCAAAATTTAATTTTTTGCATAATTCCCAGTGGATCACCTTCCCAACCCAGTCGTGCCTAGCTTTGTATTCCCGTTGTGCTAGTTTGCTACATTCACTTAATACATGCTTTACAGTCTCATCTCTGTCACCGCACAGTCTACATTTACTGTTTTGTTGTGTCTTATCAATTTTTGCTTTGATATAATTTGTTCTTATGGCATTATTTTGTGCAGCAATTATTAGTGATTCAGTTTCTCTCTTGAGATTTCCTCTTCTTAACCATGCCCAGGTCTTTTTATGTGCAACCTCTCCGATTTGTCGTTTGAAGTATCCATGTAATTGTTTTTCTTCCCATCTTTGTTTTCTAGTTTTTGTTGTTTTTCGGTTGGTCCATACATTACATCTGCTGTTGTTGGCTGCTATAAGTAATCTGTCTTTGCTTTTTTGTGTACTCTTCAAGTCCCTGGATTGTGGCCTCTACACAGTCCTCTATGTTGGCAAGACCTCTTCCACTTTCTTTTCTTGATACATATAACCTATCTTTATCATCTCTAGGGTGTAGAGCCTTGTGCATCGTCATTAATTTCCTAGTCCTTTGATCTATCTGTCTGAGTTCTTCTTTTGTCCATTATTATTATTATTATTATTATTATTATTATTATTATTATTATTATTATTATTATTATTATTTACTCCTTTTGAGTTTTCACATCAGCATTAGCTGATGGTCTTTCACTGGAGTCTGAGTGACAGCAAGTCTCCTCAGGTCTCCAGGACTCTTTTGAGTATTCTGGCAGATTGCAGCACTGCAGTGTTCTGAATGGTTTCAATCCTTCCTCTGATATCCAAACTTTCCAAACCCTTTTCTAATCCTTTTGGGACTGTTCCAAGTGCACCAACCACAATTAGTATCACTTTCACTTTCATATTCCATAACTTTTTCAGTTCTCTGTCAAGGTCCAGATATTTGTCTATTATTTCATTTTCCTTTAGCTTCACCATGTGATCTGCTGGCACTGCAAAATCCACCAGTTGACAAGTTCTTTCTTTTTTGTTTATCAACACTAGGTCTGGTCTTCTTGCTGGGATAAGGTGAACCGTTTTTATTTCAAAGTCCCAGAGAATTTTATGCGTTTCGTTCTCAAGAACAGATTCTGGTTTATGCATATACCATTTTATTGTGTGGTCAAAATTTAATTTTTTGCATAATTCCCAGTGGATCACCTTCCCAACCCAGTCGTGTCTAGTTTTGTATTCCCGTTGTGCTAGTTTGCTACATTCGCAGAGTATATGGTTTACAGTGTCATCTCTATTACCACAAAGTCTACATTTATTATTATTATTATTATTATTATTATTATTATTATTATTATTATTGTATAATTTTTTTCATGTTAATAATGTGTCGTTGTGTTTGTATCGGTTGGTTTTTCAATGAATTTTCAATTGAATGATGATAAAAAGGCGGGAAAAAGAGTTTTACTAGTGGGGAGTTTGCGATGGTGATGAGGAAGGGGTAAAAAGCGTTGAGGGAGTGGCAGAAGGGAGTGATTGAGAGGGGGAGCGTGAAGAAGACGTTTACGAGAGAGAAGGAAAACTGAAGAAAGAAAGAAAGAAAGAGAGAAAGAAAGAAAGAAAGAGATTGTTTGTATCACCAAATATTACTGCTGACTATCAGCTTTCGTGGCATTGTCTATAAAGAAATAGTGTGACACAAGGCTAAAAGTATATAGCTTCCACGTAGACGAATGATTAAATACTTCTTGGCTTTCGCGGCATTGTCGATATAGAAATAGTTATTATTGAGTCGGTTATGACACAAGGATAAAATTAGGAGGTGACATAAGGTCAACTGGAGCTTAACAGGTTTTGATTTAAGAGTTTTCCTTCTCATAGACTGGTTACCTAAACAATGTTAAAGATCCCAGTCTGACCTACTATCTACCTAAAGCAGGAGAGGGGGGAGAATAGTTGGATTCTTACCTTTCTCGGGGAAATTAGCGCTATCTGAAATGTAAACAGCCTCGTACATGATTTGAATTCGGGTCCATTTCCTACGACAATAATTGCCTTCATATGTATTCTTGATAGCAATATAAACCCACAGACGAACAGCGCACACCAACTCAGGGGTTAACCCCCCCCCTCTCTCTCTCTCTCTCTTTCACTCCCACTCTCTAACTTTCTGTCTGACCAATCTGTATGTGTTTCAAAGCCCATATCTAAAATTACGGTAAAAGAGGGATTTTCTATTTTCACCCAAACCACCAAAAAAAGATTTTAACTTATACTCTCACTGTCACCAATGACTTCAGTCAGTCTACAGAAATTATTAAAAATCGACCTTTTAAAGCTAGATGGGAACTACAGAAGGATGATTTGTATTCTCCTGAATAAATTCTGGAAGCTGGTCACGTCAAGCCCTAGCATCTATATGATTGCCCCAATCCTATTGCCCTTGTAGCAAACCCCAACCCTTATGATATGGGTGCTAGAAGGCGGTAGCTGAAGGTCTTCAAGTCCTAGAAATGATGTTAGACTCTATCTGATGGTGAGGCTCCAGTTCTGGAGTTTTGGGTAATGTGAAACACCCCTTAATCACTATTGCTCACTGGCCCGGAGTGGTCGTACTTGTTAGGGTCCAATCTATGGGCTAAATAGACAAATGTGTTTATGAAAAAATTGAGTATCTATTAAGGATGAATTTATTTCAAAACTTTATCGGCCACAGAAGTTGATAGGCCGTAGAACAGCTTTACAACCACTTACCTCCATTCACACAAACCATCAAAGTAAGACAAACTGGACACGACTGGAGAAGTGTGGACGCACTCATAAGCGACATTCCGCTATGAAAACCTAAACATGGACACACCAGAATTGGCTGACAAGCAAAGAACTTACATTGCTCATCTCTGTGTGAATACTGATATATATATATATATATATATATATATATATATATATATATATATATATATATATATATATATATAGAGAGAGAGAGAGACGTGTTGTCAACGTGACATGAAGACGATAATGATGGTGTGATGATGATTCTTGATAATATCAGAAAATACTTATTTTTATCCTATTGTCTATCTTTTAAAAAAGTTCATGACCTCCGAATTTTTTAGTTACCACCTATAGCTAAAAACTCCGAACCGTTTTGAGTACAACAACCAAGATGAGGATAATAGTCCGAATCGTGTAAATAAAGTAAATAGATAAAATACTTATTTGATAAAAATTAATAGGATGTTAACTTGGAGATTTACTTGGATAATTATAATTATTTTAACTAGCAAATATATACACCCTCCGGGTGCAAGTATTTAATTTTTAATGTAATAAAATACTAGATTGGATTAGAAAGGCTAATGAAACTAAATTAGAATACAGATTTGAAATAGAATGAGATATAATCGAAATATAGAACAACTGAAACTTACTCTTCCATCACTCCCGTCTCTCACTGCTATATTTTCCTAATTAAACTATTTAGTTAAGATTGGAAGTAAAGATATAATTACAGTTATTTCTTCTTGGTAATGGATTTCTCTTAATATTTATCCCCGAGATTTTTCTCATATTCTTTAAGATAAAACCAAACAATTAGAAATCAATAAAACTAATCACATATTTATTAAAATCATTTTTTTATATCAATAAGCAAATTAGCTTTCCCGTTTATATTGTAAACCTTCATTTTGTTGTATATATAAATACAATACCATGTTATTAGTATGTTGATATGTCCAACATATCGGACTTCCGGTTTCGACCGGGGGTCCAGTGAGCTTCGGCCGCTGGACCTTGCATGTTAATAGCGTCGATTCCAGGGGGCAATCCCGCCCAGGCAATACCTGCTCCCTTGGGGACAAGGCTGGGTTTATTGCCCAGCGCCTGAGGCGAGGGGATCGGCGCAATTTTTGTCCTTTCCCACCCATGAACTTCGGCTTGTGGGTGGGCCCACATTAAAACGAGGCCTTGTGCATACAAGTTGGGTATGAGGCAAATACCTCTAACTCCGGTTTCAACCGGGGGTCCAGTGGCTTCGGCTACTGGACCTTACAAGCTAACATCGTTGATCCCAGGGGGCCATCCCCCAGGCAACACCTGTCCTCTCGTTTTAAAAGGGCAGGAATAGGTTTATTACCCAGTTACTGAAGCGCTCCCCTCGAGGGGGAATACCGACGGAATCAACGCATTTTTGCACCCGCCACCCATGAGTCACGGCTTGTGAGTGGTCCCACATTAATAGGGCCTTGTGCCTAACTCGTACACGTGTGGTACGTGGAAAAAATAGTATGTATATAAGTCCAACAGTATAAATAATGTCAAACAATTTTATTAATAATTGAAGTTTAAATCAAAATAAAATAATGGAGAATGTGAAGTAAATAACAAAACGAATTGTGACTTGAGTAGTGATATAGTTTCTGTTACAGACAGAAAAACACACAATCTTCATTATAATAAGAAGATACACGACTAAAAAATGACAGCAATTGATGAAACAAGGACGAACTCATAAGTAACGTTAAGTGATTAACCGTTTCGTCCTTGTCTCCACATGACTTGCACTTGCTATTCTGTTGCGTCTTATCTATTTCTGCCTTTTATAATTGGTCCTTATGGCATTATTTTGTGTTACTATTATGAGAGATTCAGCTTTTCTCTTCAGTTGAGAGAGAGCTCCAGTTTTTCTATTCCTTGTATTTTCCCTCAGCGGTCTGCTGGATGTTTTGCTTTGATTTTTCGGTTTTTCTTAAAAAATTTTCGTATGCTATGGCTACGTATTTGGAATGTTGATCGATGTAAAGTAGGTCATTTGCAACTCTAGTTCCTCTTCACCCTATCAAAAAAGGGGTTCCTGCATCTGATAGTAATGCTCTAGGGACCATATTACCTTTAGGCACCCCTTTTTGATCTCGATTAAGAAAGGACATGTTTTTCATTAACACCGTCAATATCCGGTTGTTTGTTAGGGGTTAAGGTTAGGGGTTAGTTTTATAATTTTAAAAAAATCTAAAATCGTCTGTTAAAACAACCGGATATTGACGGTGTAAATGAAAAACATGTCCTTTCTTAATCGAGATCAAAAAGGGGTGCCTAAAGGTCATATGGTCCGGCTCTAGTTCTGGAAATATGAGGAGTGCTTCATACTCCTTTGCATGGGATTGTGTCATCATCATCATTTCTCGTTTGTTAGACATTTACGGGTCGACGTTCTTATCGGCCCGGCAACATGTTTATTCATCTGCCTTAAAAATTGGGAAAAGTAGACCTTTTCTCTTTATCTTCTATTTAAAAAAATTAAGTCTTAGGTGGGTCATTCAGAAACCACCACGGGTCAAAGTTTTTCAGTGACTGGTTTGATATGTCACAACTTCCAACGGGTCATTATTGGTATTTGGCTTTGTGTGCTACTAACCTAAGTGTATGACGACACGAGTTCAAATCTTGGACGAGGCTTTTTGCATTTCTCATAGCGCTAATACCCTTGACAAAAGCATGCATTCACCTATTCTCCCTCCAGCTATGGGTAAATAATAGCGCAAACTGGACTCATTCACTTTGATATAGCAATTCAAACCAGTTCCGTATTATTTGGATTTTTCGGTCTGTTGTCCTCATGTTACATAATCTATACGGTTGCATAAGATTATTGTCAATCCCTTGTATTTCTAAAAGGATGGCCCTTTTCATATCACGGGCGGGACTTTCCATAGAATAGTACAGAAAGCCCGCGAAATACGTGAAGTCACGTGGGACCTGGTTGGGTCCTCAGTTTCAGTTTAGACGTCAGACAGAGATGTCCTGCCTTAACTGGAACTCACTACATATGCGCGCTATGTTTAGTTACATGAAATGTTTAGTTAAGTAAATAAAAGCTTAAGAAAATAACACGGTTTTGGGATTAATGAATGTCTTGGTAACAAGACTGATCTAGAAGAAGAAATGAGTTAAGTGCGACCGACCAGACACGAAGTCCCCAAGATGAAGTCCAGACGCTAGAAGAGACGCCTAGAAGAGATGTTAGAAGAGATGTTAGAAGAACTTAAGATATCAAAGATGCCAGAAGAAGAATAGAAGTAAGTAAAGAAGGGTATACAACACTCATCTTTATTGTTACTAGCAAATATATGCACCCTCCGGGTGCAAGTATTTAAATTTTAATGCAATAAAATATCGTATTAAATTAGAAAGGTTACTGAAATGCATATAAAAAGATTTGAAACAGAGGAAGTATAATTGAAAAATAGAACAACTGAAACTTACTCTTCCATCACTCTCGTCTTTCATTGTTATTTTTTCTAATTTAAGTATTTAGTTAAAAGAGGAAGTAAAGAATAAAATGACAGTTATTTTTTCTTGTAAATGGATTTCATTTAAGATTCATTGAAGAGATTTTTACTTATATTCATTAGAATAAAACCAAACAGTTAGAAATCAATAATACTAAGCACATATTTATTAAAATCACATTTTTGATATCAATATGCAAATTAGCCTTTTCATTAACACTGTAAACCGCAATTTTGTTGTATATATAAATACAATTGTATGTTGTTAGTATGTAGATATGGTCAACAGTGGCTTCGGCCTCTGACCATTGATATAATTAACGGCGTCGATCCCAGGGGGCCATCCCCCCAGGCAACACCTGCCCCCTTGATTTAAAGGGCAGGCTGGGTTAATTGCCAGTGCCTGAGGCGCCCCCTTGAGGGGGAATGCCGACGGGATCGACGCAATTTTTTCACCTGCCACTCCATGAGCTTCGGTTTGTGGGTGGTCCACGTTAATAGGGACTTTGTGCCTGACCCGTACAAGTGGGGTACGCGGTAAAATATCATGTAGATATGGTCAACATTATTAATAATGTAAAACAATTTTATCAATAATTGAGGTTTAAATAAGATCAAATTCATGGTGAATGTGACGTCAATAACTGAGGGAATTGTGACTTGAGTAGGGATTTAGTTTCGGTTACAGACAAAAAAGCACATAATCTCCATTATAATAAGATATATATACAATGTATCGACGATGTACCCACCGGCCTTCTTTATGTGTTTCTTGTTGATCTCGGAAAACTTCTTGTCGAATTCGGGAACTTTCGGTATATAACAATAAAGATAAGACAACAGTCCGAAAAATCCAAATAATACAAATTATTTTCACCTTTCAAGGCTCCCGAGTCGACAAGAAGGTTCCTGAATTCGACGAGAAGGTTTCCCAGTTCAATAAGAAACACATAAAGAAGGCCGAAGGCTACATCGGCCGATACATTGTATATACAACAATAAAGATGAGGACAACAGTCCGCAAAGTCCAAATAATACAAATTATCAAGTCTCATCTAAAAAAACCTGACAATTAACAAACCAGTTCTCTCCGCTTTAAAAATGACCTTGTGTCACACCCTGCTCGTGTGGAGGGGTTGGTAAATACATAACCTAAGTATGTAGTATATTAAGAAAAATGAAAAAAACACAGGTTTAGATGGGTTAAGTGGTGAGTTTATTGGCCGACGCTGCAGTGTTTTGATCTATTAATTAGATCATCTTCAGGGAATTTGTTGGTATATGGAAGGTGATAAGATATTTTTTTCATCACAGAATAAAAAAAAAAATTCTTATCACCTTCCATATACCAACAAATGCCCTGAAGATGATCTAATTAATAGATCGAAACACTGCAGCGTCGGCCAATAAACTCACCACTTAACCCATTTAAACCTGTGTTTTTTCATTTTTCTTAATATACTACATACCGTCGGATTCACTTCCTTTCTTCACATAACCTAAGTATGTACACATTTTTACACACTTTCTACTTAGACAACGCAGATAGATAGAAATATATCAATGTATCTCTCTTACTTCCTACCTATACTTACGTGTAGACGAATGTCTAAATATTTGTGAAATAAAAAATAGTTTGCAGATGTGTATTTAAATATATTTTTTAAGTAGAAAAAAAATAGAAAAGAAAAAAGGGAGAGTCTGATGACTATACGTCTATAAAATTCCATGCAATAAAGTAAAAAAAAAATAATAATAATAAATAAAAAATAAAAATCACAGCGTCTTACTCTAAAAACAAATTGGTTTGCCCTGTCGTCGTAAAACAGAAGAAAAAAATCTTTTAAAAAAAAAAGCCAACTAATAAACATAAAAAAAAGTTAAAATGCAACCAAAATTCTCACGTCTACCGCCACACACAGAAAAATATTTGTAAGAAAATGAAAGTTAAAAGGCAAGGGTTGGCCAAGCCACTGAATTTCCAAGGGAATTGAGCCTTGAATATTCGCGAACGAATCGAGTCGGTCGGCGTCGTGGGATCTGCGACCAACAACGTTCTGACTGAGCAAATCGAGAAAGGGGAGTAGGTGGAGGAAGCCCAGGGAGGGAGGAAGGGGGGGGTGAAGGCGGAGGAGAAGGATGGTTGGGAGGAAAAAGGCGAAGATGAAGCCACCGACCCCATTGATTCTTCCTCTCGGTCGTTTGCACCTTCACCCAACCCCCAGTCCCTTATCCGAGCCTCTGTATCGGGGTTGGCGATCTGCGAAGTAAGGGCGGGCATTGGCGTCACCACAGGCGGCTAGATAAGCAGATTAATTGGTTAGATGAGAGCCGCACAACATGGCGGACTTCGACCTGTGACATTTTACGGAGGGTGAGTAAGAGGAGAAACGGTTGACTCTGGGTTAGCCGTTTCTGCTGTCTCAATTTCAACGAGTGAGAATACATACATATACGCGTGCGTGCGTGCGTGCGTGCGTGTATGTTTACGTATGTGTACGTATGTGTGTATATATATATATATATATATGTGTGTGTATGTGTGTACTTACCTTTGTCCGTTTGTGTGCATCTGTAATTTTATGTGGATGCATTTTCTAAGATGAGACACGTCAGATCTGGGTGTATGTATATCCGCATGTATCGGCATATGTAAGTGCCTGTGAGTATCGGTGCACATGAGGGATATATATATATATATATATATATATATATATATATATATATGAGAAGTAAACAAACAATGTATTTTGATATGGCTTTATTTAGCCGACAATTTTTGGAGAATATGTGCTAAATTGAAGTCGTACCTAATTTTGAAAATTAATTGATTAATAATTAATGAATTAGGCGGACATACCTATTCAAATGTAAGGCTAAACAAATCGAGAATAATCAATCTCTGTATGTACATTTCGGCCTATTAGGCCTCATCAGCAGAGCTATAGACAGGAAGACCGCTTTGTGTGTGATTCGAACCCTGACTGTCAATATATATATACATATATATATATGTGTGTGTGTGTGTGTGTGTGTGTGTGTATTAATGAATGTCAATGTGTTTATATGTCGGTGTGTATAAATTTCTCTGCTTCCCTTTGAACGTATGTGTCCGTATGCACGTGTGCACGTCTCTGTGTGTACATATGTTGATGTGTGCATGTGTCCATGTGTGCTTATAAGTATATCAGTATGCGGATATATTTTCGGTGTATGCCTGTTTCCCTGTGTATGTATGTGAATGTGCATTTATGTGTGCGTGTCCATATGTCGGCTCTGTAAGTGTTGCTGTATGTATGTACATATGTTAGTATCTAAATGCCGTATATGTGTGTCTGTAGATGTATGTGTCAATCTATGTTGTGCTAGTGTGTGTGTGCTTTGATATGTACGTACACATATGTATGTCCCTATATGCAAATGTGTGCTATTGACTACACTAATAAGTGTATATCGTGTACACCTATTTTGATTTGAGTATTCGCTAACGCAAATTTTGGGCTTTGCGCGCGTATGTGTTGATATTCTGGTAACGTTTACGCTGATTGTGTATACCTGCAGAGGGGTAACCCCCTCCAATGGGATGTCTTTAGTATGACTCTAAACTGTATCTGATATATATATATATATATATATATATATATATATATATATATATATATATATATATTATATATATATATATATATGGTGACGCGCATGTATATGATTGTGTTTGTGTGTGTACATGATATATACTTAGCGGAGCAGTCAAAACATACTAGCTCTTGTTGCAAACTTAGAGGATGTTCACTTTTAGAGGTTTGTTTTTATTTAGCAGTAAATAAACTAATAACATCTAATAACGCAACAATTTTCTAGCTGAGCATTCTGGCTTTCATTTGTTTCCATTGGGTTATTCCATAATATTTTCTTCGGAAAAATACCTTTAATTTAAATAGTTTAATCTAGGTTTCTTAAGGTATATTTTATAAAGCCAGAACGTTTATCTATTTAATAAAATCATCATCATCATCATCATCATCATCGTCGTCGCATTGACAACACGGATTCCAATGCTTCTCTCTCGCCATCCATCAGTCATCACTACTGGCGAAGGTTCTCCATGCGGTATCCGGAATCCGTACAGAGCTGATAAATGTAGGTTTGGCCTGGTCGACCTACATGTATAGGTGTCTCAGGAGAACGTCCCTTATGAGTTGGTCATTGCTTTTCCACAGTACCCAGCATGCTTTGTTCGTCTTTTTTGGATGGTTTGTGCGATAGGAATTAAGTGGCCGTACAACTGCTTCTATTTTAGGTGCTACTTCCAAGATTAGTTCAAGACAACACGCATCATCCTTGTGCAGTTCCCATCTAGCGCTTTGCTGGAGTACAAGTAGTGCAGCCATATAGAAGCACTTACACGGCTACTGCTTGGAAGAATTTTCAGAGAGATCAGATTTATGTAATTTTTTTCTAATTCTCCACATTTGCCGAAAATGAAATTAAATAAAGGATCAAAATAAAGATTTTTTTTTCTTAAATTAACTGCAATGCAATAATTCAATCAAAGAATTCTTCCTGACAGGGAAGATAAAAAAACAACATCAATTATGAAATAGAATAAAAATCTTCCCACTCGAAATCTCCTTAAAGATTACTGGATATCATATCCATCTGAACAATACTTGAGAGTTCATTGGCCGAAACATTGCGATCAAAACAACAAAAATAAAGATATTTCTCTGAATGTTTGAGATGAGGCTTGATAATTTGTATTATTTGTATTATTGGACTATTGTACTCATCTTTATTGTTATCTGTACAACGTTTCGGCCGATGAGCCCTCCGGTTTAGAGGAATGAGAACAGGATACCCCCGTGGGTTGAATAAAGGGTTGGTTCAAATTACCGTGATGGCTCCCGATTACGACAAGAAGGTTCTTGAGTTCCAGAAGGGTCCTGAACCCGACAAGAAATACTTGAAGAAGGCCGGAGGGCACATCGACCGAAACGTTGTACTGATAACAATAAAGATGAGGACAATAGTTCGAATAATTCAAATAATACAAAAATGAAAATGTCTGAACGTAATTGTGGTGTAATAGAAACAACTCGTTTCAGAACAACAGGCAACACCAAGAAGGCCGATGAGCGCATCGGTTGAAAGGTGTTTTAATAACAAAGATGATGTTGCTTGTCCAAATATCTCAGAATAAACAAAATATTTTATTTTATAACTACAGACAACGAGTAAGTCCGGAAATGCTTCAGCCGAAATATGACGATAAAATCAGCAAAGTTTAATGTATTTACCCCCGGTAGGATGCGATACAAGGTCAAATTTTTAAGCGGGTGACAGCTGTCTTATATTTAGAATTTTTCTTCTACTAGACAGATTGCCACACTAATACTAAAGAGCACATTCTACACTAGTAGAGACCAATAATTGGGAGCAGTATCGATAGATCCATGCTTCCTCAAGGGAATGAGTCTAAAGTGAAATGCAAACAACGGATTTGAACTCAAGTAACCGATTCCTTTTTCTACAACTATAACCGTTACGGAAAAGCGTCTCTTCTGCAAAAATTAAAGATATTTGTCCGAATTATTCATGGAATAACAAGGGTTCGCCCCCGTACTTTAGACAATACAAAGATCTTTTGGAGCAGTAGTTAGCAAGACCATTATAACTGCAGAAATTATGATTTTCCCTTGATGCTACCCAAACGTGTTCTTGTGCCAAACAAAGCTGAAATTATCAGATATCATTAAGGAAACCAGTCTAGGCGAAGTAAAACTCTGAATTCAAACCATATGTACACTATCAATATGTTCACACACACACACACACACACACACACACACACACACATATATATATATAGTATATCAGTCACATACAGAAATATTCCCCGTATCACGACTCTTCAGTGATTTGCAGAAACTCGACCGGTTTTTCGTCAATCAGGATATCTGTCAACCGAGCCATCAGCACAATCCAAGAAAGGGAATTTTACTGATATAAGTATATACATTCATAAAGACACACACACACACACACACACACACACACATATATATATATATATATATATATATATATATATATATATATATATATGTGTGTTCCTTACCTTCATTCCATTTTTGGTATTGCACGGAGTTTTGTTGGTCTATTGCTCAACCACACCCACGCATAATAATCACGGAGATTGCAATCTAGGGAGTTAGGTAGCCAGATGTTGGGGTGATGTGATCGCAGTAATTTTCTGACAGCAAACACTACGTTCCCCTGCTTTTATGACTTGGCGCAGTCCTGTTTCTAGACGTTGGGACTTCTAGCAGCCACTCTCTCTATCCAGAACAGTATTGCCTCCTTCAGGCACTTCAAGTTGGCCTCTTTGTTGAATCTGAGGCAATTTAGGGAGATTGATGAAGGCATAAGGTCACCATCGCTTTTGACCGCCCCCAAAACACCATGATGTGAATTAGGTGTTTGGTTTTCATCACTATCGGTACATCTTGTGGGGACAGAGAAAGCCAGCTGCTGTTCTGTAAGCTCACTATCTGATCCTGGCAGTTTCTCTTTAATCTGAGAAAGACCAAAGCAAGTTTGATTTGGTTTGGTTTGGTTTGTTTTGTTTTACGGCATATCAACCACGGTGGGCCATTTAATGCCAACATAGTTTTGAAATAAATTCATTCTTAATGGATACTCAATTTTTTTAATAAATACATTTTTCTATTTAATCTATTGATGGGAACCTAATAAGTACTACCAATCCGGGTCAGAGTGGACCTGGGAGCAATGGTGATGAAGGGTTGCTTCACATTCCACAAAAATATCTATTTCCAGACATGAAGACCCTCGGCCACCGCCTTCTAACACCCATGTGATAAAAAGGGTTGGGGCTTGCCATAAAGGTAATAGAGTTGGGGCAATCATATAGGTGCTATGGCTTGACGTGACTAGCCGATTGATTGGAGGGGCCTTTCCGACCGCCCGTGTAGCCTAAGTAAGGGCCAAAGTGGAGTGTTGCATGTCAAGGACTGCTCAGCCACTTGGGTTCCATCCTTAAGCATCACGGATAGCCACCCACGGCCAACAGGTGGCCCCATTGGGGGAGTCTTACCCCTCTGCAGTGGTGTAGTCGGTGTATTCTAACGCTCCATCCTACAAGGCGGGGGCCTTATCTCTATATAGCGGTGCAGTCAGTGTATTCCAAAGCCCAAATCAGGGTTGCAAGTTTGGTTGGAGAGGATGCTTGATTTTCTGGAAAACCTTTTCAACGTCATCTTTCTTCTTGTCCTTCTTGTCCTATGATAAAAATTGTCCATTTCTAATCTTTTATTAGAAATAGCGAATGTCTTTATGCACTAACCGCCTGATAAGAAACTCAGCCACTCGCATGTCCCTGGATATGGACCTGATTGACTTGCTGGGATCGTTGTCAATCGGGGCCAGGATCTCAACAAAACATCGGGAGTTTTTTTCTCGGACGATCAGTGAGGCTTCTGAGCTTCCGTATGTTCATAATCACAATTGGACTCATCCAAATCCTCTGTACTGTCTCTCAGATTAATACCCAAATACCGTGAAAATTTTGCATTGGAGCATGCCGTTTCAAAGTTCTTGGTGGAGTGATTTGGGTTACGGTGCCGCTACCCTAACATACAGTGCCCAACCGAATCTAGTTTGATAAAAGCTGAAACAAACAAAGCGCATACGCGAAATCAATAATTCAAATAGAGGCAAATAGAGGCAATTTACCCATCACATCATATATATATATATATATATATATATATATATATATATATATTGTGTGCGTGTGTGTGTGTGTGTGTGTGTGTGTTGGTTTTAATATGGTTTATACCATGTGAACAATCAGGTCAGGTGTAAGTGTACCCAGATTAAATTTTCTCTAAGATTTTGACTTTCTCTCTCTCTTACTATCTCTCTCTTCTCTTTCTCTCTCTCTCTCTCTCTCTCTCTCTCTCTCACACACACACACACACACACACTGTCTCTTACCCTATGTGTGTGCATGTGCGCGCACACGCATTAACATGGTTTATCGACTTATAGAATGATCAGATCGTATGTACGTTTACCCACAAGGATCTTTTTCTAAGATCTCTGTCTCTGTCTGTCTATTTGTCAGTCTGTCTGTCTCTCTCTCTCATTTAACCTCTCTCTTTCTCTCTGTATGTTTATTTGTATGTGCGTATATGTATGTGTTTGTGTTGTGTGTGTTTTGTGTTTGTTGTGTGTGTGTGTGTGTGTATGTGTGTATGTGTGTATGTGTGCCTGTGTGCGTGTCTGTGAGTGTGTGTGTGTGTGCGAGTGAGTGTGTGTGTGCGTTTGTGTGTCTGCGTGCGCATAATAAATATTCGATTTAAATCTTTGGTATTTCTAAAAAATCTTTCTCTGTGTTTCACACTTTTTTGTAGTGTCTTTTTTTGTTTGTTTGTTTGTTTTTTCTATTCCGAAGAATTTATTTGTTTTTCATGGCAAAAGCTCATAGTGTGTGTGTGTTTTTTTTTCTTGTAAAAAAAAAAAAACAACCCAAAACAAACAAAAACAACAACAACGAAAAAACGAATAACAAAAGAAGATATAATTCATTTTTATTCCGTTCTGTTGCCCCATGTGACTTGGCAGAAAATAGATTCACAAAAGAGACAGTCAGTGTTGAGTCGATCCCTCGCAGGCAAATTGTACGCGCGAGGTTCTTACTATTTAGCCTGTTAACCTGCGTAGTTAAATGTTGGAACCTCTCTGCGTGTATGGTCGTGTATAAACCCACCCGTGTATGTGTGTATATTTGTGTGTGTGAGTGTGAAAAAAAGAAAGAAAGAAAGCCGGAAGATGGAGGAATTACTGTATCACCAGTGTCAAATTACTTTTAGACAAAAAAAATCATTAATTTGAGATATGCCTTTTGGTTTTTATATTATATATTTTATGTATTTTATTTTTATGGAATAAATGGAACCACCATATTTTATAGCATATAAAGTACATTTGAGAAAATCCATTAAAATCCCCACACCCATTATCTATAAAGTACATACCGACGAGCTTGTAGCGCCAAATGTCAAAGGTAAAAAACAAAAGTCTATAATTCATTATGACGTCACCGACTTCCATGAATCATTTCTGATATTCACGAATAAAGACACATTGTTATACTAGGAACACCTACCCTTTTCGTCGGAAAAGGGTAAGGGTTGGGTTTATGTCCAGAGTTTGAGGGAAAGCCGATGGTACAGTTATTTTCGATACCACACCATGGGAGGTTTTCTTCTTTTGGGCTACGTGAGGGGCTGGATAACAGGTCTTAAAAATCGTGTTATTCGCGCTTTCGGCGGAGCTCAGAATACGCCAACTGTATTCCTTGCAGATAAGAGCCCCCGCCCCCTAAAAAGGTGTCCTTGGTGATGGTGATGGTCGAGCTCTGGAGATTTGGGGGGTGTAGAGTACTTAATCATTGCTATTACTCTCAGGTCTACTGTGACTCTGAGCGATAGTACCTGTTATTCTCCCATTATCTGTCAATATACATGTTTAAGAATTCGTATTCGATAGGCCCGTGTACCAAAAAAAAAAAAACTTTAAGAAACTACAACACAAAAATGTGAATATGAGCATACAATGGATACAATTTTATAACCTCTAGGCATAAAATAACCCGTCGTTAAAATCAGTTTGCATTTGTAGTATAAGAAATGGTCACAGGAGGCCATGAATCCCAATATCTCAGCGACGTTCATAAGGGGTTTCGTTTTTTTTTTGAAAATGAGGTGACTTCATGGCTTCTCAGAGGTCTTTCCAGTAGCCACAATTGATCGTGCTCCCTTTGTTAATCCAATTCCACTTGGTGGATTTTTCCGTGAACATGTAATGGTTTTCATGTAACTCACTTTTAGCAAATTTTGTTATGCCAGCTCTAGTCAAGGCATTGCAGATTGCATGCTTAGCAACCCCCCCCCCCAACATCCTGCTTCCATTGGCTTTCATCACTTGCAACTCTTTCAAATTCAATTAATCCATACAACTGATATCGCAAAACAACTACACAAGTGCCACAAATACAGCCTTTAACCGACGATGACCCTGGGGTCAAACATGGTTTTGAGGCCAAAGTATTATTACCTCTCACTTTCTTTTTTAAATTTGAAAATGAATTTGATTGACAGAAAAACTTCAAAAGGCGATATTTTGATTCCTTGAAAACGCACAGATTCCTTGAAAACGTACAGATATTAGGATCTGATCTATAGGTACATGTACATGTACTCTCTACACGTCTCTACTGGCCATATATCTTGGTAAGTCCTCTAGACGGCATCCAGTGGCCAGATATAAATATAAGTCTTTGCTGGTTTGGCAAAACTGATATGTCCACAGGAGAACGTCTCTTATGGGTTTGTCCTGCTTCTTCAGCAGTATCCAGCATGTCTTGTTAATCTTTCTTGGATGATTTGTGAGGGTGTTTTGTGGTGTGTCTTCCAGATGTGTTCAACTAGCATCCTTCGTTAATTTTTCATCTAGCCTTTTCTCCAATTTTTCTTTTGTATGGCTTTAACGAAGTTAAATCCATACAATATTATCAATAATGCTTATATCGGCTAGAAATCACAAGGTTCCTAGTTCGACACCGGCCCTCGCCAACTCAGCGTTATGAGTAGCATAGGGATCTGTGCGGTAAAGTAAGGAGCTGATGGTAGGTGTGGCGCTCCATCTCAGATGCAAAAAACAATCTCCTTGGTCTAGCGCTAGTGAAAAGGGGATAGACTCCCTCGCTGATTGGCTGATACCGACATTAGGCCGCCCCGACGACTTTTTACTTATATATATATATATATATATATTATAGATTGATTGATTGATTGATTGATTGGTCAGTTTCTTTGTATAGAACGAAGAGTAGCCGGATCAACAGTTATTTAATTAGGACAAGTGCTCTGTTTTCTATTCTCCATAGGAGGTTATGAATTGTATCGCTTCGAGGTTTTATTGCACTTTGCTAACATATTTATCGGGGGTTCCATGGACTTTGCTTTTCCTTGTTAGGAGGACACTTGCACTTTATTTATTTTACTTTTTTTTTGCTTGATATTTTGGAGGAAATGTATTATCTGATGGATTGCTTTTTTTTTTTCTTTTTCCAGTTTGCAGTTTGAATTTTTACTTTTTTTTTTTTAACACAGTAGTCTCTTAAAATTATGTACGCATTTTTGAATACATTATACTCCGAAAGGTCAACTAAGCCAAAATATCAATTGAAACTTATTGTTATTTATTGAATATATAAAAAAAGGAAATTTATGTCCGACTATATGAAATGATAACAAATGCTTTTGTGCAAATATTTTCATGGAACGATACCCAAGGGCCTGGAAAAGAGTCTGGATGAACTGGAAATCAGAGGAAGAATCGTGACCATACACAGTACAGCATTGTTAAGATCGGCTAAAATACTTAGAACAGTCCTGGAGACCTGATGAGACTTGCTGTCACTCAGCCTTCAGTGAACCACCGGCTAAGGCGGGTGTGAGAAACTCTATTGGAGTGATAATATAATAATAATAATAATAATAATAATAATAATAATAATAATAATAATAATACATTGAATAACTCAATAATTGTTCCACTTTAGTAAATAATGTTTCTTTCTTTCTTTCTCCCCTTCTTTCTCTCTCTCTCTCTCTCTCTCTCTCTCTCTCTCTCTCTTTCTCTCTCTCTCTCTCTTTTCGTTATGGGCTCGTTATCTTGTCTCAAATGACTATCAATGCAGCAGAAGAACGATTCTCTAACAAAACTGCGTTGCAGTGGAGACGCAGTTTTATCCACAACTTAACACAGTGCCACGTTCGCACGCAGACGCCAATTAGATTTCGCCCAGTTCTATCCACACAATGGTAAAAGCCATGAGCATCGCTGACAAGTCCTTTAGTGGTTCGCTGATATGTGCCTCGGCTCTCAGTGTTCGAAGATGGGAGTGTCTCTCCATTGTCGACTGATAGGATCAGTGGTTGTCGCTGCTTGTGTTTCACGGCACGTTTATAACTTCCGATTAACTCAGATAGGGGAGACAAAAAAAAAGACAAAAAAAAAATGAAAATAAATAAATGAATAAAAAAAAGGCGGAATATTCTAATTCGAAACGAACTACTTTCTCAGAGACGACAATATATCTTTAAAGACAGAATTTGTTCTGCCGCAGGCTAGAGATTTTGGACAATAGACTTATTACCAGTAGCAAAAGGAAAGATTAGTTATTTATGTGTTTAAGTCTTAATTTCGGTTTATTTCAATTCTCTTGTTGTTGTTGCTGTTAAAATAAATTACGAATATCCATTCCAAATGGCAGTAAACAAAACCGAAATAAACAAAACCAAAATAAACAAAAAACAAAAACAAGTAAATAAACAAATAAATAAATAAACAAAAACATGAAAACACGTTGATTCGATTCTCAAATGGAATATTTGCGTTCATCACGTTGAAGGAAATCCAAACGCCATTCATTCCGTGTTGCTTATAAACCTCATTTCACCGTTTTACACACAACTCGCTGTTCTTCAATGGAACTTATATAAAGAATTTAGTAGACTATTTTTGCCTCTCAAACACTCTTTCATGGGTCCAAAGAGATGACTGTCTGAGGTAAACATTATTCCAGTGACGAAGAAGAGAAATATGTAATGAAGAAGTAGCTTAAAGAACAGTCAACAGAATTTTACGGGGCAGAGATATATGGTCTCATTCGAAGGTGTAACATTGCTATTGAGAGAAACGCTAGTGGAGAAGTAGGGATGTGATCCACAAATGACCAGCTTCATTTTGATTCATGATACATGTTCCTGTGTTGGTAATTATACCTGTTCTAAACAAAATGGCATTAATTTTTGAATCCACCTCGTAAATTCTGCTTCGGTCTTGATATTTTTCAAACGCATTTCATTTCGTTAGCTCAAAATCACAACCTCCGGGCGAACATGAAAATCGTAATATCAATATAAGACATTTTTATAATTTGCATAAAGCTAGTGATCGGAACAAAAGGGATTAAAGATATTTGCTAAAAGATTGGGTAACATAGATTCATTGCAAAATATTTTACAATATGAATGCATTGTAAAGTATCTAACGATATAAATGCATTACAAATCATTGTACTACATAAATGTATCGCAAAGATTTTACTAGATAAATGCATTACGAAAGATTTTACAATATGAATACATTGCAAAAGATTTTATATATAAATGCCTTGCAAAGTTGTTTAGTATATGAATGCATTACAAAATATTTTACAATAATAGGTCTTACAATATAAATGTATTGCAAAAGAGTCTACTTTATAAAAGCATTGCAAAAGTCTTTACAATATAAATGCATTACAAATTATTTTACAATATAAATGCCTTGCCAATGATTTTACAATATAAATGCATTACAAAAGTTTGTGTTATATAAATCCATTACAAATTAATTTAATACATAAATGAATTACAAAATATTTTACTACATCAATTTATTGAAAAAGATTTCACTATATAAACGAGTAAAATATTTTACTTTATAGATATATCATAAATTATTCCAGTATATAAATGGCAAGCAAAATATTTAGTATATAAATGCATTACAATAGTCCGTACTACATAAATTCATTACAAATTAGTTTAATACATAAACAAATAAAGTATTTCACTGCATAAATGCACAGCAAAATATTTTACTTTATAAATGCATTACTTATCTTCTAACTGATATCAAATGTAAACTTTCGTGGGCTAAAATCATCTTCATGAATATGCTCGCTGACTTCGTCGTTACTTTAGGGTTTTGCACATTTTTAGAATTAAAATATCATCCCCTTTCACTGATTTATTCCTTAATGTGTTCCTTTCTATAATTGATAGGTTGCCTATAAAATACGTACGGTGGGGTAGAAATTAAAAACAACGGCAATTTTGAATCATGGAAAAAACGTATAAGTAATTGCTAGGACTTAACCTGTTACTAACCTTGTAGTTGGTATCTGATTGACCAGAGCCAAGCGTGAGGACAGAAAGACAGAAAACCACTTTTGGCTGGGTAATTGAACGGAACAGATGCAAATGGTGCCTGATGTATGGTATGCCATTTCTCCACGCGTGTTGTTCTTACTTGGGTTAAATAAAGACGTCTAGAAAACAATATCAAGTTTTGTGTTCGTTACAAAAAACAGCAACGGACACAAAAATCAGAAGTCCCAAAAGTCTCAAGAAGAAAGATCAGAAGAACAGAGAGAAGCCAACCCAGATGCCCAAATAGCAGATAGATGACCTGTAATCAACCAGCTTAAAAGAAGATACGTGTTATAAGACGATAAGAAGCGAAAGTAGAGAGTGATACAACAATATTACACCATTAATTAAACTAGCAAACATATGCACCTGTTAGTACAAGTATTTAAGTTTTAATGTAATAAAATATTGTATCAAATTAGAGAAACAAATGAAACTAAATAAGAATGCAGATAAAAAGATTTGAAACATAGGAAGGTATAGAAAAATAGAACAACTGAAACTTCCATCATTTCGTCTTTCATGACTAAATTTTCCTAATTTAGCTATTTGATTAAAATAAGAAGTAAAGAATAAAATTAGTTATTTCTTCTTGTTAATGGATTTCTTTGAAAATGTAACCCCAGATATTTGCTCATATTCATTAAGATAAAACCAAACAATTTGAAATCAATAACACTAAGCACATATTTATCAAAATCAAATTTTTAAATATCAATATGCAAAATAGCCTTCCTGTTCACTCTGCAAACCGCTATTTTGTTGTATATAAGAATACAATTGCATGTTATTAGTATGTAGATTTGGCCCTTCGGGGCCGGGGGTCCAGTGGCTTGGACCTTACAAGCTAACATCGTTGATCCCAGGGGTCCATTCCCCCAGACAACACCTATCCTTTTGATTTAAAGGGGCAGGGTTGGGATTATGCCCAGAGCATGAAGCGCCTCCTTGAGCGTTGAGGGGGAATGCCGACGGGATCAACTCATTTTTTGCATCCACCGCCCGTGAGTCTCGGCTCGTGGGTGGTCCCTTATTAATATGGCCTTGTGCCAAACCTGTACACGTGGAGTACGTGGTAAATATCTAGTATGTAGATATGGTTAACAGTATTTGTAATGTAAAACAATTTAATAATTGAGGTTAAAATAAAATCATGGAGAATGTAACGTAAATAACTAAGGGAATTGTGACTTGAGTTGTAATATAGTTTCGGTTATAGACAGAAAAACACACAATCTCCACGTATTTAAGATTGTAGGCGTTATTTTGTATTCGCCTGGGGAGTTGTCTGCCTGTTTAGTTTCGCTGGTTCCCGCTAGGGGCCTTTGATATTTAAGCGGCTGATTTGAACGTCTCTTTCTCTTTCCCTGCTGCTCAACCTACGAGACACCACTATGGGTTAGACTCTGGTCTACCCACTTCTTGTTGGGGGTTTGGCCCCCCTTACATTACTGTAAGTGATTTATACAGCATGGACTATTCCTAGTCTCGTGTCTGTTGCTTTTATGTTTATCCTTTTACGTGTAACTTTGTATTACTTATGTATGTATATTCATGTACACCTCTATGTATTATGTACCCTGTTAATTCTTGTGCTGTATATAAAATGTTTTGTCTATTAACCTTTGTCGGAGTTTTATCTTCAAGTATTATCACTTTAACCTTATAAGATTATGTAGATAATTTAAGTTTTTTTAAAGATATTCCACTATAACATGAAAAATATTTTGTGTCCTATCTGTTATTAGTTTATTTACTGCCAAATAAAATAAAAACAGAACTAGCGTGGAAGCAGTGTGTTGCGACACACAGTTTGGGAACAACTTTCTTTGGCAAACAATATATGCTGCCGTCTTTAACTTTTTGTACTTTCTAATATACTTTCATGTTTGTTATTTTCCGCTTATCTCTGCTCCGAGTATTTGCTTTCTCCGGAGAATCAACTAGATAAATAAACATTGAACATGACGACATGGTTGGCTGTAGTGTCTTTTCTGCATTTGTCCATCTACCTTTTTACCCTGCTCCCATAAAGTCCTGTTCCTACAATTACAGCACCGGCCATCTTGTTTTGGCGGCCATTAGTCTTTGTACGGTGATGTAATGTCCGACTGGGATATGCTGTCCATATCTGCGGGTCAGTCGGTCTTTTCTTTCGTAACGGTCATCAGTTTGGGGAGAAGAGAGAAAACAAAAGACGATGGACGAAATACGAAAGAAATCGTTCGAAATCTGCCGAGAACCATTTGATTACCTCGGGCAATTGTGACAACACACACACACAAAAAAAAAAAAAAAAAAAAAAAGAAAAAAAAGAAACAACAAAAAATAACGAATTTAGTGAATGGCGATTGACCGCCTGTAGTTGTAAATGTATCCGCGCGCGTGTGTGTGTGTGTTCGTTTACGTGTGTCTATTGGACAATGTCCTTATGTGTGCACTCGAGTATATAAAATGGTGGGTCTCTGTGTAATTGTATGAATCGAACTATGTAGTGCTTGTATAAGTATCTGTGCATATATGTGTTAGTAGGTTTGAGTCCGTTGTATTCGCGTATACGTATACCTGTTGCCTATTTAAAAAAATAAAATAAGAAAACATTTCTTTTTCTTTTTCCTCTCATTCAGATTTCGTTTTATTTTGTTCTAATCTATTTATTTATTTTATTTTATTGTTTTGTTGTTTATCTATGTATTTGTCTGTTTCTCATTTCTTTCTTGAAGCTAACTCTGGTTTCTTCCTCATTTATCGTGCAAGGTGATCTTTTCTTCTTCGTATATTTCTTCTCGCGTCACCACTTTACTTGTTTCTTCTTCTTCTTCTTCTTCTTCTTCTTCTTCTTCTTCTTCTTCTTCTTCTTCTTCTTCTTTTCTTCTTTCTTTTTCCTTCTTCTTCTTCTTCTTCTTCTTCTTCTTCTTCTTCTTCTTCTTTCCTTTTCCTCTTCTTTTCTTTTCTTTCTTCTTTCTTTTCTTTCTTCTTCTTCTTCTTCTTCTTCTTCTTCTTCTTTCTTTTCTTTTTCTCTCTCTTCCTTCTCTTCTCTTCCTCTCCCCTTCTTCTTCTTCTTCTTCTTCTTCTTCTTCTTCTTCTTCTTCTTTCTGTTTCTCTTTCTCTTCTTCCCTCTCCTTCTCCTCCTCCTCCTCATCCCTTTCTTCTTCTTCTTCTTCTTCTTCTTCTTTCTGTTTTCCTCTTTCTCTTCTTCCCTCTCTCCTCCTCCTCCTCCTCCTCCCTTCTTCTTCTTCTTCTTCTTCTTCTTCTTCTTCTTCTTGAACCTTTTTGACCATCAGCTACTTTTTTTTTGCACTTCGATTTCTCATTCTTCATTCAAAATGTTTTTTTTTTTTTCTTTCTTCCCTGCAGAACTGCCGAAAGCGACAAACTTGAGTCCAACGTTCTTCTGATAGAAAAAGTTTCAATCAAATGCGCGTACGCAGACACTAGGATAACAAGATTTGCAACGCATAAGGCCCTCATCATACACATGCACATATATCAACTCACTGTCACAGAAGTCAAAGCTGAAAGTGAAACAAATACCTTTTTTCACATTGAACAAACAAATCCCTTTTGCAATTTTTGCCCTAAGACAAGAATTTAAAAAATAAAAGAAAAAAAGGAACAGAAAATGCAAAAACCCTCACGCACAATATATATATATATATATTATACTAAAGCTGAGCGAATCAACTTCTGTCTGCTAAAGGGTTTTTCACTGTTTAGTTTAATGACACAAAAGTTATACTCGATAATTCCTTACTTTTAGGATTGAGTTAGATTGGTTTGAAAAAAATCCATTTCAATTGGTTCTAATTAGTTGTAATTTTCAATTAATTCAAAAACTGACCCGTCCCTTACTTTATATTATGCCTATCACTTTCACCCTCTCTATGTATCTCTTGATTACCTCCTCATTATATATGTTAGTTGAGAGAGAGAGAGAGAGAGAGAGAGAGAGAGAGAGAGAGAGAGAGAGAGAGAGAGAGAGAGAGAGGTGTGTGTGTGATGGGAGAATTTGAAATGTATTTTTATGTTTCATTTCTTAAGAAGCAGCCCCAAGCTTATATTAGGTCAACCCTTCCCTTTCTTAGAAATTTTACAAAGTGCGTTTAATGTTTTTTTTTTCGACAGTTAGGGCCGGGTTAGCTCAGTCGGTAGAGCGTCCGCCTAGGAATCACAAGGTTTCCCTTTCGATACCTTATCTCGCCACACTGCGTATGGGTAGCACAGGGATATGTGCGGTAAAGTAAGGAGCTGATGGTTAATGTAGCGCTCCAACCCAGACGCAAAAACAATGTCCTTGGTTTAGCACTAGTGAAAAGGGGATAGACTCTATCGCTGATTGGCTGATACCGACTTCAGGCCACCCCGACGACTTTACGTTACTTTTTTACTTGAAATTTTTTTTAACTCACTTTTCCCTAATCTTAGTTATCTACACAGAGCTCAATGGGTAACCCAACGAGTCACGTTTTGTTTAGTATATATATATATATATATATATATATATATATATATATATATATATATAAGATTAACGCAAATGACAAAAGTTTGCAAAATAAAGTGCTCGATGCTACTAAAGCAGAGTAGATATGAAGAGAAAACAAAGACAAAAACAAAAAATCAAATCATGATTTCTAGAAGTCCATTGTTTACGTTGAATTTGGTGTGCACAATCATCAGACAGAAAATGTTTTCCTTCTCTGTCTGATGATCCACGATGATGTGCACTCCTCATGAAACGAACTTCTAGTGTTCATAATTATATATATATATATATATATATATATATATATATATATATATTATATATATATATATATATATATATATGCAGTGTTAATCATATTTGGTCAATAGTTTTTTTTATAAATGCATATTTGGTTAAAGATCAATGAAGAATTTATTCTTTTTTTAAAAGGTTTCCATTGCTTTTCCTTGTTTTATATAGATAAACACGGGATGTTATAATAGATGAATGTTTCATTTGCGGGATAATGTTGACACTCTAAAGTTTCGGTCTTCCTGACCGTTTTCAGGACATGCGATGAGTTCTTGTATTAAAGATTTCACTTCTCTTACTGTATCTTCAATACAGGAACTCATCTCATGTTCTAAAGAAGGCCAGGAAGACCAAAACGTTAGAGTATCAACATTATCTCCAAAAATAAACATTCATCCATTATGAGATCCCGTGTTTGTCTACTCCGATATATATATATATATATATATATATATATATATATATATGTGTGTGTGTGTGTGTGTGTGTGTGTGTATAGGGCAGTTGTGCGTATCTGTATTAAAGACAAAGTAAATATATATACACATTAAATATACCAGGGCTCGGTTTTAAAGCAAAAATAATGAATATTTGATTTATATTATCGAATACATTTAAAAATTAAATAACATTATAAAATAACGTTAAAATTCTACTCGGCCATTTTCAGCGTTTCTTGCTGGTAAACAATGAACGGAAGCGCAATCAATTTTTATATTTTATCATTTTTATCTTTCATATTAAATCTACGTTTTTACTGATTCAAAATTATAGTAAATATTTCATTGTACAGGATAAACAATCGTTTATCTAATCTATTTTTTATTATATAACTTTTATGGACAGTTTAAGAATTAATCACTTAGTTACAAAATTCTTTCTAATAAGATGTGGGAGTTTTAGATATTTTTTGCATTTAATATTTTAAATAGGAGACATTAATTTTCCACAAAGGTGCACTTTTTTTAATTTAAAAATTAATACCATTAGATTACAAATTACATTTCACGGAAATACCTAAAAGATTTGAGACACTTGAGTAAGTAGGTTAGAATTAGCGCTAACTACACACATGAAATAAACCCAGACATTTCTTTTATTTATCTTTTAAATAAATCAAAAATTCTCTTTAATAAATTTCGATTTTTGGCATTAATATTCTAAATAGAAGACATTAATTTTAATTTTAAGAGGGGTTTAAATCTTTTTAATTTTAAAAAATATTATAGAATTATGTTGATTTTCGATCATCTCTGTACTAAAATTCAACATTATACAAAAAATAAAAAATTTATCTAAATTTAAATACGGTTGTTTTATCCTTTCAGTTATATATATATATATATATATATATATATATATTATATATTATATATATATTATATTGAAGGTTTTCACTTTGAACTATGTTATTTAAAAAAAAATCATTTATTGAATTTTACATGTTACAAAAAAATTAAAATTAAATAATTTAGATAGTTTATTTAATTTTTTCGTATATATTTTTTTTTAATTTGAAATATCAATTTAACAAATCGCCTCATTTATATCTTATCTAAAAAAATATTGTTAATTATTGAATCAACATTTCTTACTATATCTTTATATCATATAACCCAGGCCTCTTTTTGCGTGGGAATTTTATCGGGCATCAAGCGAGGATAAAACTGGCGATTCAACAATAATGTATTTGCGAGACTACCTTTTTTTTACCACCACCCCCTCTACCTAGGCGACGCCGGGTAGCCACCACTAGTATATAGTGCAATGGATAAATTGTCGTATAAATCATCCAATAATAGTAATAATACTGAAATATCATTAAGTCAGATATATTTTAAAAAATTACATGGGAATATCTAGAAATACTATAGATTAAATTTGTCTAATATCTGTCTATTTCATGGACTTTTTTTTATATGTTTCTCAATGTCTATCTAATACATTTTCTTCCTTCCGTATTTTTTTCTTTCTTGATGCATTTTCTTTTCTCCTTTATTCATTTATTTCTTAATTTCTCCTTTTTTTCCCTTTTCCCACCCACACAGATCTACAGGTTGCCTAAGGTTAACTCTTTGCTTTGCTTTCACTCCGTGTTAATTCCCTCCCTTGTAACCATCAGAATGTCCACTTTGCAATCAATCATGTTTTTTTTTTTTTTTCCATCTTCTTTAAAATAGTTTTCCCTGGTCCTGTTTTACTTTAGGCTATTTGACCAACAACTACATCATACCAAAAGTTGTCGACAAGTCTAAAAGCCCGAAAACACACACACACACATATATATATATGTGTGTGTGTGTGCGTGCATGTGTTTTCGGGCTTTTAGGCTTGTTGACAACTTATATATCTTATATAATATAATGTCTAAACTCAACCGGTGTGAAAGAAAACAGGTAACTCAATTTCCAAAATAAACATTTTACAAACTGATATCTGGGGATTTTTTTTAACAGAAAAGACCAACTCACCCGTACTTTCTGAAAAATAACTATCAGTATTGTATGTAGAAGCCAAAAGAAAGAAAAAAAAAACATTGAATATGACAGTCTCATTACTAAAAATGTTATATATTAAAAAGCACAACCAAATAGATGAAAACATAATGGTATAATAAGGATATAGATGAGGCTTACAAGTCTTTTTGTAAGTACATGAAACCGGTTCTAATGAGACTAAATAACCATGTAAGTTGATGCTGGGAATTATTATAAGAAGGACCTTTTTGAATATCGAAATATCAAAAATGGTATATTCGGTTCCACTCGTAACAGTAATCTATAATAATAGTGGATGATTGGATGACGTGATCCGGCCCAGCAGTAGTTCTGCTAGGCTGGACACATCGCAAGGTTCACGGACAACAGGTTGGTTCGTGAAGTTGCCGAGTAGTATACGAAAGACCAAAAATGACCAATCAGACTTCACCAATAGGAAATGAAATCGTCAAGCGATTCGGGCCAATATGGAGAAGAGCAAGAACAAGAACAGAAATGGAAGTGCATTGTGGCCAGCGATATGGAAAAAATTAGACAACCGGGCTCCTATATATATATATATATATATATATATATATAGTAAAGAAAAAGCTTAAAAATCTTTACATTTGCTTACTTTTAAGCCATCGTATTATTTTTCTTATATCGGGTCCAAGTGGTAAGCAAGGTGCCTCATATTTTACCAAGCGCTTTCGGCTACATCCATGATCATCTTCGAGGGACTATTTGCTGTAGTTGCTGGTGATGTTTTGTGATGCAAACTTGAGTGGGTAGAAATATATCTATAACCGCAAAATGACGATTTTTGAGCTTTTTCTTTACCAATTATATTGCTCTCTTCAATAATATTGAACACCGAGCTCTCAACATTGGACCTGAACAACTCTAAAATTCTGATCCAACTTAGAATCATGCTAATACCAACTGACTTGGTAACCCATCTCTCTCTCTCTCTCTCTCTCTCTCTCTCTCTCTCTCTCTCTCTCTCTCTCTATCTATCTATCTATCTATATATATATATATATATTTAGTCTGCCGAATGCCCATACTTGCGACGCTGTGTCACATCCTACTCGTGCCGAACGGGTTGGGTAAATAGTCTGCTGGATGCACCATATTAGCAACATTGTATCACATTCTATCCATGGTGAAAAGGTTCGGTAAATATCTACACTTTGATGTGCTGCTTTTTTGGGCTGTGGACAAAATAGCTTTTTACTAACTTAGAAAAAGAAGCTTCTAACGATCAATTTATCACCGTAAAACTGGCAGTTGCGACCCTACGATTTTAATCCTTCAAAAATTATTTTTAAAAAAAAAAAGCGATTTTATTAATTTTCTGCATTCGACTTTGTTGAGGTTCTGTCACAGAAAAAAAAATGAAAGTTTTATTTGCTTTCATTCTTTATTTTATATTGCCCACACATTCGCGTACACACACACACACACACACACACAACCATATATATATATATATATATATATATATATATATATATATATATATATATATATATATATATATATATATATATATATATATAGAGTCTACTCTTGCTTCATTTAGAAGTGTAGACTCGAAAGTGATAAGGTATGAAAATTGATTTCGGCTCACTTGCAGCGCGTCGTCCAGTCGAAATCTCTAGAGGGTAAAACAGCGATGATCTTAAGTTCGTATCATTTGTAAAGAGTGGCCCAAGTTCAGGCCTCATTGTGTCGACCGCAGGCTGTAATGAATTTGTGCAGAAACGGGAGATAATTCCAAGCTCCCTGGACGAAGTGAACCGCAGCGACCCGTGTTTGGTCGACCAGAAGATGACCAGATTTGGTTAAATCTAGTAGTTTATGGCTACTTTTTCGTCTCGTTTCTTTTACTTTGTTGATTTTATCGCACTGTGCATAGATTCAACAAGTGCGAAATATTCTTAAAAAGTCACTGTGACCTAGGCTTGGTCTTATTGCATTAAATAGATGTTTTTCAAAAATTACCTCACGCGCGTCTCTCCACCGATCTGTACTATAATAGTGTCACTCTATGTATGAGGGTAGATATTCATGGGGACATACATTTTTATTCCAGGCAGTGTCATATAAAGTGTTTCGTAAAGGATATGACCCTGAGGACAAGAGGGTAGATGTTCATGAAAACATAAATCTTTATTCCAGGTAGTGTAATATAGAGTTTCGTAAAGGATATGACAGGCAGTGTCATATAAAGTGTTTCGTAAAGGATATGACTCTGAGGACAAGAGGGTAGATGTTCATGAGGACATACATTTTTATTCCAGGTAGTGTAATATAGATTTTCGTAAAGGATATGACAGGCAGTGTCATATAGAGTGTTTCGTAGAGGATATGACCCTGAGGACAAGAGGGTAGATATTCATGAAGGCATATATTTTTTATTCCAGATAGCCTTATTTGAGTATAAATACTCCAATAGTTTGGCTGATTGATTAGAGGCGATTAGAATATACACACCATTCAATATCTATCTATACATCAATCTATCAATTTATAATATATTATTAGACACTAGCAAGATCTGTGAATATACTTCAGTATGATAATGTAATAATTAAAACGTTCGATATGTTTACTTAAGAGCTGTTGCAAGTAGTTCAATATGTAAAAAGTATAATAATCTTGATTCAACTCTTCAATTCACCTAACGCTGGCTCGCTAAAACATAACGTAAATTAAGGCAAGAGGCCAAGACGACATATGATCAAAATCCCTAAAATATATTCCATAATTCACAATTTCAACATTAAAAATAAATGTAACTTTTAATTTTACGTTGGACATTTAAGTGACACAAAACCATTTGGAATGTTTCATTTTTAAAATTGGTTGAAATAAAATGGGACAAATAAGAAATCAGCAATTAAGTGACACCAGATAATCTGGATTTACATTTTTGCATTGCATCTTGGACGATCTGGACAGTCTCATTTTTAACCAGAGGGTGTTGCAGGATGATAACGGACGGAAGATTTAGGAACACCCGTAATAATATATAGAATAATGTTTTGAGTAGATAGTGACAGAGATATTGCAATGACCTATAAGAACAGAGACGTAAACAGTGACAGAGATATTGCAAGAGATTTAGCTCAGTCTGTAGAGTGTCCAACTGGGAACCACAAAGTCCCGGGCTCGATACCGGCCCTCACCAACTCAGCGTATGAGTAGCACAGGGATCTTTGCGGTAAAGGATCTGACGGTAGGTGTGGCGCTCCACCTCAGACGCCCAAAACAATCTCCTTGGTCAAGCGCTAGTGAAAAAGAAATAGACTCCCTCACTTTCTGGCTGATACTGACTTTAGGCCACTCCGACGACTTACTTATATATGCCTCAATGTATTTCTCATCGTTTCCTCTCATCGTAACTACCATCAGCGTGATACTGTTGTAAGGTCAACATTTAGTTTTTTTGCATAATTCCCAATGGATCACTTTTCCAACCCAGTCGTGCCTAGCTTTATATTCCCGTTGTGCTAGTTTGCTACATTCATTTTATACATGGTTTATGGTTTCATCTCTGTCACCACACACTCTACAATTACTGTTTTGTTGTGTCTTATCAATTTTTTGCATTGATATAATTAGTTCCTATTGCATTGCTTTAAGCAGCAATTATTAGTGATTGAGTTATTATTATTATTATTACTAGCAAATTTATGCACCCTCCGGGTGCAAGCTTTTAAGTTTTGATATAATAAAATATTATGTTAAATTAGAAAGGCTAATAAAACTGAATAAGAATGCAGATAAAAAGATTTGGAACAGAGGGGGTATTATCGAAAAATAGAACAACTTTGAAACTAACTCTTCCATCATTTTCTATTACTCCCGTCTTTCATTGGTAAATTTTCCTGATTTAACTATTCAGTTAAAATAGGAAGTAAAGAATAAAATTACAGTTATTTCTTCTTGTTAATGTATTTCTGTTAAGATTTATCCCCGAGAATTTTGCTCATATTCAATAAGATAAAACCAAACAATTAGAAATCAATAATACTAAGCATATATTTATTAAAATCAATTTTTAAAGATCAATATGCAAATTAGCCTTCCCATTCACACTGTAATCCGCTATTTTGTTGTATATATAAATACAATTGCATGTTATTAGTATGTAGATATGGTCAACAGTATTAATAATGTAAAACAATTTTATTAATTATTGAGGTTTAAATAAAAATAAAATCATGGAGTATGTGATGTAAATAACAAAGGGAATTGTAACTTGTATAGTAATATAGTTTCGGTTACAGACAGACAAACCCACAATCTCCATTATAATAATAATAATAATTATTATTATTATTTACACCTTTTGAGTTTTCACATCAGCATTAGTTAATAGTCTTTCACTGGAGTCTGAGTGACAACAAGTCTCTTCAGGTCTCCAGGACTCTTCTGAGTATTCTGGCAGATTGCAGCAGTGCAGTGTTCTGAATGGTTTCAATCCTTCCTCTGATTTCCAAACTTTCCAAACCCCTTTCCAATCCCTTTGGGACCGTTCCAAGTGCACCAACTACAATTGGTATCACTTTCACTTTCATATTCCATAACTTTTTCAGTTCTCTGGCAAGCTCCAGATATTTGTCCATTTTTTCATTTTCCTTTAGCTTCACCCTGTGATCTGCTGGCACTGCAAAATCCACCAGTTGACAAGTTCTTTCTTTTTTGTT
>CM042154.1:42199556-42217056 GCA_023376005.1 Doryteuthis pealeii | reverse complement strand
GTATATATATATGTCTGGTGAGTCTAGTTCTCAGTGTGAATATATGATATTTGTATATATGTATTTTATACATACCTATAATATTTTTTTGATTTTGTGTGAAGCATGGGCTGTGAAATGAATAAGAAACTCAGTTGGTGTTTAAGTGTTAAGTTTCATCTTATTTCATTCTATATTTCGGAAGTTCGACCTTCCTTTGCCAAGTTAATCTAGACTGACTGTTTTGTGTAGTTTAGTCTCTTTTATAGCTGGAGATGCTTGTGGTCTGTGGTTTGGTTGTGATGTGTCCCTCTGTCAGTGGGTCATTGATGTTTGGATGACCCCTTTTCTCGTTGTACTGGCCTGGCTGGAATGTGGATGATTGTCAGTGGTGGTGTGTCCCTCGGGTCATTGATATATATATATATATATATATATATATATATATATATATATAAAAGGGTTTTGTAATTTGCTTGAAGCATTGTGTATATATTGGTTTGTTGGTTGGTTTTGAAGGCTGTCACAATGCAAGTGTAAAGAAAAAGAAGGTAACTATGATGTTTTTTGTTAACCTGTCATTTTATTCCTTAATATTTCGGGATGAAAATTCCCATCATCAGAAGAATACTGGAACTGAAGTTGTCTTAGCGGCTGCTAAATTCGTTCTGTCTTGGCTCTTCCAAATTCTGTGTGTGTATGTGTGTGGTTGGGGTGCTTGCTTATGTGTGTGTGTGTGCGTGCTTGTGTGTGTAAATGTAAGCGTATGTGTGTGTGCGTGGTGCTTATGTATGTGTGTCTGATCATTTCTTTTTATTTTATTTTAATTATTATTCCAGATTTGATTCGCCTCTAAGCAAGGTTTTTTTTTGTTTGTTTGTTTGTTTATTAACAGGATCATCTGATCTCTTTTTTATTGATATGTGTCTGAGACTAACATTCCAGATATTGCTTGATTGTTTATGGGTGCGGGTGTGTAAATTTACTGTCTATCATATATATATATATGTATGTGTGTGTGTGTGTGTGTGTGTGTGTTGAAAAAATAAATAAAGGAAAGAAGGTATAGAATGGATAAAATAAGGATTTACTCTGATGAAGGTCGAATTTTCTTTGTGTGTGGAACATTTCTACATTTTTTCTATTATTATTATTATTTCATTTCATTTGGTTATTAAAAAATAATAATAGTTTGAATAATGTACACATGGATAAACACCTGACCGAAACACGTGTAAGTAAAATTGATTAAAATATCCAATTTTATCCATTCTATATCTTCTTTCCTTTATTTATTTTTTCAACGTATCGTCGGATTCACTTCCAGTTTCATTTTACACACACACACACACACACACACACACACACACACACACGCGCACACACACACATATATATATATACATATTTATAAAGTAAAGTCGGCAGGGTGGCCAGGCAGCGAGGGCGTATATCCCCTTTTCACTAGCGCTAGACCAAGGAGATTATTTTAGCGTGTGAGGTGGAGCGCCACACCAACCATCAGCTCCTCACTTTACCGCACAGATCCATGTGCTACCCATATGCAGTGTTGGCGAGAGCTGGTATCGAACCAGGAACTTTGTGATTCCTATGTGGACGCTCTATCGACTGAGAGAGAAGAAGAAACAATGAGATGTAAAATTAAAAGAAAATAGGATGTATTGTGATAGATAGATAGGATAGATAGATAGATTATGAGAGACCTGGCTGTTCCTTGGTAGTTCTTATCAAAAGTCAGTTATATCTCGAATTACGATATTAGCCATTTGATTACAGTACTGAACTATCCAAATCATCTCCTGAAGATTTCCCCACGTTTGAACAATCATATTGTTGAATGCTAAAGATCGTGAAAGATTATTAAAATCGAATTAAAAAAGAAACGACTTATATGCTGCTTCTTTAAGTAGGAAGAACACCTGTGTGCCTCTCTTTCTCTGTCTCTGTGTCTCACCATCTCTCTCTCTCAGGCACACATATACACACGTGTTCTTCCTACTTGAAAAAGTGACACACACAACACACACACACACACACACACACATACACATATATATTATATATATATATATATATATAGAAAAACAAACGCAAATATAAAAATTAACGGTAAATAACATATTCACACATTCACTATACACTTAACATTTTTCATTTTTCTCCCTTACAAAAATTTCTGTAACAGTGTCCTGATGATGGTTTAATACCGAAATACTTAAGTATAGACACATAAAATTTCCTCTGATCGTAACATCCTGTGTTTGTTATATTTTTTTTGAAAACATTTTCTTCACACACACACACACACACACACACACACACACATATATATATATATATATATATATATATATATATATATATATATATATAAAAGGCAACGCTCTCCTATAAAAGAGATCAAGCACTCTCTGGCGGCCTTATTTACAGATGTGTGTATTTATCAGTTAAAAATCCCCTTTCCAGTTTGTAGATGACGATGGTCGAGTGGTGAATCGATCAACTGGAGATAGCCTGTAAATGTCCAGCAACACTGAAGAGACGGGATATGTCGAAACATGATGTCTGTGGATGACTACATATGTATGTGTGTATGTATATGTGTGTGTGTGTGTGTGTGTGTGTGTGTGTGTGTGCTGCTTCTTAGGAAAGAAGTGGGAAAGCCCACACACGCGTTTCTCGCTCTGTATATATATATATATATATATATATATATATATATATATATATATATATATATATATATATATATATTCGATTCCTAGACGAAGCTGTTGGCATTTCACATAGCGCTAATACCCTTGGGAAATGTATGAATCCATATATTCTCCCTCCAGCTATGGGTTAAATAGTAGGGCAGACTGGGTCCTTCAGCCTTGGGTAGGTAACCAGTCTAGGAGAGGGATAACTCTGAATTCAAAATTCCTGAGGTCGGTCGTTGATTGGATTTGTGGCAACCCTTGATGCACCAATTCTTTCCTATCGACTGTGCCTAAAAGTGTGGATGGTCCAACTCAAGCCTTCACCACTATAAACAAATCACTGTGTGGATGTTCATTGTATGAACACTCATACGTCGATCGACGGGAGAGTCCATCATATATATATATATATATATATACATATATATATATGTGGTGTGTGTGTGTGTGTGTATGTGTGTGTGTCTATGGATGATGCACAAATCCCCAGGGAGATCCTTTATGCAGAGCTCTCGTCTGGTAAGAAACAAATCGGCTGCTCCCATATGCGATTTAAGGATGTCTGCAAGAATGATCTCAGATGCTTTGGTATCACTCCTTCCATCTGGGAAGATTTGGCTCAGGACCGCCCTCGGTGTCGGACCATTCGTGTCTGAAATCACCCGTCCGCGATACTATGAAGCCAAAAGGTCCAGAAAAAAGCTACAGCAACAGAACACCAGCATATCAACATCTTCAGGGACACGCTTCACATGCTATATCTGTGGCCGGGACTTTTTTGCGGACATTGGACTTCACAGTCACAGAAAGGACTGTAACTTCAGGAGCACAAGAATTATATAGTCTTCCGAGACTGCAATGCCAATGATGATGATGATGATGATGATGATGATGATGATGATATATGCGAGTGTGTGTGTGTGTGTGTATGTGTGTCTGCGTTCATATCTACCTATGTACTTATCTATCTATCTATCTATCTATCTATCTATCTATCTATCAAGCTATGGGTCTGTCTGTCTATCTATCGGTTGGTCGTATCTATGTATTTGTGTATACACTTGTCTGTCTGTCTTTTCACGTCTATCACAGTCTATTTATTTATATCTAGATCGGTATCTAGATCGGTAGATAAGTAAAACAGAAAGAGAGATCAATAGGCATTGATATATATATATATATATATATATATTATATATATATATATATATATATATATTGATGTTTCGATAACGGTCTATCGTTCTGTTTTTTTCTATCGATCTGAGTGTGTTTTAAGAAAGAACGTTATGAAAGTGTCCGTTTTTCACTCTTAAGTTCGCCCATCAAAACGTTTGTGTTTTGTCTGTGTGTAGAGAGGGAATTGAAGGAAACAATGGCGTCGAATCTAACTTTCCTATTGAAGAGCGATATTAGCATTTATGGCCGAACGTTCCTAGGCATCAGACGTACAATTCCTCTTCATACGATCGTCTAGCATTGCAGAATGGCTGCTTTGTAAGCGGATTGATGTCAGTACAAGAAAGAGGAATAGATTTACGATAAAATAGGAAATTGCATTGGCTCGTTTGCTTCAAGAGTTGAATGGGAAGGTTGGGGACCGATAATTCGCCGATGTTCTCCTCTTGTCTATTGGTGAGACATGACGTCAGCAAAAAAAAAAATGGCTGAAAAAAAATAATAAATAGAATAAAGGACGGATTTACAGTTCAGTTGAAAAGGTCCTTATATAAAAAAATAAGTAGAAAAAAAAGTAATAATAACAGAAAGACATTGTCTTATAAAAATGACTAGACGTATATGAATTGAAAATAATGAGATTGATTTTCATTTCATATACAAAAGACTTACTTGAACAGAGATGAACAGACAGTGACAGATTGATAGTTGGTTGGTTGTTTTGTTTTACGGTATATCAACCCTTTGCGAGTTATGTAATGCCGAATCAAGTCATATTGATAAACAAAGAATTCAGGTTGCTTACAGTACTTGCTGTTGCTCAAGTGGCTAGACAATTAAGTATTGAACGGGCTCATCGCTGCTTAAAATTGGTGATCAATAGATAGGAATAGACTGAGATAGATAGATAAATAGATATGACCGGTAATAAGAGAGATATGAACGAATATATATATATATATATATATATATATATATATATATAGTTTTTTTCCGTAGTTAGGGTCTTTCCATGTGTGGTTTAACCAAGCTGATGCCGGTAGACCATAAGGAGAGCTCAATGTACCTAATACCAGTGAGTAAAAGGACAGAGCAAGATATTTAGTAAATGAAGAAAAACTCTAAACTTGCTTCATTACAATAATTTATTTCAACCGTATTAATACGGCATCTTCAGGTAATCACAAGAACATGTATATATATATATATATATATATATATATATATGTATCTGTGTGTGTGTTTGTGTGTGTGTGTGTGTGTGTATATCCATATGTATGTCCATATATATATATTCATATATATATATATATATATATAGATATAGATAGATAGATAGATATGAACAATCTGAAATAGATAGGAAGAGGCTGATAATAGATAACCAGGAATAGAAAGACATAGATAAGAACAGAAATATATAGATAGATAGCGAGATAGATAGACAGATAGATAGATATGAACAGACTGGAATACATAGATATGAACGGGAACATATATATATATATATATATATATATATATATATATATATATAGATAGATAGATAGATAGATAGATAGATAGATAGATATATTTTAAAGTTTCCCCAGAGGGTGCTCTAAAAGTTATGCTTCATATTTATTTTCTTGTTAATCCAACACACACACACACACACACACACACACACACACACACACATATATATATATATTATGTATAAATGTATATATATATAATATATATATATATATATTATTAATCTATATGTATATAGATTAATAGACATGAACAATCTGAAATAGATAGATAGATTGATAGATAGGCTGGGGTAGATAGATAACCAGGAATAGAAAGATAGATAAATAAGAGCAGAAATAGTTAGATAGCGAGATAGATAGATAGATAGATATGAACAGACTGAAATACATAGATATGAACGGGAACAGATGATAGATAGATAGATAGATAGATAGATAGATAGATTTTAAAGGTTGCCAGAGGGTGCTCTAAAAGTTAAGCTTCATATTTATTTCCATGTTAATCATAACAGACATAGAGAACAAATATAATAAGAGTAGAAATCCACTGGCTGTGCATTTTCGTCAACAATGAAGTCCCTACAAACCACACTAATAAGAACATAGCCCTGAAAGTAATCCATTCTTTTTATAATTGCGTCAGACAGAGGTGTTGGGGGAAGGGCAATAGAGGTTGAACCTTTCGCCAATAAACTATATGTCTTTATTACAAGTAGCAAATTACAAAATGGCATCTGACATGAATCCAAAAGTATGTCATGGAATTCCTTCACGTGGAAAATAACTGCACTCGTTAAGACTGATCGACACTAGCTGAATGTTTAAGGTGACCAGACAGTGGATCGGGTCACTTGTAGACGGTGGGTAATAATTTTTTTAGATAGATAGATAGAACCCTAACTGATACTAACAGATCTTATATATATATATATATATATATTATATATATATATATATATATATATATATATAGAGAGAGAGAGAGAGAGAGAGATCTATCACGTACTAACTGCATTCTTAGATAGATAGGTAGATAGACAGATAGGACCCTAACGGTACTAATTGCCCTTTTACATAGATAGATAGATAGGAAGAGACTAAGATAGTACAATATATATATATATATATTATATATATTATATATATATATATATATATATATTAGTAAAGCAAGTTTGAAATCGGAGTTTTACTTATAAACCTGTTACCGCACCAAGGCTAAAGAAGCCAGTTTGTCCTATTATTTACATATAGCTGGTGGTAATAACAGATAAATTCATGGCTTTCTCAAGGTATTAGCGCGAACTGAAAATCAAAAAGCTTCGTCTAGGATTTGAACTCGGCCCGCCAATTCCATTTCCTACGAATCGCGTCTCCGTAATTGTTGACTAAAATGTAACCTTTCCAAGACACTTAAGTAACTGCTGGGTAGAAATAAATAAATAAAGAAACCGTCAAAGAAATAGACATTGACGTTGCAAAGGGAGAAAGAAAAACAACAACAACAACAACAACAACAACAAAACTTCAATGAAATCAATCTGATCAATTAATCAATACCACTTAGGATAGAACCGCGCTAAATTATTGCTGTGATAGAAATTAAGTTCACTTAAAAAGATTAAGAACACAGAAGAACGTACGCATGTGCGGTCGCAAAAGAAATCACACAGCCTCGTTCTCATTTTTTTAAAAGCGTGTAGAGACAGATCATGAGAAATATTCATTGAGATGTAACATAGATACTTGAGTATATGTATTTGCCAGTGTGACGAGAAGATTCCCTACCTCCAAGAACTAAGCGCGTCCATATATGTCTGGCCTGCTCGGTGGGGGGGGGGGGTAGCGGGTGGCTACCAATATTAAACTCACAGCCTCCTCATAGTGTGGAGTGGCTCGTAGTCAGACTAACTGTCACTCCTGTTGAATATGCAAATTTCATACGGGTCGGGCAGCACTGAGTGTGATTAGCCCGGATGTAAGATCTTAGGGAGGGCAGTTAATTATTATTTAAGGCCCATCTTCCCACTCCACAATCTTGTTTTGATCGTCTTAACGTGAGGAAATACGTGCGTTGAATGAGTAAACTTTTGACGGATTGAGCAAGGACTACTGTGATAGCGTTGCAAGCAAAAGCATCACTTCACACAAACAATTTCAACCAGTTCCTCCGCACGAGTAGGATGTGACACAAAGTAATTTCTTTAGCGTTGTTTAAGAGGCTTGAATTCAGAGTTTTCCTTCTCCTACACTGGTTACCTAAGCAAAGTTAAAGAGAACAATTTGCCCTCCTATTTACCCATATATGGGGAGAGAGAATTGTTGGGTGCATACCTTTTACAAAAGTATTGGCGCAAAAAGTCTCATTCAGTATTCGAACTCGGGTCACCGAGACTATATCCTACGAAGAAAACCATTACACCACGCGCCTCCAGAGCTAGAAAGTTGAGTATAAGTCGATCTTTTTACGTCAAAGTATTAAAAAATCTGCGGGAGAGACATGAGGATATGCCACCTTGACATAAATGCCTAGGAGGTAGATGCAGAAAATCGAGCAGTTTGGCGCCTTAATGTTAAACAAGGCACAAAGAGGAGTGAGGTGGAGAGGAGAGTAGACTCGACAGCAAAGAGAGCCAGAAAGAGGGAGAGAAAACAGCAGCCCCAGAAAGCATCACAGTTTGTGTGCAGTCAGTGCACCTGTCACTCAGGGATTGGCTTGCACAGCCACTTGCAAAGATGCAGATAATTTTTTGTAATTTTATTTATTCATTTATTTTTTGACACTACGCCATCGTTCTTAGTGGACGGAAAGGTGCCCACAATTCAAAAATTTATATCATGACTTATATCCAAATGAATGATTTTAACAGTATTTGCAAGTTATTTCCTATTCATCAATTACAACCAGCTATTTTTACGTAAACTTACCAATATTCATCAAAAATATCCCGAAGACTTTTAATTCATTACAAGGGTCATTCAATAAATAAGGGAATTTTATCAAAGAAATTGGCATTAGGAAGATTTTTTTTAAGTTACACCTTTTTCAAGGGAATTAATAGAGATGAGTCCTTTCATGTTTCAGAAAAGAAAGAAAGAATGAAAGAAATATATTTATTTTCACACATCTTTTACAAAAAACACAACAAATGATTAATGTTTGAAGGATGATCACTAATTAGGACTGAGACTATTCTTGTAGTGACCACCTCTGTTATTTCATAGGTTTTCAGGTTTAAATAAGTCTAAAATATTTTAACAGATAAAAGTAATTCTTTAAAGAACAAAGGTTATTAATTTTAAATATACAGTAGAGACTGTCAGCATGACCTTCGTGAATGTCCACTGCACTGGAACTTTTTCTTTACCGGAGAATCATCCCATGAAATGTCTTTTCAGTTCAGGGTCGTAGCGGAAAATCCATATTTAGCCTATTTATAAACATTTTGTTGATTAAACACGTCACAATTTCCTTAAATTTCACATGGTTTGCACTTCCCAGCCAACAAAAATCTGATGACATGCCTCTGTATAAGCACTTTGTTTGATTTGCCACCATTATGAATTGCCTCAAAACAAATATCTTTGTGAGATTAAAATAATTTTTGCTATAAACCAGTTCCAAATCATACAGAGATTTTCTATGGAAATTTTTTTTTCGAAAAAATGGCTTTTTTCAGAACATTCTCCCTATTTATTAAATGGTCACTGTATTTTTTTAATAACACTAACGGGATATCCGTCCTACGGACAGAAAAATTTAAGCTGTAATAAAAGTTCTCTTCTCTCTACAATATTTTCCGCAAAGCATCTATTTTCTATATTTCTTTTTGTCATAGCTTTATATGTTTAGGCTACGGTAATATTCATATGGGTGTTATATCGAATTTTAAAAGAAACAATATATTTGATTTCATAGTAAAAACGTTAACTATTCATCAAAAGTGAAAGTAAGTTTTACTGTTTGAAATTAGTAATATTACTTGATATTTTCAGATACAAATAAAAATTAATCTAGAGAGAAATATTTATAGTGAATTTTAAAAGATTTAATATTCCCTTTTGTTCTGTTAATGTTACGATAAATGTAAACACTGCGAGCAATTACTCCTGGACACATTGTTTGTTATTGTATTTCTCATACTAGCCAAATGGCCGTTCTATGGACAAAGAAAATTAAGTTTGGTTTCGTTTGGTTTGTTTTACGGTATATCAACCTTAATGGATCATTTAATGCCGACAAAGTTTTGAAATAAATTCATTCTTAATGGAAACTCAATTTTTTTATAAACACATTTTTCTATTTAATCCATTAGACGGGACCCTTACATGGACATAGGGTTGAGGCAACCATATAGGTGCAAGATCTTGACATGACCAACCGATTGATCGGAGGGGGTCTCTCCGACCACCCCTCTAGCCCTAGTAAGGGCCAAAGTGGAGTGTTGCATGTCAAGGACTGCTCAGCCACCTGGATTCCATCCTCAAGCATCACGGATCGTCATCCACGGCCAACAGGTAGCTCCATTGGGGTAGTCTTACCCCTCTGCAGTGGTGTAGTCGTGTACTCTAACGCCGCAGCCTACAAGGCGGTGAAAAGTAAGTTGTAATAAAAGTTCTCTGACTTCTTACAAGATTTTTGTATTTCAACATTTATTTTCTTTTTTTCATTTTGTTATCATGCTAAGCCCACTTGATTTTCTCGGTCTGTGAATAGCATGATATTTTTTTTAGATAAAAACAAAGATGAATCTATAGCAAAATAGGGGATAGTGGATCAGGTAGTGTAACGGTTATCGTCGGAAGAAATCGAATCGGTGACCCGAGTTTAAATCGTAGACGGGACTGTTTACATATCACTTTGTGAAAGACACGAATCTGTTTTCTCCCCAGATATGGATAAATAGTAGGGCGGACTGGTCTTTTTAACTTTGGTACAGCAACCACTTTAGGACAAGTTAAAACCAGCTTTACTCCACTTGAAAACTGACCTTATGTCTCATCCTACCCGAGACAAAGAGGATGATTGATTGATTTTAACGGTTCTATGGAATACATTTTCAAACAAATTTATTTGACCCTGGAAGTAATGGTAATGAGGGGATATTCCACAGTCCTGAGATTTATATAGCTTTAAGTAATTCTATGTAATATTAATAATTTTAAAATGAATCTATTTAAACCATAGATGGGTCCTAACAGATACTATCCCCCCTCCGGGTTGGAATGGATCTTGGAGTAATGGCAGTGAAAGTGTACTCCACACACTCCAAATCAATATAGCTTTGATTACACTGGTTTCCAAAAAATATTTTTGTCTGAGGCAAGAATGTGAATAGGTGTTTTTTTTACTAATTTGGGTGTGCTGAATTCAAATTTATAAACAGTTTTGCTCTATCACCTTTAGTTTTCTGTCTTTTAAATAGTCTCTTTTTAGTATATACAGAGTATATACGTGCTTATTTCAACAGTTGTAGCAGCTTATTACATATAAAACAGGATAGATAAAGAACATTGGCGGAATAAATATACTTGGATGACACAATGTACACAATTCATAGTACCCCAGTTAGAGGTGTGTTTTCTTAGATGATCTGCTGTATTTTGCCTCCGGGATGTCACACAAGAGCATCCAGCAGACGTCTCCCATCATGCCTGGGTTCCACTTGCCTTGGTAGTTGCTCTCCATCTTCGTAATGTCTTGGTGGAATCGTTCTCCGTGCTCATCACTCACTGCTCCAAGGTTTGGAGGGAAGAAGTTGAGGTGGGAATGGAGAAAATGAATTTTGAGTGACATTCGGCATCCCATATCCTCATAAGTCTTTAGCAACTTCTCAATACAGGCTTGGTAATCTGGTACGCGTGTGTTACCAAGGAAGCCACTACAGACTGATTTAAATGCTTCCCATGCTCTCAGTGTTCTGCATAATAACTAAAAAAGAAGACACAAAATATTAGAAATTAACCCTGAATGCATATACGCCTTTATGTACAGTATGTGTACAAAATGTACAGTATGTATATCTAAAAACTCAAAGTGATGAGTAAAAACGGATTTCAAATCTGAATTCAGCACCCCAAAATAGGTTAAAACAGCTATTTTTGTGCTTGCCTCAATTTCTTGTAAACCAGTGTTATATATATCAAATACTAAACATTTTCAAATAGATATATTTGACCTATACATGGGACCCGAACAGATACTATCACTTCGATTCGGACCGGAACTTGGTGTAATGGCAACAAAAGGGTTACCCCATTGGATGCAGTTTAGTGTTATACTCAGAATACAGTTTTGCAGTCAGTGTATTCTAAACCTCGCCGACTAGGCTGTAGTTTGTTTATGAATCCAGAATGTTCAGCTATTAAATGAAAATTGACCACTTCACGGAACCATACCAGAGTGGATTCAATTTTTTTAAAGGTTATATATATATATATAAAGTAAAGTCGTCGGGGCGGCCTAAAGTCGATATCATCCAGTCAGCGAGGGAGTCTATCCCCTTTTCAATAGCGCTAGACCAAGGAGATTGTTTTTAGCGTCTGAGGTGGAGCGCCACATCTACCATCAGCTCCTTACTTTACCGCACAGATCCCCGTGCTACTCATACGCTGAGTTGGCGGGGACCGGTATCGAACTAGGAACCATGTGGTTTCTAGTCGAAAAGATACAGAACATGTACAAGGTACCGAGTTTCACATTTACGATCGTCAGCTGACCTGGTAATCGATACGTCTGACACACACACACACACACACACACACACACACACATATATATATATATATATGAAAAAAATTGATATAGAATCTGACAATGTAATTAAGTATCATTTTAAAAAAAACAAGAAAATAAGTATTATTAACCAAGATTATTAACCCAAATTATTAACCAAGCTGAGCTCTATTGATGGTTTAATTAAAACCGAAACGCTTTAGCGTCGGTCTTCTAAATATCAATCTTTGACTTATTTTCTTGTTCTTTCAAAAACTTTATATATATATATATATATATATATATATATATATATATATATATATATATATAGTCAAAATTCACGGGGACATAGAGATAGGTTAAGTGGGAAAACGTTTCTTACCACACAAATCCATACATGAGACGAACAAACCTTCAGAAATGCTTCTCTATCGGGACTCATAAAACGACACGTTCACGGAGCTGAGTACTCTGAAACTGACGCTCTTCTCCAACAATCTTACGCCCCCAAACACCAATGGAGTGTGTCCATTTGTTTAAGATCTTCGTCTTGTCGAGCGCCTCTGAGATGAAATAACGTCTTAATATCGCAGTCTGATACGTGCTAATGTCTCGTATTTGGTAACTAAAAGCGTTTCCTTGGCCCTGAGAGCGCGCCGTTCCACTCGCTCTCCCACGGCACATAGCTCCATTTGCTGCCGGCCCTCTTTACTTCTCCCGGCTACGTCGGTGAGTCTACGCTCTCCTCTTCTCTTCGTTCCTTTCTCTTCTTAATCGAGTCCCCCCTCCATTCATCAGTGCCCATAACGACAGCATTTAGATGCAAATGGCGGTTCGTTCGTCGAATTTGGAACGAAGCGATGTCAGTAATGTCGGCGTCTTCTGGTAATGGGTGTAATGGAGATGTCGTTGAAAAGTAGTCGGTGGTGGGGAGTGGGGGGAGTGAGAGGATGCAGCACGGGTGGTGCCGATGAAGGGTGGCGCCTGAAAAATGAGAGAATGATGGGAGAGAGCGAGAGATAATATGAATGGGTGAGATTGAGAAAAGGGAAAATCTGCAAGAGAGAGAGAGAGAGAGAGAGAGAGAGAGAGAGAGAGAGAGAGAGAGAGAGAGACAAGAAGGATAAATAATAATAATATAATAATAATAATAATAAGAAGAAGAAGAAGAAGAAGAAGAAGAAAAGAAGATGGATTGCTATATAAAATAAGGTGAAGAATGCGAGAAGAAAAATAAATAAAATACAGCGAATGCTACTCAAGTATTATATATATATATATAATATATATATATATATATATATATATAGAGAGAGAGAGAGAGAGAGAGAGAGAGAGGAAGATAAGAATGACAGAAAGAGTGTGTGTGAGAAAGAAAGGGGTAGAGAGAAAGAAAGAGAAAAGATTAACTGTGAGAGAGGGAGGAGAGGTCGAGAAAGAGAGAGATATAGACAGGGGAAGAGATAGAGAGATAGTTTAGCATTAAAGAGACAGAGAAGTGAGGCTAAAAAAGGAAACTTGGAAATAATGAAATAAAAAAGGAATAAGAAAATGAATAATAAAACAGAATTTATAAGAAAAGCAATAAAGGAATGAAAGAAAAGCGAACGAAAACGAGAAGTCTGGAATAGAAGATTAAGAGAACAAAAGAATAAAAGAATGAGAGAAGACTGAAAAAGAAGAAATCAGAGAATGAGAATGGTGAAAATGTTTCCACAGAAGACATAACTGAAAGCACATCGGCGCCAAGTAGAAGGATACAATAAATGAAAAAATAAAAATGAAGAATAGCTTTAAAAAGTGACAAAAAAAAAGGAATAACAGATTTAAAAGGAAGAAAGAGGAAAATGAGCAGAAAGAAAGAAAAAATGGTGAATTTATATGTGAACGTAAAATTACAAGGCAAAAAGAAGAAAAAGAAGAAAGAAGAGGGAAAAGCGAAACTAAACTTGCAATGAAGAAATCAATTGACAAGAGAAATAAATAAAGAATATAATGGAAGAAAAGAAAAATAAGAAAGCAAAAATGAAATAAATACGAGAAATGAAGAAAGAATAAAGAAAAGAAAGAAAAAAAAGAAAGAAAGAAAGAAAGAAGAAAAGAAAGACAAAAAGGAAGAATGGGGAAAAACAAAGAAAATAAGAAAATAGGATAGAAAGTAAAAAAGAAATACAGACAGAAAAACTAAAGTAGAAACTGAAGAACTAAAGAGGAAAAGGGAAAAATAATGGAACGAATAAGAAAAGGCCAAAGAGAGAAAGAGAGAAAAAAAGAAACAGATAGAAAAGAAAAAGAAAAAGTGACAAGGAAAGAACACGAAAAAGAAGGAAAGGGAACAAAAGGAAGAATAGAGGAAAGAACGAGATAAATATGAAAGAAAGAAAGAAAGAAAGAAGAAAGAAAAAGAAAGAAGAAAGAAAGAAAAAGAAAGAAGAAAATAAAGAAAAAAACTAGAGAAATATGAAAGAAAAAAAAGAAAGAAAGAAAAATAAAGAAAAGAACGGGAGAAATATGAAAGAAAAAAGAAAGAAAGAAAGTAAGAAAAAATAAAGAAAGAACGAGAGAAATATGAAAAAAAGAAAGAAACACAGAAAAAAGAAAGAAAGAACGAGAGAAACGAAAGAAAGAAAGGAATAATTACTGATTAAAGAAACAAAGAAAGCAAGAAAAGAAACATAGAAAAAAAAAAGAAAAAGAAAGAAAAAAAAAATGAAAAATAAGGAAAGAAAGAAAAAGAAGGAAAGAAAGAATAAGAAGGAAAAAACTGAAAAGCTGAAAAATAAGGAAGGAATGGGAGAAAAAAGGAAGAAAAGAAAGAAAGAAACATAAAGAAAGAAGAAAAATAAATGTGACAAAATGGAGAATAAAATCGTATCGTCTGAAAGAAAAGAAGCGGGAAAAAAATTGAGAAAGAGATATCCGGCGAGTGAATGTGTATCAGAACGAGGTTGAATGAATCGTGGCAACAGCAATTTCCTCGTGGATAAATGCGGAAATTAGCGATGAATTGACGTAATTCTCGGCGCACGCGCAGCAAAACACTTCACTTACCGTGACAAACGGCGAACACCCGATCGGAATACCATCAACGAATGACGGGCTTCCTTCCCTAACAATCCTCAGCTCCAGTCCCACCCTGCCCTGCCTTGTCGTTCCATCTCTTTCCCCGCACCGTCCACTGTACACCAAATACACTATCATGACCATTAATGTCCATCTAAACCTTTACCTAACACAAAACCTTCCATACACATTCGCGCATATACAAACAACAGTCGAGAGCTTCGAAGACAAATATAATGGCGACTATAATAACATGAAACGAAACTGTATAAGCTGAGCCATTCTTGAGAGAAATCTGGAGAAAAAGAAAACCACTTGAGAACTATGAAAGCTTTTAAGTGCCATAAAATGCTATCGGCTTTATTTTGTTTTTCTTATTTTTTAAATTAATTATTTTAAGAGTTTTATAATACATTCAAATACTAAACACAAATACATTAAAAACACACACATACTACCAGTACACACAAATATAGATTAATATAAACAGCCCTTTATGGGTCCCCGAAGTCTTCTGAAGAAGGGTATCTCATCCCGAAATATTAAGGAAACATTAAAAAAAACACACACACAGGAAAATGAACAACATACTCGTTACCTTCTCTTTCCGTTGCATTGTGATAAATCTTCAAAATCAATCTCCAAATTTAATTCTTTTTCAGTCGGTAGAGCATCCGACTAGGACCACAAGGTTCCTGGTTCGGCCCCGGCTTTCGCCAACTCAGCGTATGAGTAGCACAGGGATCTTTGCGGTAAAGTGAGTAGCTGATGGTAAGTATGGCGCTCCATCTCAGACGCCAAAACAATCTCCTTGGTCTAGTGCTAGTGAAAAGGAGATAGACCCCTCGCATACCTCGACGACTTTACTACTTTCTTTTATTTGTTAGTAAATATGAAGACCACAGTTGTTAAAAAAACAAAACAAGTGGACGATGCGCATTTAAGAAAAATTAAACAAAATAGATCGTTTAATATTTTCACTGTATGTGATTTTTTCATACCAGTTTAAACTGGTGGTTTTCCACTGAAGCCTAAGTGACAGCAAGTCACCCAAGGTCACCAGAACTTACTGATCTTAACAATACTGTGGTCTGGATGGTCCTGATTCTTCCACTGATCTCCAATTCATCCACTCTCTTGCAAAGCCTTTGGAATTGTTCCAAGCCTTTAGGGACTGTTTCAAGCGCACCAACTACAATAGTACCTCTGCCACCGTCATGTACGAGTTTTTAATACTTGTTTTAACTGATGGTCCTTCGCTGGAGTCTGAGTGTCATCAACTCTCCTTGGGTATCCAGAACTCTTCTGAGTATTCTAGTCAATTTCAACAATGCTGTGGTCTGCATGATCAGGATTCTTCCTCTGATTTCCAATTCCTCCAGTCTTTTTTATTCAAGGATACCGACTACAATTAGTATCACCTTCCTCTCGTGTTCCACATCCCTTTCTGCTCTCTAGCTAGATCCAAGTATCTGCTTATCTTTTTAGCTTTCTTTTCTTTTCTTTTCATGCTGTGGTCCACTTGAAGAGCAAAATCCACTTGATGACAACTTTTTATCTTGTTAATTAGTATTAGGTCTGGTCTTCTTGTCGGCATGGGGTAATCCGCTTGTATCTGAAAGTCACAACAAATTTATGGGTCTCCTTTTCTTGAGCAGATTCTGATTTGTGTATATACCAATTATTAGTATGTCCAATGATCTCGATTCTTCTTCTGATTTCTAATTCTTCCATAATCTTTTCGAAAGTCTTGGAGACCGTTCCATTGGTTCCGACTACAATTGTTACGACCTTCACCTTCATATTCCATATTTTTTTCTTCAGTTCTCTATCAGGGTCCAAATATTTATTTATCTTTTCATTATTGTTGTTTTTTTTTTTTCATTTTACTCTGTAATCCACCGGGACGACAAAACTCGCTAGATGATAAGTTCTCTTTTTCTTAATTAATTAACATTAGGTCTGGTCTTCTGGCTGGGATTAAGTGATCCGTCTGTATCTCAAAGTCCTAGAGAATTTTATGAGTCTCATTCTCTAGGACGGATTCCGGTTTGTTCATACCATTTGTTAGCATAGTCAAAATCTAATTTCTTTCATAATTCCCAGTTGATCACCTTTCCCACCCAGTCGTATCTATATTATTACTATTTCACTTCTTGTGAGTTTTTTTTTTACACCAGCGTAAGCTGATGGTCTTTTACTAAAGTCTGAGTGACAAAAATGTATTATTATTATTTACTCCTTTTGAGTTTTCACATGAGTGTTAGCTGATGGTCTTTCACTCGAGTCTGAGTGACAGCAAGTCTCCTCAGGTCTCC
>CM042154.1:42159556-42194556 GCA_023376005.1 Doryteuthis pealeii | reverse complement strand
TCTTCTTCTTCTTCTTCTTCTTCTTCTTCTTCTTCTTCTTCTTCTTCTTCTTCTTCTTCTTCTTCTTCTTCTTCTTCTTCACCCCTTTACCTTTTTTTAATGTAATCGAAGGAAGCGAGAGCTCTCGAATCGATTAAGCTTCGACCTTTACACACATCGTTGTCGGGCATCTTCTTTCCCTGGGGTCTTCATCGACAGAGGCAAGCTGTCTTGGGCAACCAGTCGAATCGAAAGCCGTGTTAGTTGCCAGTTTAGAAAGGGGCGTGGGTCACTTGTATCGTGCCCAAAAACACTGGCCTTCGCAATGGCGGCCTCTTTTAGTAGAAAAGTCACATTCACGAGATCAAGTGTCACGTGATCATTATTTTGTACGGAATAGATTTGGACATCGATAGTTGTCATTTTCTAACTGTAACTAAGTTGGGCACAAGGCCAGGAACATCTATTTACCGAACATCTCCGCCATGGGCAAGATGTGACACAAGGTCAGTTTTTTTAAAGTGGAGTAAAGCTGGTTTCAGCGTGACTTGACCGTAAGCATTAAATTTAGAGTTTTCTTTCTTTTCTTCTTGGAAAATATAATGACGAGGGTGAGTCAAAAAGTAAAGCCATTTTCTTTATTTCATCTGATGTCGAGAAGTCACTAACGATGGTCTGCCCAGCAAAATCACTAATCTTGTAATGCACAAGGTGTCAGCAGAGTTTACTAAGCCTATATTGTTTACGGTGCCTACAGTTCCTAAGAGGTCACCCAACTCAGTGCTGAGCAGGCTTATCGCTGCTTAACCTCAGTAATCTAGCGGGAATCAGTGTTCAAAGTGGGACTTGACCATAAGTCATTATAACAAAGGTAATAACTGGTGGCTTTCACTGGATATAAAGTGCCAGCAAGTCGCCCTATTGTCTCGTACTCTACTTATTATTCAGTGATGAGGTTTTCATCCTTTTTCAAATTTATTTTGTTGTACACTAAAATAAACACATTCACTTTTGCCGATATCTTTTATTTGTCTGTGGCTGCAGTTGATTCTCTTGTATCCTGGAAACTTTTATTCACCATTGCAGAAGAATTGGCCAATCTATCAGATTATCTTAGTATTTAATGCTTGTCTTGTCTTTAATGTAAATACCTTCCTAGTTTAGCGTTATCTGTATATCTGCATGACTAGCCACAGAGGACAGAACACTGAAAGTCTCATTATGTGATATGCTTAAGGAAAATTGTCTCTTTTCTCATTACCTTCAGTGTGAGGGAGAAAAGTTACTGCAATCTTGTTGGAATGTTTTAGTACATAAGGCGTGCAACAATATACCACTTAAATTTATAGACTAAACGAGGTCACGTGGTTTAAACCTCAGCCAATTAACAGCTCGACTGCGTGGCTGGTTGACTACTTAATCACTGATACTGAGAGACGTCCATTTGCAATACTGAGGAGCACCAAGGAACAACCAAAGGATTCTTTACCCAGGATTTCCGCTGGACAGGCGCTCTTGCTTGAAACCTAAGGGATGACCCATAAAATCTATTCTTTATTTCTGTCTGTCTGTCTGTCAGTCATAGATATTGACATAAGTCGTGCTCTAATGGTCAGCAAGCAGGATTAGCAAACCATTGTTAGTGAGTTCGATTCTCACTGGTTGCCTGTATACTTACGGCCTGGTGTCACTATTAAGCAAGGCCTTGTAAATCACTATATATATATATATTATATATATATATATATATATATATAATTCATTAATTATTAATTAATTCATTTTCAAAATTAGGTATGACTTCAATTAAGCACATATTCTCCCAAAAATTGTCGGCTAAAAAAGCCTTATCAAACACATTGTTTGTTTGTTTACTTCTCATACTGTCGTGTAGTAAAGTCACCATAAGTGGAATATAACCTACTTCAAAGAATACTAAAAATCTGGAAAAGGACCAGCTGGTGTAATGGTTAGAGTCCCCGCCTGTCAGCTTGACAGTCAGGGTTCGAATCACACACAAAGCAGTCTTCCTGTCTATAGCTTTGCTGATGAGGCCTAATAGGCCGAAATGTACATACAGATTGATTTTTCTCGATTTTTTTAGCCTTACATTTGAATAGGTATGCCCGCCTAATTCATTAATTATTAATTAATTAATTTTCAAAATTAGGTACGACTTCAATTAAGCACATATTCTCCCAAAAATATATAATATTGTAATAGTATATGTTTATCACTAGTCCACTTGGTGAGTTAGTGGTGGACCAAGTTTTTTTGTGGTATTATTAGTGGAGTGTTCTATAGATGGAGCTGTTCGTACGGAATTCATACTTGTAGTATCAAGTGACAACAATTCGACTCTTTTTCATTTTTATTTCAAATTTAGCTTTATTGTATTGTTTTATTAGATTTTCCAAACTTTCAATTTTAATAGCAGAGGCTTTTAGGACCACATAGATGAATACAAAAGCCAACTTCATATTACTCCCCTTAACTCTCCAGCAAGGTCTTCATCCGGATATTTTTCTCTTTCAGTTTCACTCTCGGGTCTACTAGAATAATAACATCCATTAACCGATTTTCCAAGGAAAAATCTTACGTGTATATATATATATATATATATATATATATATTTATATATATGTGTGTGTATATAACTTTTAATATATATATATATATATGATAGATAGATAGATAGATAGATAGATAGATAGAAGAGAGAGAGAGAGAGAGAGAGAGAGAGAGAGAATAATAGCTGTAGATTATGTCTTGTGTAAAAACCATACAACCTAGAACATGCTGAAAAAATTTGCTGAACACACACACACACACACACACCCACACACACACACATATTGACTCACACGCACACACATATATTGATATGTTTCAGCGCATGCGCATCTATGTGTATTTATGTGTATGTATGTGTGTGCATTTAGAGGCTCCTTTTTATTCTTATTTTCCCAATTCCACCCGACCCACGCCATATAAACCTATAAATCGATTTTTTCTTTTCTTTTTCCCACTGAGACCCGTGAGTTCATAGTCCAAAACGGATATTCACATTTAACGAAGCATTTCGCAAAAAAGCTATCTTTTCGCCTCACTCGACAATAAAAAAAAATCATAAATACATAAAACCTTTTTGAAAAGAAATGTTGGTAAACGTGCGTATAAATGAATAGGCACTCGTGTACCGTAGATTGGGATTATCAAGACCGACTCTCAGAAAAGATTCGCAGTGTGTTAAATTTCCATTTCAAGGAGAAATACTAACAAAATGTAATTTTGTTCGTATTGAGAAAGTATTGCAATGCCCCAATGCTTTCTCACACACCCTATAAACAGACGTCTTAAAAGCATCCCACGTGTTTTCACAGTCCAACTCTTCCATCTCCTTGACCAGTTCTTGCTTCACAACATCATTCTTTAGACGACCAATGTTAAGTCGCTTGGGGACAGTCACACCTGACCCTCTTATCTTGGGTTTGACAACAAACAGAAACTTAGCACGAGCCAACCGATGGTCAGTTCAGCATTCTGCGCCACGCATAACACGAACACTGCAGATGTCCTTTATATCACGTTTTCTGACCAATCTATCATGTGCCACTGTTTGGAACCAGGATGCATCCAATTTGTTTTGAATTTGTTCTTCTGTTGAAATATGGTGTTACCAACATAAAAAACCCATCTCCAAGCAGAACTGCAACAACATTAAACCATTGCTGTTACATTTTCCCACTCTATGTTTACCTAGATAACTAGAAATTCAGAAATGCTGCAAAAATGGGTATTGATTGTTCCAAACAATTAGAAATTCTTCTGAAATAACCACACAGATATTTATCCAAACTCAAAATCAATTACCACACTACGATGACCTTTGATCAGACTTAGCTGCGACACCGTAGAGTAATAGATAGAAAACTAAACTTGCCCATTAATCCGCGAGAGCATGTATCCTTGCCCCGTAAAATTCTGTTGACTGTTCTTTGAACCACTTCTTCACTACAGATGTCATTTCCTCGTCACTGGAATAATGTTTGCCTTTCAAACTCCCTTTCATTAAAGAGGATTTGACTCACTCTTGTAGATAGATATATAGATATATAGATAGAATATTCTTAAATGCTTTACATAAATAGAACATTGTATTCTACATCACGTTTGCATATCACGTCACATATGTTTTAAAATTTGTAATTTAAACCTCATCCCTCAAAAGCTAGCGTTATTTAGCGTCACCTTAGCGACACACAATACAATTGATATAAACAATAATAATCTAGTGTATGACTTACTAATTGTTGTAACCTAACAAAGGTTACTAAATGAGAAATAACCAAACGGAGGTTGGAAATGAGATGGAATCTTTGTAAAAATTATCAACATACAATACTCGCCAGCGGCGTGAAGAAACTTAAACCACTGATAGTGGTATAAGACTACTCAGTCAGCATAATATTCCCGTATTTATGAGGATTGGGACATTAATGTTCATAGGTAGGGTACATAACACTAATTACCACACTACCATGAAGTTTCGACAGATTGATCTGCGATATCACCTACTGTAGAGTGTAATGGTTACCGTCGTAGGAAGTGGACTCGGCTACCCTAGTCCAAATTCTGGACGTGGCTGTTTGCATTTTCACATGAGGCTAAAAGAGAAAATAGCTAACAGGTAGGATTTGATACAAGGTCACAATATATAGGGCATCCAGCGAGAATTGAACTGGATTTTCAGTAGTAACGGATTTGCAAGACGAGCTTGCTAACCATTACGCCATGACGGGATGCCTTTTTCACATGGGGCTAAAATTTTTGCGAAAAGTTCGTATTTACCCACCCCGTTCGGCACTCGTAGGATAGGACACAGGGTCGAAAGTATGGGCAAGTATGACAAATATGGGGCAAGGATCGAACTCGCTGTTCAGTAGTACCGGATCTAACTTGCTAACCATTACACCACGATGTGACGCCCATCAGAGTGTATGTGGGAGTAATGGCAATGAAGGAGTACTTCTCAGAACTAGAGCCTCACCATCAGATCCAATTTAGTATCATACCTTTTGTGGGGTGGGTACTCCTCTACAGGAGATACAGTCAGCGTATTCTAAGCCCCGTTGACAGGGGATTACTTTATCCTTGAACCTTACTATCAGTGAAATAGATCATTGATTAGGACTGAGCCTCTTTTAGTAGTGACCACCCCAAGCGGATTTTAACAGGTTTGAATTCAGAGTTTCCTTCTCCTAGACTGGTTGCCTAGACAAGATTAAAGAACCCAGTCTGTCCTAGTATTTACCCATAGCTGGAGAGAAACAGAGAGAGAGAGAGAGAGAGAGAGAGAGAGAGAGAGAGAGAGAGAGAGTAGTTGGATTTACCTTTCCCAAGGGTATTAGCGCTATGTGAACTGTAGCTTCGTACAGGATTTGATCTCGGGTCGACGAGTCCATTTCCTACGACTCTAACAATTAGACCACGCGTCTCCAACTCTTTCTATCAGACACAAGGACGCTGATAGATATGCCTGCTTTCAGTTTTATGTCATTTTTCTCTGCGTCAGATCTTATTTTTAGGTAAAACAATCGTGTGACATTGATTTTAAGAAGTTCTTCATGAGTCTGAATTTGATGCGAAGGTGTTGAAGGAAGACCTTTGCGCGTCTACGGGTGACATGAGCAGTACATTGTATAAAATCCTTTATGTACTAGAACAATTCTGAGCCTCAATTTGGAATCAGTATATTCGATTTAGTCTAAAACGCGAAATAAAAAGAAAAGAAACGAAAACCGAGAAAAATCGTAGACCCACTTAAAAACAGCGAGCAACGCTGATAATAAAAAAAGCCAAACTGAGAAAGCCGTACTTTTTGATTGGTTAATATTCCGGACACGTCATGCGTTCCATTGCCCTCTTCGACTTTTGAAGATAAAAATGGCCTCCTTAACGCGTCGTTTTTTTTTCTCTCGCTCTCTCCACATTGATTCATGAAATATAAGTTTTTCTTTTTTCTTTTTTTTAATGCAAAAGCAGACGATAACTTCGTGGGGCTTTAGACAGGCAAGCACGACTTGAACTTAATATGATTCACTCAGTGTAGAAGTGAACAAAAATCATTTGGAAAGTATTTTATGGCAAGCCAAACAAAATCAAGGCAGAAAATCGTTAAATACTCGTGTGTGAGGAGAGGGGGCGGCCACTATCTTTAATGGGTTGATAAATTCACTGGTTCATCTTTCAAGACCGCTGAACACAGGACACAAGAAAGAAACAAACATGTTTTTCATCTTTTTGTCACAAGAACAAACAACTTAATAATAAAAGTGGCTTAAATAACACCAACACCCTCACTACCCCAGGATCTTATAATGTTTAGCGAGATATTGTTAAAAAAGTAAACCGTAGTAGTTATCACTGTTCTAAAATTAAATTCCAGCCGCTCATTTCAGTTAGCTATGTATATGTTTATTAAAAATAAGTATATTTTGGCAGCATTTTTTTCTTTTATGCATGTTTTGTTGAATTCAACGGACAATTCTTGTCTGACGAGTTTTTTTCTCCAATCCTTTTTAATTGTCTGACACGAGTACTTTCTGCCCTACTTTGTGCCATCATCATGTGTGGAAAATTCGTCACACAAGAATTGTTCAACAACACACACACACACGCACACACACACACACACACACACACACACACACACACACACATATATATATATATATATATATATATATATATAGGTGTTCGGGATAAATTTGACAGTTTCATAAGAATGAAGAAAAAGTGCTTAGTAACTACAAAATGTAATGGATTGTAAAGAAATTCAACAGGCACGGAAATTACTCTACTGTCAACAAGTTTCACTCAAAATAACCGCCATTAGTGTCGATTACAACCTCAATCCTGCTCAGGAACATGGAGCAAGCTGATATTACAATTTCCCTGGGAAGGATCTCAAAAACTACCTTAATTCTATCGATTAACTGGGCTTTTGTAGTACTGACACGGCGATTGGTGTCTTTCTCAACAGCGCCACATACATGATAATCCATGGGGTTAAGATCTGGGGAGTTCGGAGACCAAACATTGGGACTGGTGTAGCCGTAAAAATTCGCCGACAACCATCTATGACTTTTCCCAGAGGTGTAGCAGGGGCAGAATCCTGCTGCCATGCATATGGCCTACCATTGGCTACCCTTGTTATCCAGGGCTAGACTACGATGTTTAGCAACTCCACGTAGGCATCTGAATTCAACCTGATATCCTCTCTGAAAAAGTGCGGAGCCATCACATCACCCTCAGAGGACACACACCCGAAAAGCATCACAGTTTGGGGAAATTTAGTCTGTATGACACGAGGAGTGTCATTTGGACTGCTTGCAAGCTATCTGTTATTCTGTGTGTTGTGCTTTTGATCTTGGCAAAAGTTTTTCTCATCGGAAAAGAACCAGATTGTTTGTGGTTCAGCAGGATATTTCACTTTGCTCAGAAGTTTCTTCACCTTTGTCAGACGATTTTCGTGGGCCTTTTCTGCGAGCAGTTGACCTCTGCGACGCTTGTATGAGTAGTAGCGAAGGTCTTCATTGAGTGCAAGCTTACTGGTAGAGGCTGAAATATTTCATTCACGTGGCAAAGCCCAAATATTAATGCCAGTGTCCTCCAAATTTTTTTTTTGCAGATTTTCGATGAATACTGCTGTACGAACGCAATCAGATCGTCTTTTATGTTGCTTTCTTCTAGCCACAGCCTCGTAGTTTCCATTGCAATTCTTCAGTTCATGCCTGATTGTTTTTACAGTGTTCAGGGAGCATTGGGCAGCTACCATAATCTCCTTATTTTGATGACCGGCGCAGATCATCATGTTACAAGTCATTCTCTTCAATGAATCAGGTGGGTTCCAATCATCCATTCTATCTGTCATCGCGTATATGAATGAAGAAGGGTCCAAGCTTTTAAATGATTCGTAGTGTGCGTCAATACCTCCAACCTACGGAGAAAAATAACCAAAAATAAATATGTCAAATTTATCCCGAACACCCTATATATATATATATATATATATATATATATATATATATATATATATGTGTGTGTGTGTGTGTGTGTGTGTGTAAGAATGGAAAGGGAATTGAATCCGACAATATGAGGAAAAAATGAGTAAAGAAAAGAAAGGTAGATGGATAAAAATGAATTTTATCGATATCATTTTTAATCGATATCACTTACACATGTGTTTCGGTACGTTTATCAAAATGTATACGGATTTACGCTATTATTATTATTATTAAAATAATCAGATGAAGTTGAAATGATGATAATAATAATAATAGGAAAAATGTAAAAAATATTCTGTACACAGAGAGATTTTTTACGACCTGCATCAGAGTGAATTTTTAATTTTTTGAGTAGAGATAAAAATTCGTTGGAGACAAAAGAGAATTTTAAAATGTTCGAAAAAAGAATATTTTTTGAATCATTTGGAACGCAGAGTCCGTTAAAAATTTGAAAGTTTTGGTGGATGGATACAATTTGTATTGCAAAGAATAAAATGTTATTAATATTCTTAAACTTGTTGATGATTGAATGAAGCGTGTTTTCATTAAAGATTCATTATCAAAAAATTAAAAATTGTATATATTTTCCAATATACAATTACAGTTGTTAACTAACTAGTTTCGATCCTCGCTCTACAGAGCTAAATATCGAGGATAATAGATTAAAACAGGTAAATGGGACGAGTAAGAAAATAAATAAATAAATAATTTCTTTTCTTTTCTCCTAAAAGGGGGGGGAGAAGACTTTATAGATTGATAATATTCTACCCAAGTAAGCCCTCTCTTTGTTTACAAAGAGCAGGCTTATTGGTCAGAATATATAATGTTTCTAAAATCTTCAGATGGTAAAAAGAGTGCGACTTGCTCTCAACAGAGAACCAGTCAACACTAAATAAGTTGGCGCAATTACGGTTATTTATAAGGTGTTCGCCTATAGAGGAACCATAAGTATTCCTCAGTATATCGTTAGGACCGACGGTTCCATTTCTAATCTTAGTAGGGACATGTCCCTACTAAGAATATATATATATATATATATATATATATATATATATATATATATATTATATAGAGAGAGAGAGAGAGAGAGAGAGAGATTAATTTCATAACGGAAAGAAAAGGGTGTTAAATGACTCAGATAAGGAGAATGAGAAGAAATGAAGAGAAAAATGAGACGAATGGAAATTTAAGAGAAAACAAGAAAAAAGAAAGAAAGAAAGAACAAAAGAAAGAAAGAAGGAGAGTAAATGCCTGAAACGATTTGATGAATGACCTTTAGGGCAAATAACGACCCAGATAGCGTGTCGCCCGAAACAAGAAGTGTCTCCCAACCACATACGCCGTTTTAGACACGGAGTGTCATGTTCAAGAGAGGAGGGTTTATTATGCAGTTAATTTTTCGCCACCTCTTGCCGCAGTTTGGTCTTCTCGACTGTGATTTTTATTAACTGATAATATCTAAATTAACTCGAGTGGGAAGAACTGAGATTTGATTTTAGCTGATTTTAACAAGGCAATGTTAAGGGTCAGAACAAGAGATGAAGAATCGATAGAGGGTAGGGTGAATGGTGTTGCTGTGAAAAGAGAGGAGAGAGAGAGAGAGAGAGAGAGAGAGAGAGAGAGAGAGAGAGAGAGGGAGAGGGAGATCAAGATAAGTCTGGACAAGACAAACCCATTAAAATAAAGTTGTAATTAAGAAATCAACGAGCCTCACTAGCCCAATATCATCTATTAATCTTTATATCAATTCTTAGACTCAAGTGCAAATTTGCCGATGATTATGGTAAAGTCATGTTGAAAGAACCGTTTCCCACTAGATCGCTGAAGTTAAGCAACAATGAACCGGTTCAACACTTAATTGGGTGACGACTTTAGCAACAGAAGGTACAACATATTAATACAAACAGACAGAATTACAACCAAATTCATCAATATTAGTATGTTACATCCATAAGAATTAGTATTACATTGATGAAAAATTAGTATATTACATTCACGAAAATAGGAATGAGGTAGAACTCACTAAGTAGTTTAACTAACGAGAAGAGAGTCCCTTAAAGTTCAAAGAAACATTTCTAATACAGACTGACCCAAAAGAATTGGAACCCAAATAAATTTTATTTAATCTTATCAACTACTATAAAATTTCAAGAAACGTTTTTTCCTTGGTTGACCATGACACGTTGGGTAAAATTATTTTTTACAATATTTTAAGCTCTAAGTTGACTGTATATTCTGAAATAAATTAAAGTTAACAGTTTTATTACAAAATTTGGGGTTCTGTTTTTTGGAGGTGGGGTTGGGGTGGGGCACCCTGTAATATTCAAATTAACAAAAAAAATCAATTTATTTCAATTATTTCAATTTATTGAAATAATTTATTATATCAATTTATTTCAATTATTTCAATTTATTTATTTAAAAAAAAAAAAGAAAAAGAAGAAAAATAACACAAAAAAAAGAAAGAGAGGGAGAAAGAATAAGAAATGAAAGGTGAAAGCGAAACAAAAGCTAAGTATGTAAAAAAAAATTTTCTATTAACGGTTTTTATTTATTGTTCATTTTTGTTTTTGAAATTATGACATGCTCACAAGGTTACAACACATTGCAACACATTGCAACATCTTACCGGATGTCAGCCTTGTTCTCAACAAACTTTTAAGAAAGAAAAAAAAGAAAGAGAGAAATAAGAAATTACAGTTATTCGCCCATTCATAAAGGAGGAGAAGAAGAAAGAGAGGAAAAAAAAGGAGAGGAAAAGGAAATAGGAAGAGAAATTATAACCACACAAATAAAAAAAAACATAAGCACGTCATTTCTGAAATGAAACTCTGATGATAAAGCTTCGCTTTGAAATCGATTAGACATATAAACATCTTTTTGTCTTTATTTTTTACGCATTGAATTGCCTTCGAATTTTATCAATTTATTTCAATTTATTTCAACGACATGTGTAATATTACAAAATACAAAATAAAAAAATCTATACTCTAAGCAACCCGAGTCCCTTGTTTATAAAAAAAAATGACTTGAATCGGCATTAAATGACCAGAAAAGTTTCAATATGCCGTAAAACAAAACAACCAACTATCATTTGGTGATATTACTTGGGCTCAGTGTTTTCTCCTTTCTAATTAACCGCTATCATATTGTTGGGCATGCGCAAAAAGAACCACAGTTTTTTTTTTGGCTAAAGTTGGAAAGAAAACATAGATAAAAAAAATGTAAAGATGTTTATAATACATTTTTGATTCTTTCAAATTTTTAATAGAAAGAAACAAAATTTATCTCGTTCTATTTTCCTTTTCTTTCTTCCTCTCTTCCCGCCATCCGACAGACGATAAGCATCTGATGTATAGTATAATAGGTGGAACATTGCTATTGAAAGAAACGGTGACTATATGGAGAAGTAGTGATGTGATCCACAGAGGACTAGCTTCATTTTTATGCATGATACATGTTCCTGTGCTGGTAATTATACTTGTCCTAAACAAAATGGCATTACTTTTTAAATCACCCTTGTAATATACACCGTAAGCCCGATCTTTCATGCTCAGGGAGATTGCATTAAATACTACAAATAAAAGCTTCATACAGAGGTGGACTGATAATGATCAGGGCTCCTGGCAAAAAAAAAAAAAAAAAAGAAATAGCCCCATCTCCCCCAGTCTATAAAGACATATATATGTATTCACCAACCCTCCGCACGAGCAGGGTGTGACACAAGGTCAATTTTTAAGCGGGGTTTGAATTCAGAGTTTTCCATCTCTTAGACCAAGTCAAGGTTAAAGAGCCCAGTCAGTCCTACAATTCATCCATAGCTGGAGGGAAAGTAACATTTACGAAGGGTATTAGCGCTATGTGAAATACAAACAGCCTCGTCCAAGATTGGAACACGGGGCGACAAGTCCATTCCCTATGACTCTAGCCATTACACTGCGCGCCTCCAGACATATATATTATATATATATATATATATATATATATATATATATATATATATATATATATATATATATATATATATATATATATATATATATATATACCCTGCTGCGGTCCTATTGAATACAAATAATTTTTAAACAGATCAATTTGACCCATAGATTGTAACCTTACAGGTACTACCCCTCCTGGTCTGGTTGTACATGGCAGTGATAGCAATGAAGGGACACTCCACACTCCCCAGAGTTCCTGAACTGGATCCTCAACATAAGATGCAGTTTAGTGTCAGGCCTAGGACATCACATGTGTTTGTTTTTTAAATCTCTCTACAACCGATACAGTCAGCATATTCTAAGCCCAGTCGACAGGGGTTGGTCTAAAGGAAGGAAAATTCAGTTCAAATGATCTGGGTATGACGTTAAACTATCTGATGGTGAGGTTCCAGTTCTGGAAATCTGTGGAATGTGGAGCATCCCTTCATCTCCATTGCTCCCTCGTCCACTCTGACCCGGAGTGGTAATATCTGTTAGGGTTCCATCTATTGATTAAATAGAAAAAATGTGTTTATAAAAAAAAATGAGTATCCATTAAGATTGAATTTATTTCAAAACTTTGACGGCATTAAATGACCCCACCGAGGTTGATGTGCCGTAAAACAAAACAAACAAACAAGCAAACAAACAAACCAGTTGTACTCCGCTGTAATGCCAATGTCATACCAGATGTCGTTGTACTTCGTCGTTGTCGTAAACTCCATACACCATACTGCAGATGTTTTTTGACATCCATATACGGCTCGCCATGCACTTCCGTTAACTGATGATAAATTTCAATAGGTTTAATTCCAATTGCGTTCAAAAAACGAATAACTGCGAATTTCACGCTCAGTGGTTGCGTCAATCAGAAAAGACTGCTAAGCCAAGACTGAGTGTCGTAGCAAGGCGCACACGGGGGCTGATCAGGCGCACACAGAACAAACCCAATGGTGTTGCCAATAGCCGCACGAACAGTTTTCCTGCATCCCCAGCGTGTTGGAGACCTTACTTTTGGGATTAACCTCGTAGTTTTAATCATTGCGTCATGACAAACGTCCATTACACATTGCTAATATAGTAGCCTCTAACCTGTCAGTGTTCTGCTTTCTCTTCTTATAGTACAGGTTCTAATTTAAAATTATTTCTTCAATTTCTTTGCTACCTCGTTCTCAGTCAGTCTTTATTGCTCTCTTTACGCCTTATAACCTTTTTATCTCTCTCTTTCACTCTGTCTCTCTCTCTATATCTGCCTCTATCTCTCATTCTCTCTCTCTCTCTCTCTCTCTCTCTCTCTCTCTCTCTCTCTCTCTCTCTCTCTCTCTCTCTCTCCTAGATTTCTTCCTTCTTTCTTCTGCTACCTTGCTCTCAATCAGCCTGTATTACTCTCTTTACGCCGTATGACCCCCTCTCTCTCTCTCTCTCTCTCTCTCTCTATATATATATATATATATATATATATATATATATATATATATATATTTCTCCAAATATATATATATATATATGAAATTTAACATTTTGAAAAAGCATATGATGTTTGTTTTCAAAATGTTAAATTTCATACTGTCGGATTAATTTCTATCTATTTTCATATATATATATATATATATATATATATATATATATATATATATATATATATATATATACTAGATTTCTAGATTCTACCTTCTTCACTTTCTTCTGCTACCTCGTTCTCACTCAGCCTTTATTGCTCTCTTTACACCTTATAACCCCCCTCTCTCTCTCTCTTAGATTTCGTTCTACATCCTTCTTCCTTCTGCTACCTCGTTCTTAATCAACCTTTATTGCTCTCTTCCCTGTCTTATAACCTTTCTTTCTTCTCTCTCCCCCCCCTCTCTCTCTCTCTCTCTCTCTCTCTCACACACACACACACACACACACACACACACTCTCTCTCTTTCTCTCTCCTAGATTTCTTTTTACCTTTTCTTTCTTCTGTTACCTTGTTCTCAGTCAGCCTTTATTGCTCTCTTTACAGTTGATAATCCCTCTCTTTCTCTCTCTCTCTCTCTCTCTCTCTCTCTCTCTCTCTCTCTCTTTTCTCTCTCTCCTAGATTTCGTTCTACCTTCTTCCTTCTGCTACCTCGTTCTCAATCAGCCTTTATTGCTCTCTTCCCTGCCTTATAACTTTTCTTTCTTCTCTCTCTCTCTTTCTCCCCCCCCTCTCTCTCTCTCTCTCTCTCTGTCTCTCTCTGTCTCTCACACACACTCTCTCTTTCTCTCGCCTAGATTTCTTTTTACCTTTTCTTTATTCTGTTACCTTGTTCTCAGTCAGCCTTTATTGCTCTCTTTACAGTTGATAACCCCCCCCTCCTCTCTCTCTCTCTCTCTCTCTCTCTCTCTCTCTCTCTCTCTCTCTCTCTCTAGATTTCTTCCTTCTGCTACCTCGTTCTCAATCAGCCTTTATTGCTCTCTTCCCTGCCTTATAACCTTTCTTTCTTCGCTCTCTCTCTATCTCCCTCTCCCCCTCTCCTCTCTCTCTCTCTCTCTCTCTCTCTCTCTCTCTCTCTCTCTCTCCTAGATTTCTTTCTTTATTCTTTTTCCTTTCGATTTGAAGCGAAGACAATGTCGATCTGTCCCAGACTCCCCGTTTCTAAGCAATGTTCCCGACGTTCGGCCTGCCAGGCAGCCTGCATACAAGACCGTCCACTTCCGCCAGTGAACGGACACGTGTCCATCACAATTGGCGGCCATCTTGCTCGACCACCCGGGTGTGAAATGGAATTTTCACGTCCTGACAAACGAGCGCCGTCGACGCACAGTTATTTGTGAGGCGGACGGGCGACGTGCCTATATCGAAACCGGAAGTGACGACAGCAGATGTTAAAGGTCACACGAGGTGATATAATTTAAAAAGATCTTCCATTTCCTTTCCAAGCGCAAGTCAGCCGTATAAGACTGTGTGCATTTGCGTAGACGTGTGTCTGTCAGCATATTCTTGCTGTTTGTGTACGTAGATATTCTTGCATTTACCTGTCTCGTTTCTTGTGTACTAGTATCAGGGCCTTGTCATTTACCGGTTCCAAAATAACTACGTGAAATGCTATCAGCCTCGTCCACCGTGTCCATTTCCTACGATGATAACAATTATACCATGTACGCCTACATGAGGGGGGAGAGAGAGAGATAGATAGATAGAGATAGATAGATAGATAGATAGATAAATAAATGAACAAATAAAAGGTTTAGCTTTTATTTATTTTCATAGGAACAATCTTTACAACCGAGCGGTTTCTTGCTAGTGCAATCGTCAGGTAAAACGAAATAGCTTTTGAAAATGAAAGAAAGATTGTTCCTATGAAAATAAATAAAAGCTAAACCTTTTATTTATTCATTTATTTATCTATTAACACTATCACAGATATTGAGCACTCTTCTAATAACACTGTACGTTGGATTACTACCGCTTTTTCAAGTACAATAGTGCCAACCATACACATTAATATATATATATATATATATATATATATATATATATGAAAGTAAGTAAACAAACAATGTGTTTATTTTTTATATGGTCTTCTTAGCTGACAATTTTTGGAGGATATGTGCTTAATTGAAGTCATACCTAAATTTTGAAAATTAATTAGTTAATAATTAATGAATTTAGGCGGGCATATATGTTCAAATTTGTACATACATGCCCTCCTAAATTCATCAATTATCAACTAATTAATTTTCAAAAATTAGGCATGACTTCAATTAAGCACATATCCTCCAATATATATATATATATATTGTAGGCAGGTATTGTTGAATAACACGGAATACTTCTTCTTCATGATCTTCAGTTGTAGTTTTTCAAGTCTTCTGGCTATTTTTCTCAGGTCAGGATCCAGTTGGTATAGGATTTGTCCCATACTATCTACCCTAGCGCTTTCGACTTTTTCCTCAGTCGTCATCGGGGGGGGGGGGTATGTTGTAAATTGTTAGTTCTTTTTTACTTTTCTCGTTCTTTTATCTATTTAGTTTTTAAATTAGGAGAGTCTATTATTTTTAGAGGGTTGCTAAGATTAGTGTATTAGTTATTAAAGATGTTCAGTATATTGATTGATATTTTATTAATGTTAGGTTTTTTTAATTTTTGATGCATATCGTCTCAAGAATTTGTAGGCGTTTCTTATTGTTATTTTTTATAGATGATTTTAGTACGTATATATATATATATATATATATATATATATATATATATATATATATATATATATACTTTTCTCTTTCGAAAAATAAAAATTTTGCTGATCAATAAAATATGTCGTTATTTTTCAAAATCTTATATATATATATATATATATATATATATATATATATATATATATATATTTATTTAAGAATGGAAATGAGTAACCTACTCGAGTTTCATCGATAGATTCTTCAGGGTTACTTTTAAATTAATCGAGTTTACGATTAATCTTTGGTGTTATAAACATGCCCGTTGGAATGGGACTTAAATTTAGTAAAGGAACGCTTGTTTACAAGGTAAACAAGCGTTCCTTTACTAAATTTAAGTCCCATTCCAACGGGCATGTTTATAACACCAAAGATTAATCGTAAACTCGATTAATTTAAAAGTAACCCTGAAGAATCTATCGATGAAACTCGAGTAGGTTACTCATTTCCATTCTTAAATAAATTTATGCTCTACATTGTATTGAGCACTTTGTATTTGTTTTTTCTCAACCTTAACCTCTGGATATTGTGCGCTTCCAACGATCGTTCTTATACCCACCGGTAAGTTAATACTTATACATATACAAATATATATATATATATATATATATATATATATATATATATATATATATATATACCAACCCCTCCGCACAAGCAGGATGTGACACAAAGTCAATTTCTAAAGCGGATTTTAACAGGTTTGAATTCAGAGTTTTTCTTCTCGTAGATATTCTTACATCTACCTGTCTCTTTTCTCGTGTACTCGTATCAGCACCTTGTCATTTATGCTTATTTACCGGTTTCAAAATAACAGGAGACGCTTGTGGTATAGCGGTTATGTCCACGTGAAATGGACTCAGCTCCCTAAGTGCAAATCTTGAACAGGGCTGTTTACACTGCGCTAATGCCCTTGCAGTTATGGTTAGATAGTAGGACATATGTTACATATTATGTGATGTCATGGGTTGTTGACAAGACCCTGTAGCTGAATAAGGGGCCATTGGCTTTCAAATCAGAGAGTGGAAAAATATCAGTAACGGTTATAGCTCTCTGACCCCTAGAGAACACGTCACGAGAAACAAGTGACTAGATTTGGATTTTAGTTTCAACCTTACGTCAAGCAGAGAGGATGCCTATCTCTCTGCTGAGATTATTAACTCCCCGCGCGACGAATCAGTATGGGTTAAATAAATCTTGATCAATAAAATAAAAGTCTTGTGAGCTGATTAACTGCCTGATTAAAAAGTTAGCCCTTGAAAAGAAGCCCTTAGTAAGACAGCTAGACGACAGGATGACTGCTAAAGAAGTAGTAAAGAGGAAACAGCCAGACAAGAAGTCAGCAGAAGTTGTAAAGCAGAAATAAAAACAAGTCACAATCTCTGTCTCTGTCTCTGTCTTTAACTCTCTATCACCGAGTCTCCTCTCTCGATTATATACCCGACGATATTCAATGGGCTAAATAACACATACTGGTCTCTTTATTATTATTTTTATATTATATCAAACCTAATGTTGATTATCAAAAAAAAAAAAAAAAAAGAAAGATATTGACATCCAGTGGATTTTGCCGTTTCAGAGGACTACAGTAGGAAAATAAAATTAGAGGAAATGATAGACAAATACTTGGACTTTGCCAGAGAACGGAAAAAACTGTGGACAATTAGAGTGAAAATGATGCCAATTGTAGTGGGTCCCCTTGGATCTAAGATTCCAGTGAAAGCCACCAGTTAACGCTAGTATGAAAATCTCGCAAGAAGTGACAATAAAAATACTTGAACCTTGCAAGAGAACTAAAAAAAAAAGCTGTAGAACTTGAGCGTGAAATTGATATCAATTATAATTGGTGAACATTGGAACGGTCCCTAAAGGCTTGGGAAAAGACTGGAGAAATTAGACATATGGGTTATGATAGAGACCATACAGACAAGGGGTCTTGCTGTCACTCAGACTCTTGTGAAAGACCACCAGATAACGCTGATGTAAAAAGCTCGCAAATAATTTGCTATGACAACCGGTCTTGAAGAAGAAATATTCTGAATTCGAACTAGTTGTAGACCTGGAGCGGGATGGGTTTCGTCAGGTTATTCCTTCTCAAAACACCCTACATGAATGGTGCTTCCACGAATAAAAATGAATGATAAAAAATGATAATATAAATGAATAGAATATAAATGAAAGAATAATTGAAAATAAAGATAATATTAAAGAAACAAAAATAAATTAAAAAAAAAAAAACTAGAATTAATTAATCTTAATTGAAATAAAAAATGACAAAATTAATAGAATATAAACTAGAACATGCTTCCCAAACTTCCCAACAAAATAAACCAGAATACCCATGATGCACCACACAGTAGTATATAACAAAAAATACAAAACGTACGCAAATTACTTGGTTCGAAAATCACATAAGCGAGAAACTGACAGTTACCAAGCACCGTTGAATTTATGTCTACGCTACCTAAATGATATATATATATATATATATATATATATATATATATATATATTGATAGAGTACCGCGGGTAGGATGTGACACAAGGTCTCAAGTGTGGGGCAAAGATCAAACTCGTTATTCAGTAGTAATGGATCTGTGAGACTTGCTTGCTAAACATTACATCATGATGAGACGGTTAGTATCTGTAACAAATTTACTGTTTCTCCGGGGTATATCGTTTTCCTCTTTCGCCTATATATATATATATATATATTTATATATAAAGAAAGAGAGAGAGAGAGAGAGAGAGAGAGAGAGAGAGAGAGAGAGCGAGAAAGGGGGAGATTTATATGTTTATACTCTACTCAGCGCATGAATAGCACAGGTTTGATCTGTGTGGTTAAGTGGGGAGCTGATATATATATATATATATATATATATATATATATATATATATATATATATAGTGTGGAAGTTTCAACACACAATGACACACACTGACACACACACACACACACACACACACATATATATATATATATATATATATACATATATATATATATATATATATATATATATATAGAATATATACCGTGTTAAAATATTGAAAGAAAGTTTTAAAAACGATTTTAAACACAAACTTAAAAAAAACGAATTATATAAAAATATGCCCTCAGCGGGACTATCAATATCCTATTATTATAGGTTATATATATATATATATATATATATATATATATATATATATGTGTGTGTGTGTGTGTGTGTGTGTGTGTGTGTGTGTGTAAGAATGGAAAGGGAATTGAATCCAACAATATGAGGAAAAAATGAGTAAAGAAAAGAAATGTAGATGGATAAAAATGAATTTTATCGATATATATATATATATATATATATATATATATATATATATATATATATATAGTTATTGTCCACCGTCTATCTGTTGTAGTTTCAGCGGAAATCAATAAATTGTATCATTTTCGGAGTCTCCCTCCTATATCATGCTTTGCAAATGCGAATAGATAATAAAATATACGCAGCGCAACTTAAGTGAATATCAAACTTTTTATCCTCTGAAATTAATCATTGATAGTCGCTTTTTGGATAAGCAGATAAAAGGATTGACTGTCAAGCGCACTTCCTGTTTTTCAACTGCAACATGTCGGAAGCGCCATCTTTGATAATTAGCGGACATTTTCAAACTAATGAACCTAAAGAAATAAAGCGAAAATCGATCGGAGGACAATCGAAGCTTTGTTCATAGAAAACAGTTTTTCTTTTTCAGTTTTCAAAATAAAGGCAAATCGATTAACCACCTTTAACACAGTAAACATAACAGCAATCACATATGCAAATAACTACAGATGTCGACATGCGTAGACTCGCTTATAATCACTGATATATATATATATAAGTGTTTTATAATTTGCTTGAAGGAATATATATATATATATATATATATATATGTGTGTGTGTGTGTGTGTGTGGTGTGTGCGTGTGTGGCAGACTCAACGTAGTTGAGCCGATATCTTTGTACATATATAGATTTCAACACACACACACACACACATATATATATATATATATATATAATATTATATATATATATATATATATATAAACGGAGATATTGACTCAACGATGTTTAGTCTGTCATAGAGATACAATAAACACACCCGTATATATATATATATATATATATATATATATATTATATTATATATATATACACCCATATGTATTTACAATTTGACTTTTAGTCGTCTCCGGCTGTATAAACCTTGATGAGCAACCGGACGAAAGGGCCCTTGTTTTTATCAAATAAAACAATTTTTTTTTCTCTTTTCCTTCGTATCCACCTATATAGGTGATCATAATGATTACCCTTAAAGTATTATTTAAATTTGCCTGTACCAGAAATTTATATATATATATATATATATATGCTCAGCGCATGAATAGCTTTGATCTGTGCGATAAAGTGGGGAGCTGATGGTAGGCGTGGTACTCCACTTTAGACTCAATAATAATCTCCTCTGGTCTGGCGCCAGTGAAAAGGGAATAGACACCTTCGCTGACTGAGCGTGGCAGCGAGGCATGCGCAGTAACAGGCGCTGACACAGGCACATGCGCAACAAAAACAAATTTGCCAATAGCTGCACATACGGTTTCCTTGCGTCTCCACTGATTTGGAGACCTAAGTTTTAGTGTTCCACAGGCCCAAACAATCTCTATGGTGAAACTCTAGTGTAAAGGGGATAGACTTCCTCGCTGTCCGGTTGATACCAACAATAAGCCATTCCACCGCTTTTAATTCTTTTACTTACTTAGAGTGAGATTGTTATGCCTAACTAAGGTCAACTGAGTTTGATTGATGTTGTAACCTTTGGGGTCTGTTGAGAGCTTGGCTTTTATTCATGGATTTTAAAGTCTTGTGATTACGAATTTCGAAGCTAGAATTAGATTTTAACTTTCTTGTTTGCACAAAGTAGCTGAAACTCATGGATAAGCAAAAAAAAAAAAGAAGAAAAAAAAAGTAAAATCTGAGGACGTAATTTCCGTGAATGTTTGAAGGGTGGCTTCCTGGTTGCACATCTGAAAATTAGACCACACCTAGTGGTTATTACAAAGAAGATAACTTGTCATCTAGTGGATTCTGCTATTCCACTCAACCATGGAGTGAAAATGAAAGAAAGAGAAAATGCAAGAAAGTGAAAAGATAAACAAATAGTTGGATTTACAGTGTAGAAACGTCTGTAGTTGAATCAAGGAATGTGCGCACACAAAATAAGTATTCGTGTTTATTCTTCTCGGTGAAGAAGATGGAATAGCGAGAAACTTAGTCAGAAGAACTTGAAGCATTGAAGAAGAGCATCGAATATTTGAATATTTGTCTGAGAAAAACTATAAAACAGTATTTTTAATTCATTCTGTGAATTCTGGGGAAATCTGAACATAAAAACTGAATCTCTTTTAATAGCAGCACAAAATAATGCCATAAGAACTAATTATGACGAAGTAAAAATTGATAATGCACAGAACAATAGCAGGTTATATGTTGACAGAGAGGAAATAGTTGATCACATAAAACTGGCATAAAAAAAAATAAAAGTCTGGGTATGACTGGGTGGGAAAGGTGATTCACTATGAATTGTGCAAGATACAAAATTTTGGCCGTACTGACAAATAGTATACGCAGAAACCAGAATATATAATAGAAAATGAGACGCATAAAATTGTCTAGGATTTTAAGATACAAATGCACTACCAAATTAGATCAGACCTAGTGTTAATTACCACGAAAAAAATTGCCATTTAGTGGATTTTCACTATCCCAGTTGTTACGTAATTCATATAAGCTATAATTATGTACGTACTGTAGTTAGATAAATTTTGAATCAGTGTTCATTTGTTTAAAAATCGGAGGAAATTAAGCGGAAAATTTCCAAAAACTATTAGGGTCATGATTGATTACTGAATTACTCCAATTTAAACCCTCCGGATGCGCGCCAGTAGGGTGTGAACAGTTTAGTTTTTAGTTGCGACGGGTTACTCGCTAAGAGCAGACGCTGTCGTCGGCTCTCGGGGTTCGCATCTCACCGCCGCTGCGGTTTTTCGGGCTGGAGTTGTTTAATAAAGACTTAAGAAAAACAAGTTTTGTTGATTTCTTAAAAACAAGAGATGACCAGCCCAACAAGAAAGAAGTAAAAGCAACCCAAGAAAACCGCCCAGAGAAGATGGCCGAGTTAGCAGCAATAGCATGCAGAAGCGTTAACAAGTAAGAATCCTCATCATCTCTCATACTCTGTTTCCCTCTCTCCCATTATATACCCGAGATATGTTAGAAGGTTATATAACACAGTGAACCATAGAGTGAAAATGAAAGAAGGTGAAAAGATAAACAAAAAGATGGATTTTCTCCGATACCAATTGTTGGTGATCATGGAACGGTCCGGAAAGGGCCTGGAAAAGAGACCTAGAGAACTAGAAATCAGAGAGAATTGAGACCATCCACACCACAGCACTGTTGAAATTGGCTTGGATGACTAGCAGAGTCCTGGACACCTGAGGAGATTTGCTGTCACACAGACTTTATTGAAAAACCACCAGCTAAAGGATATCAACTCTGTTGAGTTATTCTATGCCGAAGTCAGTTTAACAATTACGGTCCCCAATTATGTCCGACACAACAATATATATATATATATATATATATATATATATATATATATATATATATATATTATAAAAAAAGGAAGGTCCGTAAAAATGTATTTTGTTCTCAGAAAATTTTTTAAAATTCTTTTTGTTTTACATATGCAACACGTGTTTCAGATCTTCTTTTATTATCAATCAAAGCCTGAAGAAGATACCAGAAGATCTGAAACACGTGTTGCATATGTAAAACAAAAAGAATTTTAAAAAATTTTCTGAGAACAAAATATATATATTGATATATATATATATATATATATATATATATATATATATATATATATATATATATATCATTTTAAACAGGTAACCATTTTATACTTACTTGCCGTTTGAATATACTAAGAACCAATGTATTTATGTATGTTTTTACTCAACCCTCCGGCACGAGCAGGATGTGACACAAGGCCAGTTTAAGTACAGCTGGTTTGAATTAAGTTTTCCTTCTTCTAGACTGGTTGCTCTCGCAAGACCAAAGAAGTCAGTCGACCCCACTATTTTATCCTTAGCTCGGGATGTGAATGGAGAGAAGAGATGGATTCATATCTTTCGAAGATACGAATTGAAACGCAAACAATCTCGCCCGGGATTTGAACCCTGGTCACCAATTCCATTTCCCAAGTCGATAACCGTTTAGACAACACAAATTGCTTTTATACATTATCTTAAACAAATCTATTTGACCTATAATCTAGACCCTAACACGTACTACCACTTCTAGAGACATTTAATGTTAATGGTTATCGAAGTAGGAACTAGAATCGGCGACTCGAGTTCAAATCTTGGACGAGTTGGTTTGCGCTTCACTTCGTGCTAATGCCCTTGGTAAAAGCATGAATCCATCCGTTCCCGCTCCAGCTATGGGTAAATAGTAGGGTAGACTGGATTCTCTGGCTTTGGTTAGGCAACCAGGCTAGGAGAAGAAAAACTTTAAATTCAAACCAGCTTTACTCTGCTTAAAAGGTTGACTGTAGCGGAGGGGTTGGGCAGATACATACTACCAATTATGGTCAGAGTAAATCAGGAAGTACTGGAAACAAAGAGGTAATTCCACACGCTCCAACTCTAGAACCAGTTATACCCAGAACACCATTTTTTGGTTGGGGTGGGGTTTCACCATGCAATCAGTGTATTCTAGGCCTCACTTATAAAATGGCATGAATTTTGGGCAACCCGTAAAAGATGCTGGTTTTTAAATCAAAATCGATTAAATCATTTTTTTCACTTTCTTTATTTTGAGGGGGTGTATCGTATGCAGTGAGGAACTTAGTAATTTGAGATTATATCCCTCCATCCCATATTTTTATCTATTGGTTAGTAATTCAATTGATCGTTTAAGGTTTCTTGAATATATTTTGATAAATTTTTGTCCGTAATAATAACCATTATCTTTCGTTTATCGGCTTTTCTTACTAATGACATAGTAGGTTTAGTTTGGTTGGTTGGGTTTTACGGCATGTCAACCCCTTGGGTTATTTTATACCGAATACTTCTATTGGTAAAAAAATGTTTAATGCCGACAAAGTTTTGAAATAATTTCATTTTTAATGGATAATACAATTTTGTTTATAAACTCATGTTTTCTATTTAACCCATAGATGGGACCCTAGCCGGGTCGAAGTGGACCAGGGAGCAATGGTGATGAAGGGGTGCTCCACATTCTGTAAACCTCCAAAACTGGAACCTCACCATCAGATCGAGTTTAACGCCATTCCCAGGACATGTAGACCCGCAGCCACCGCCTTCTAGCACCCATATGATAAAAAGGGTTGGGGGTTGCCATAAGGGCAATAGGGTTGGGGCAATCATATAGGTACTAGGGCTTGTCGTGACCAGCCGATTGATCGGAGGGGGCCTCTCCGACCGCCTGTCTAGCCTAAGTAAGGGTCTAAGTGGAGTGTTGCATGTCATTGATTGCTCATCCACCATGACTCCATCTTTAAGCATAATAACATTATAGTTATCGTGAATATCTACCAAGGGTTTTCCCTGCTCAATTATTACGTACATTGGGAAATAAAAAGAGAAGAGAAAAGAAGAAAAAGAAAGGAAACATATTGGTGGATAAGAAAGAAGAAAAGGTAAACTTTGCGAGAACCAACCATTATCCCAATATCTGTCGATATTTCTCAGATGAGGAGTTGACGTTGTTATTATTCTCTAAACACCGCGGACTACTATATACTCATCTTGGTTGTTCTACTCACAACGTTTTGGCAGCTATATTCTTCGGTCTTCTCCATTGGGCTTATGTTGTACGCGGTAAACTTCCAGGAATTCAGAACTTCGTTCGACTAGGAACCACAGGGGTTCGGGTTTGATACCGGTCCTCACCTACTCAGCATATGCGTAGCACAGGGATATGTGCGGTAAAGTAAGGAGCTGATGGTTGGGGTGGCGCCCCAGCTCAGATGCCAATTCAATCTCCTTGGTCTAGCGCTAGTGAAAAAGGGATAGACTCCCTCGCTGTCTGGCTGATACCAACCTTAGGCCACCCCGACGTCTTTACTTAATATATATATATATATATATATATATATATATATATATATATATATATATATATATCTTAACCAATATAGAAGGAAAGACGCAGAATTCAAATGTTGTTCAGAGAAACTGTGGCACACCAGTGCTCTATTCTTTTCTCAACTATGTATAAAATAGATTTGTTTAATAATTATTCGTACAAGCAAAAGAAAAAAACGCCCTCCGGGCACAAGTATTTAAGTTTTGATATAATTAAATATTGAATTAGAAAGACTAATGCAATTAAATATGAACACAAAAAGATTTCTCATTTTTACTTTATTCTAATTGGTTTCAACATAAAATTATATATAGGATTGCTTTTAATTCGTTTGAGAATAAAACAATAATTTTAGAAATTAATAACACCATGTAATTATCTATTAAACACGGTTTTGTTAAAACAGGTATGCAAATTATTCACACCATATACTATGTAATCATTTATTTCTTAATGATTTATAACACACATCGCATGATTTTAAACACATCAATAACATGGGCTGTTTTGAGGCAAATCTATCTAAGCTAGACATTGATAGAGATATTGTTAATGAATAAAATTCCAATTAAAAATAGATAATGATTATTTAATAACCATTGAGAATATATTGTAAATAACTAAGGGAATTGTGATGCTGGTTGTGACGTAGTTTCAGTTAAAAGTAGACAGACGCACAATCTTCATTATAATAAGATTTGATAGGACCCTAATAGGTACTACTAGTTTAGATCAGTGTGTACCTGGGAGTAATGGCTATGAAGGAGTACTCTACCCTCACAGATCTCTATTTGTATTTCATAGGTCCGTGTGCCCCCCCCCCAAAAAAAAATACACAATAGATTTAATTATAAACGTACAATGTACGCGATTTTCTAACCTCTAGGCATAAAATAACCCTTAACGGGTTGAAATGCAGTCAAAATCAATCAGTCAGTCAGCGCTTGTTTATCTTTCATTTATAGACAATAAGTATTAAAGAAAATGTTATTTATTGAAATTGTATTCTATCGTGAAAATGCGTTCGCATGAAATCAACGCGTAATATACGTTAAATGTCCTTCAAGTGAAGGAAGATGTACAGACAAGGTTAAGGAATTATGTACCGTATGAATAATTCCCTGAATCTCATGACAACATTTCTCTTAAAAATATGAAAAAAATTCGATTTAAATTATGGAAGCTCACAATACAAAAATAGCCTAAATTTATTCATTTAAGTTAAAGATTTTTTGATAGATTCACGCTTTTTGAATTTTTCGCAAGTTAATTACAGAATTTTCCATAAACTTTGTTACGGTTCGCTATTTGAGCGAAAATTCTTTCCGAAGGATTTTAAATGTTGATGTTATCACGAATGGCAAAGCGATTAGCATTCCTGTCGTCCATTTTGTCGGTTACTTGCAAATGGACGAAGCGAGCAAAATAAAACACACCGTGAGGTTGAAGCTCTCTGGAGACTCAAAGCTCAGTTGGTCGAGAAAAATAAAAACACAATTTTGATTCTAGGGAAAGAAGGAGAAAAAAAAACGGTTAAAATGTGTTTGTTTGGATGATGTTCCTCAAGGAAGCAAAGCTAGTCTGACGAGAAATTAACGTGAAGATTTGAGATTTTGATATTAAAATCGAACGAGTGACTATCGTATTAATCAGAACATATAGACAGGGTATATATGTGGGAATTAAATGGGATTCGAGTTACCTGGGTCAGAGTGACGTTGAAGGTGATAGAGAACCTCCTGGAAATATCATGGGATCTCAGAAAATCTAAGCATATTTTAATGAAAGACGGGCGAGGTAATAGCTTGACTTGAAGCTTGATTCAAATATAAATCAGTTAAAGTGGATATTCTTTTAATATAAATAGGTGAGATAACTATGGTTGACTTCACTACAAATTGAAGACGGACATTAATATTTTGAGTGAGTCTTACTGTTTATGAGGCATTTAATGTGTAACGGTTATCGTCGGAGGAAATGGACACTGCGTTATTCGGACTATTGTCCTCATCTTCATTGTTATCTGTACAACGTTTCGGCTGATATGCCCCCGACCTTCTTCAAGTATTTCTTGTCGGACTCGGGAACCTTCTTTTTGGACTCAAAACCTTCTTGTCGTAGTCGGGAACCTTCTTGTCGTAATCGGGAGCCATCACGGAACTTTGAACCTAACCGTTTATTCAGCTCCTACCCAGCTATGGCTAGCGGAATGAGAACAGGATACCCCTTGGACTGAATAAAGGGTTAGGTTCAAAGTTCCGTGATGGCTCCCGATTACGACAAGAAGGTTCCCGGCTACGACAAGAAAGTTCCCGAGTTCGAAAAGTAGGTTCCCGAGTCCGAGAAGGTTCCGAGTCCGACAAGAAATACTTGAAGAAGGCTGGAGGGCATATCGGCCGAAACGTTGTACAGATAACAATGAAGATGAGGACAATAGTCCGAATAACGCAGATAATACTAATCATCAAGCCTCATCTCAAACATTCAAAGAAAAAGTTATAAGATGTTCCAACTTAGAAGATAAAGCAATTTCCAGTTCAATTTGCAACCAAACGAAAGACAATTATGGGGTGAAGGGAGGGTTCTCTGTTCGTATTGAACCTGACAAGATGATCTCCAAACTTCTCGTGGATACTGTCATGGATCATCGATTTCATGAGTTTTAAATCTCTCTCTCTCTCTCTCTCTCTCTCTATATATATATATATATATATATATATATATATATCTTTCTTCAGCAAGTACCCTATCAGAAATGCTACAGATCTAGCAATCATGAGGCTTGAGCCAGAAATGGACTATATTTGAAGATTATAAGTGTAACAGAACATGCATAATCTTCATCTTGAATTTTTAGGAAACACGTTTTTTTAATTCTTTTTCTATCATTTTTTTTTTTTTGAAAAGTTATGGTGTTTCAAAATTGATAGTTTTATTGAAAACTTAATGATCAAATTTGTGCAATTAAATTTATCATAAAAAATTGTTGTCCAATCTTTAAAATGGTTTTCTCACTCAGGTATATGCTAATTTAATACAAAATACCTTTAGGATTTCCAGAAACTATCTGATTGTTTAAACTGAAAAGATTGAGTAATATACTTTTGTTACTATTTCAGTAAAATTTTACTTTTTATAACCAGATATTAAAATAAAACTCTTCAAAGATGCCTATTTTCTGGGTAAAAATAACAAACGAAAAACATTGAAATATTTTCTGTATATCTGTAAATATCATGAAAACATCGAGGTAAAATATACCACTTATGCACATATATTCTCTGTGTTTTGGTCTATATTACTCTGAGCGTGTGCCTAAGAACCATAAGGTACCTGTTCGATACCAGCCCTCGCCAACTCAGCGTATGAGTACCACAGGAATCTGTGCGGTAAAGAACTAATGGTAGGTGTGGCGCTCCACCTTAGACGCAAAACCAATCTCCTTAGTCTAGCGCTATGAAAAGGAGATTAGCTCCCTCACTGTCTGGTTGATACCGACTTTACCTTTTACATGCTGAATGTTTAAAAGTATGGTACAGCTCAGGGGAGTAAACTCAGGAGCCGAAGTCCCTAAGATGGTGTGATGCTGAAATTCAGGGCTACCCAGCAATTTCGGTGACACTACCACTGCCAAACTGCATTGGTTCCTTACCTTTCTCTGAATCACAGCGGCAGTGTGGAAGTGATTTGCTGCTTGGGCAACAGCTCATCCTCCATGTGAACCGCCCAGGCTACATAGTTCAAAAGACAATTTTGGACACTACTCCATCGTCTCTCGTAGATGGTGGATTCCAACAACAACAACATGTTGCCAATTGACCCTGTGCTGTAATTTTTTTGAAAAGATTATGTTTGCATCAAAAGTCTAAATAAGAGAAAATGGATGCGTGGCGCAATTCTGGCCATTGTTTTGGTTTTGGTTGGTTTGTTTTACGCATATCAACCTCAGTGGGTCATTTAATGCCGATAAAATTTTGAAATAAATCAATTCTTAATGGATAATACAATTTGTTTATAAATACATTTTTATTTAACCATAGATGTAACGGTACTACCACTCCGGGTCAGAGTAGACCAGGAGCAATGTGATGAAGGGGCTCCACATTCCCAAACCTCCAGAACTGGAACCTCACCATCATAGAGTTTAACGTCATTCCCAGGACATGTATACCCGCAGCCACCGCCTTAGCACCCATGTGATAAAATTGGGGCTTGCCATAAGGGCAATAGGGTTGGGAAATCTAGGGCTTGACGTGACCAGCCGATTGATCGGAGGGGGCCTCTCCGACCGCCCGTCTAGCCCAAGATAGTGCCAAAGTGGAATATTGCATGTCATGAACTGCTCATCCTGGGCTCTATCCTTAAGCATCATGGATCGCCACCCACGGCCAACAGGTGACCCCATTGGGGGAGTCTTACCCCTCTGCAGAGGTGCAGTCGGTACATTCTAACGCCCCAGACGACAGGGTGGTCTGGCCATTGTGTGTGGTTTATTCTTTGAAAAAATGCTATGTTTGATCCAAATATCCACGAGACGACTAATTTAGCCCACTGTGCAGTGTTCAGAAATTTGAAGTTGATGAAAATGTTATGGGAAATTGTATTGGAAATGGTATGGGAAATGGTCGGCTGTCAATGTTGATGGTTATATTCTTGATAATGCTGACGAAATGGAAGAGACGATTGGGTCAAATAACGTTGTCTCTTGTGAATCTTTTAGCCTTCAGTCGAAACTGCCAATTGAAAAGATGGAGGAAGAAAAAGAGAGAAGTGAGAGACACATTGAGAGAAAAAGAAATAGGAGTGAGTAGGGGGTACAAAGAAAGAAAGAAAGAGGCGAAGATAGGAAATAAGTGGTCGAAAGAGAAAAAGAAAAGAGAAATAGAGTTAGAGTGATAGATAGATAGAGAAAGAGAGATGAGGAGAAAAAGAAAAGAGAAAGAGAGATAGAGTGATAGATAGATAGAGAGGAGAAAAAGAAATGGGAAAAAGAGTTGAATATGTGGAGAGAAGGAGTTATGGTGACAAAGAAGATGGCAGAGGGTGATGAAGATGGGAAAGGAGATAGTGGAAAAGATATGGGGAAAATTGGACGTGTGGGAGAAAGAAAGAATGAAGAGAGAGTTTGAGATGGAGAAAGATATAAGAAAATAAAGAAATGGAAGGGAGGGAAAGATAACAATAGAAAGAAAGAGTGAGGGGGAAGAGGGCGAGACAAGAAGAAGGAGGAAGGAGAGTGATGAAAAGAAGAGAGAAACGAAGATGAAAGGTGATATATAGATAGAGAGACACATAGGGAAAATAGATTAAAAAGATAGAACGAGATAGAGATGGAGAAAGATAGGGACAAAAGAGATAATAGAGGGTGATGAAGAGAGACAGGGAGTTGAAAAACATAGAAGGGGATGGAGAACATAACGAGAATGAGAATTATATATATATGGAGAGAGAGAGAGAGAGAGAGAGAGAGAGAGAGAGAGAGAGAGAGAGAGAGAGAGAGAGAGGGGGGTAGATAGAAAGAGAGGAAAAAATAATGAGAACCAGAAAGATATTTCGAGAGGAAATGACTGAGAGAGAGAGAGAGAGGAGAGAGAGAGAGAGAGGGGGCGAGAGAGAGAGAGAGTGAGAGAGAAAGAGTGAGAGAAAGAGAGAGAGACAGAGAGAGAGAGAGAGAGAGAAGAGAGAGAGAGAGAGAAGAGAAGAGAAAGAGAGAGAAAGCGAGGAGAAAGAGACGCCATTTTCGAATAAATTCGGATATGAGAACGACACAATGAAAGATGCAGCCGACACCATCTTCTTTCTTTTACACAAGAAAAAAAAATGGGAAATTGTAATTATAATTTATTCGATAATAAAATAAAAAAGAATCGGATAAAATGCATAAATGGAGGAATAATTAATTTGTAATCTTAGATGACTTTTAAAAGAGTGGACAGAAATTAAATAAAACATTTCTCGTTCGTTATTTTTGTCCCCTCCATTTTCTGATTATTACTTTTTTTTTCTTAAGAACAAAAAATATTCACATTTTAATACAAGCAATAAACAAATTCTTTGCATAAGGAATCAATTTAATTTTAATTTGTTTTATTTTTATTCATAAACTTCCAAATCGACTACTTTTTATTCATTATGAAATTTATTTCTTCGTTCTTTCGATTTTATTTCTTTTCTTTTTTTTAATTATTTTATTCTAATTTAATTCTATTTACTTTATTTCCATATTCTTTATTTTAAATTTCATAGTTCCGTTAATGAGAATGTCGAGAGTTCAAGTCGACATGCCATTTTAACAAAGGACACCCTTACAAATTGGAAATAACATGACACTATTGCTTATGAAGGGCAGTTTGATATTTTTTTTTATGGCCCCCATTATTTACATTTTAATTTGCAGTATAAAATTTGGCCGACATAAACCCTGAAGCAAAAAAAGAAAAAGATAAAGAAATTTAAATTTAAACAAAAATATATAGAGACGCCATAATTAGAAAAAAATATAAATTTATATCAAAACTTACGGATATAAAAATTAGATTGAAGATTTCGTCTGATCACTGGCTGGCGTTGTCTTCGTTAAATCACGTTATTAACCCGAGATAAAAATCACCATGTGTCAAATGAATGCATAGATTTAACAAATATTAATGTGCTGTTTTATTTTCATACGGACACCCGATTTTAAAGGCAGCTAATATGTTTACCTGCTGTTCTATTTACAGGCAATGGTTTTAGCTAACATTAACAGTGTAATAAAAGACAAACAAGGTAATTGCTTTGCTCAAGCTTTATTCAATACTAGCGGAGCTACACAGCGTTGCCTGGGGTTTAACTCTTTGCTTACTACGGCTGAACCATATTTTCTTGATATTTTTTACCTTTATCATGGGATATTTCAAAGTTCGCTCTCTGTTCACCTCAGAACCCATTAAGAGATGGCAGAGGTGTTCACATAGCGATTTTTTCAGCGAAAAACAAGTGACACGTGCGAGAGTCGCTGCCAGCGGTTTAAGGTAGGGTCGCTGTGGTGAGAGAGCCGCTGTGAGCGGTTTAAAGTAGGCAAAAAGTTAAAAAGGGTAAAATAAATCTTTTAATTCTATTTGTATATAGATAAATAAAAATTCTTTTTCTCTATATATGTTTTATCATCGTTTATTCTTTATATATTCTTGTTTTGAAGTTGTTTATTTTTATTATTATTCTTGTTTGTATTTTTCATTTATTTGTCGTTTATTTCCTTTTTATTATGTTTCATTCTTTATTGAATTGTTTTATTTGTTGATCATTTTTAATTCTTAAAAATATATCATTGATTTATACTCTTTTGAGGGGTAAACAGTTTTTTTAACCCCTGTAGGACAAAAATAGGATGTGTATATTATTGAAGTTTGGTCTTAACTGGTATCTACCAATTTTCTTTTATAAAACAACAGTCGGTTTACAAATAAACATACATACATACATACATACATACATACTGACAGACATACAGAATCTTTCGTATATATATATATATATATTATATATATTATATATATATATATATATACCTGTCTGTGGAAGAATTTGAGTCCAACCGAATCAAACACCAAAAACTGAAACGGTCAATTAGAAAGGGTAATTTTCAACCAAGCAACATTCAAAGTGGAGAAGTTCCATCCAATTTATGTGGAAGAGTATATCTCTCCAGGGCTGGCCTGGTGAGTCATCTGAGAAAACACAAGAATAGAGAGTCAAATACAACTGGCATATAAATATGATGAAAAAAAAAGGGGAAAAAGCAGGAAAGTTGACAGACATCATATATATATATATATATATATATATATATATATATATATATATATATATATATATATATATATATATATATCGATAACTTAACTGTCGCCTAGATTTATTCGACCCATAGATTAGTCATGTTGTTACTTAGAGAATTAATTCATTTCCAGTCCATTTATCAACTGAAGGATAATTTTGTCGGGTTTGCATTCGCGTTGAACGTCATTTTTTAATCATCCAAAATCTCGATCTAACGAAAATAATTAGGAAATGCTAATTAGAATCCTTTTTACACTTCCCTAATGAAATTATGTATACCATCAATGACGGCCTTTTCAAAAGATGAACACGTTGGGTTCACGACTTTTCTGATGAGTTAATAAACGTCTTTGAGAGGTTAATATTGATAACCATCTCGTGATCATTGCCCCTGTTACATATATTAGTCTACATTAAAAACATTACATAAACAAATGATGAAAAAGGGGTCATTATTTTTCTTTCTGGACTATAGTTTTGGTTTCTCTGTTTAATGGAATATCAACTACTGTGGACTATTTAATGCCAAAGCCATCCTTGTAGAAGGAAATTAGCGGTATTATTTAATCGATAGCTTGGGGGGATGAGAGAGCTTATGCCTGTTCTAAGGGTATTAATCAGAAATTGAACTTAATGTGCGACTAGAGCTCGAACTTGCTTACTACGATGTCACAGCCCAGCACGTTAGCCACTACGCCACGGGAGCTCCCCATTTCTGGTTAAAACTTTTCAGCCTAATGTTTACTTTATATGATTAAACAAAACTATAGAGATTCGCATTAGTTAACCTAGTGAACACAAGTATAGATTCAAGCTTACTATTATACACACGTTGAAATTGGAACCACCCGTTAAAAACTCTAAAAACTTTAAATTTTCATATAATAACAATCTCACGGAATTTTTTAGATGAGGCTTCAAAGAAGATAAGTCCGAATAATCCAAATAATACTAATAACAATCTCGTTAGTAACCACAGAAATTTTTGGTCATAGCGGGAGCTATGGGTTATGAAATATCGGACAGACAGACAAAAAACATTTGGTGAATTATTATCCATTATCTATCATCTATATATTAATACTGGTGTTCCTAAATCTTCCGCTGTTATCATCCTGCAAACTCTCTGATTAAAAATTAGACCGTCCAAATCGTCCAAGATGAAATGTAAAAAAATGTAAATTCCTGATTATCTGGTATCGCTTATCCGCCGAATTCTTATTTCTTATGAGTGTCGCATCTCAAGTAATAATGGACCATTCCATTTTTCTTACAAAGAAGGAAAGTGAAGAAATTAGAAAACGCTATACAGAAAAAATATAATAAAAAAAGAAAGAGAGTAGGGGGAGAAGAGAGAGAGGGGGAAAGATAGAGAGAGTGGGGTGTGTGTGAAAGCGATAACGCTAATCTTTATTATCTTAATAAACACTACGTCAGGTATATTGTGAGTTTTTCAACCCAGCATTCATTTTTAGGTCATTTCCACTTTGTGCAATACCATGAGTGACAACAATCTCTCAGTTCTCCAGTGACACCTTCCTGAGTCATTCTGGCAGATTCAGCAATGCAGGTTTCCTCTTAATGCCATCCCATTCTTCCTCATGATTTCCAGATTTTCCAGTTTTTTTCCCAAGCTTTTTTGGGCCTTCCAATGACCAACTCAATTCTTCTTCTTCTTCTTTCTTCTTATTATTATTATTATTATTATTATTATTATTATTATTTTTGAGTTTTTCACACAGCGTTAGCTGATGGTATGTCACTG
>CM042154.1:42087056-42152056 GCA_023376005.1 Doryteuthis pealeii | reverse complement strand
ACATATTTCACCTATAAAACTATTTTCTTAATAAAACAAACTCTTTATAATGGTTTTCTACATACATTTATCGATTTTTCCCACTCTGACCAAATTACAGACCAATATAATATATATATATGGGCTTTTCACTAAGTTGATGGAATGGCTGATGTAGATTTTGGGCTGGACTTAACTGAGGAGAATATTGTTATGAGCGTTCATCTTGAAGATAATTTGAAGGAATCAGACTTGGGAGGTATGGAACTTGCCTCTCTCTTTCTTTCTGGTAATTATCTTTGCTAGTCGGAATATGCTTGGCATTGGTTTATCTCCAATAGAGAAAACAAAGTATTCCAAAAAAGATGAATTTATTTGAGATGGTGCAGTCTATGTTAAAACATTTCGTTTTTATCAACCCTCCCTCAGGAGATTAGGATTGACAAAAATGTTATCTGAACAATGATGGATGTTTACTTCACAAATGCAATAAATATCAGTGCATTTCCATATTAAAAATTGCTGTCAGTCATTTCTGTTTATTTGGTTGCTAATTTTGAGAAGTCAGCTCCGAGAAGAACATGGCGACCGACGAGTTAGAAGAATTAGCAATAAAAGCAAGAGTTAACAAGTAAGATACCTCATCTCAACTTTTGTTGACGTCAACTAATTTTTAACGAAAGAGAAAAGTGTAGAAGTTATTTTTTAGTTAAAGTAAATGGTTTTGTTAAAATGCAATAATTAAAAAAGACAGTTAATTGCTTACTTTTTTTAAAAATAGAACCTATTTGAACTTTGCATGGAGGCGCGTGGTCTAATGGTTAGAGTCTTATGAAGTGGACTCGTCGACCCGAGTTCAATTCCTGAACGAAGCTGTTTGCATTTCACACGGTGCTAATATCCTTGGGAAAGGTATGAATCCAATTCTCCCTCCAGCTATGGGTAAATAGCAGGACAGACTGGGCTCTTTAACCATGACTAGGTAACCAGTCTAGGAAAAGGAAAACTGAATTCAAACCTGTTAAACTCCGCTTAAAAATTGACCTTGTGTCGCATATTACTCGTGCGGAGGGGTTGGAAAATATATATTTGAACATTTCATCCCTATCAATTATTCTGATTCAGCTATTTTCTTTATGTCGAAATATACGTTAATTGAAAATAAGAAAAAAATAGTGCACTATTGTATTTATTGTTGTACCGGCCGTTCCTACAGTGGAGAATATACACCGGTTCTCACTATAAATAGTGAGACACCGAGTGAAAAGGTTGTACTGTTACCGTTACCGGCAAGCTAGTCGTTCCTGTACCATTATTGTAAATACACTTGTCTTATTTTACCCTACCTCGACTTGACTTCTTTTTTACTGTTGGATTAACATCACAACATTTATTATTTTCAATTAACGTATATTTCGACATAAAGAAAATAGCTGAATCAGAATAATTGAATAGGAGGCGCGTTGTGTAATGATTATCGCCGAATGAAATGGACTCGGTGACCCGAGTTCAAATCTTGGGTGGGACTGTTTGCATTTCACATAGTGCTAATACTCGTGGGAAATCTATGCATCCAGCTATTCTCTCTTCAGCTATAGGTAAAATAGTAGGGCAGACTGGAATCTTTAACCTTGGTTAGGCAACCAGTCTAGGAGAAAGAAAACTCCGAATTCAAACCTGTTAAACTCCGCTTAAGAAACTAACCATGTGTCGCATCCTGTTCGTGCGGAGGGGTTGGTAATACATAAGCATATTTGACTATAATGGATAGATGTTTCAGGTTTAGAAGTGGCGACATATTTTACTTAATGTATTTGTTTTTTTTTCTTTAATACATATTGTGATACAGGTAGACGTTTTTGTGAATACATAAAGAATATATTGCTAAGACGGTTGTGCAACGATACATAATGCGTCCGCATCAGGACTTGAGTCGGGTGAACGAGTGACACTAGGTCAAGTGGAACCTACACTTGAATAATGAGCCTTTTGACGATCTGACAAGACAAAGAGGACGAAACCCACATAATAGCATTACGCATTCATCCGGATGACAGTATTCGGACAGTCAAACACAGCGTTCAGGTTTTTCCAGACACCCCTCTAATTCCCTTAAGTCAGTGGTAACTCGAAGCTATTGTTGACAGTAAAACGATATTCACTATAATTTGTCGTGCGAGATCTTTTGTTCCGATGTGTGTTTTCTGTACGAATCGGCCATTTCATCTGATTCTGTGTGCAGCCACAAGCTATCTAAGAAGCTGCATGCTGGTCATATCCACCGTTCTACAGTTGTCTTGAACCTAATTTTAAGATTGCATGTCCGTCAATTCCTCAGACAAACCATGTCATCATGCGAGACGCGCACACATTTCGCCAAAAAATGAAAATCTTCAATTGCAAAAAAATCAAGAGCTTACAGCGGAAAACTTCACATTTTGTATTCAGAACTCAAATCAGATCTAACAAAAATGTTGTTCCTTAGTGTCCATAATTTATTAAATATCTTGTGTTGAAAGTTGATATTAAAGAATATAACAGAGAGAGATCATCATCATCATCATCATCATCACCATCATCATCATCATCACCATCATCATTATGTCACGCCGACAGCACGGAGCCCATGACACACACACACACACACATACAGAGAGAGAGAGAGAGAGAGAGAGAGAGAGAGAGAGAGAGAGAGAGAGAGAGAGAGAGAGAGAGAGAGATTTTATTCTATCAGAGAAATCAGATTTCCATACGATTGTTAAACTGTCAATTGTTGTCCATGCCTTACCTATGTGCATGTTGACATCGCTTTTAGAAGAGATATTGCTACCGAGGTATATAAACCGGTTTACTAATTTCTGAAGCTTGTCATTTGATAACATACGCGTTGCAAACTGGGTGTCCATCGTGATGTCATGGTTGCGACCATGTATCACATTCTACACGCGGCGAACTGGTTGAGTAAAAAGGTAACTCATCGTGGTGTAATGTTTAGCAACGTAGTCTCGCATATCCATTACTACTGGATAGCGAGTTCACTGTTCGCTGGATGCCCCATACTTGTGACCTTGTGCCACATTTTACCCGTGGCAAACGGGTTGGGTAAAAAGGTGACCCATCGTGGTATAATTTTTAGCAAGGTAGTCTCGCATATCCATTACTACTGGATAGCGTGTTCAATCCTCGCTGGATGCCCCATACTTGTAACATTGTCCCATCGTGGGGTATTGGTTGCGACCATGTATCACATTCTACCCGTGGTGAACGGGTTGTAATATTTAGTAAGTGTTGTACCGGCCGTTCCTACAGTGGAGAATATACACCGGTTCTCACTATAAATAGTGAGACACCGAGTGAAAAGGTTGTACTGTTACCGTTAACGGCAAGCTAGCCGTTCCTGTACCATTATTGTAAATACACTTGTCTTATTTTACCCTACCTCGACTTGACTTTTTTTTACTGTTGGATTAACATCACAACAGTAAGGTAGTCTCGCATATCCATTACTACTGAATAACGAGTTCAATCTTCACTGGATGCCTCATACCCGCGACCTTGTGTCACAGTCTACCCGTGTCGAAGGGGTTGGGTAAAAAGGTGACCCATCGTGATGTAATGTTTAGCAAGGTAGTCTGGCATATCCATTACTACTGAATAGCGAATTCAGTCCACGCTGGGTGCCCCATACTTGTGACCTTGTGTCACATCCTACTCGTGGTGAGCGGTTTGGATAAATAACTACTTAAACTCGCACATACCAAAATACTGCAAATCTTTTGACTCGCCCAAGTAATACCATGTCTTGCTTATTGCTAATTATTACCATCCCCGGCAGTAATGCTATAATAACAACCATGATCACCGCTTCCTTAAGTCGTCGGAGTGCCACAAAGATACAAACGGATCACCGAACCCCAACCAGAAGACCAAACCTTGTGTTTGTTAACAAGAAAAAAGGAACTTGTCATCTAGTGAATTTTGTTGTTCCATCGGACCACAGACAAAGCATAAATACAGACAAATACTTGGATCTTGCAAGAGAGCTAAAAAGCTGTGGATTAAATGTAATACGAATTATAGTTGTTGTGCTTGGAACGGCCCCCAATGGTTTTTAAAAAAGTCCGTGGGGATTGGAGACCAAATCAATACCATCCTGACAACAGCATTATCAAGATCGGCTAGAATATTTTGAAGAACCCTGGAGACATCAGGAAACTTGCTGTCACTCAGACCCCAGTGAAAAACTCGTAATAATAATAATAATAATAATAATAATAATAATAATAATGCACGACTCGGTGGGTAAGCTAATCCACTGAGAATTGTGCAAGAAATTCCATTTTCACCATACAACTAAATGGTATATGCACATTGCAAAAGCTTGAACCTGTCCTGGAGAATGAGAGTGAAATGAAAGAAAGCGAAAAGATAGACAAATACTTGGACCTTGCCAGAGAACTGAGAAAACTCTGAAACATGAAGGTGAAGGTCGTACCAATTGAAATCGGTACACCTACCATCAACTCCTCACTTTACCGCACATATCCCTGTGCTACTTATACGCTGAGTTATCGAGGACCGGTATTGAACCAAGAACCTTGTGGTTCCTATGCGCACGCTCTACCGACTGAGCTAAACCGGCCCCTCGGTTCCTTAGATCATTGTTATTCTAATCGAGCTCATTGCTATTAGCGTCACAATCAGAAACTATTTCCCTTCATATTAGACGGGCTGCCGTCATTATTAGCCCGCAACACAAACTAAATAGCAATTGGAAAATTAATAATTTTTGCCGAAGACAAGCCAGAGATGAAAACGCTATTAAAAAAATGTCTGTTCCTAATAATCGTTATTTTAATGTTGCAACTGCAGCAGTAACTAATCGTGGTAATAAAGAGACTGGTCGATGGGGTGGGAGCCAACAAAAAAAAGAACGGGTGAGCAGAGGAGTGTGAGGGGGTAAATCGTAACGCCGGAAGAGACGCAGCACATTCCTGCGGCAGACACACGTCTTCAAAGGACTTCCGCTTACAATGACCACGTGACACCAATGGCGGAGGTAAAGCCGAGTGAAAGGGTTGAATTGTATGCATGGATGTGTACATACACGTGTGCGTGGGTGCACGCGTGTGGGTGGCAGTTTGAGTTGGGTACAGGTGTGTATGAGGGTACAAGGGTTTCTTTGTATTTTTCTGACACACTTTATGTATGTTCGGTTTTGTGCGTATGTGTGTGTGCGTGTGTGCGTGTGTGTGTGTGTGTGTGTGTGTGTGTGTGTGCATGTAAGAATGTACACATATGCAAGTAGCGTGAGCTTATGCCTTCGAATATTCTTGTGCGTCCGTGTGTGTCGATATTCATGTATATATGTATAATGAGAGAATGGATGAGAGAGAGAGAGAGAGAGAGAGAGAGAGAGAGAGAGAGAGAGAGAGAGAGAGAGAGAGAGAGAGGGGAGGGATGTAAAGATCACAGAAAGTAATTATTAGAAAATATGAAAAGTATTTTCTTTTTTTACAGACCTTTAGCCCAATGTTTATTTCATGTACAAATATAAAGGTTATGATTTCATTATATATTATCAACATTATTATTTCACTCCTTGCGATTTTTTCATACTAGTTTTAACTGATGTTTTTTGTTATTGAAGTCTGAGTGACAGCAAGTCTCCTCAAGTCTCCAGGACTCTTTTAAATATTATAGCTGATCTTAAAAATGCTGTGGTCCGGATAGTCTCCATGATACAAAATGAATAGGCATAGCCTATCATTTTTGTAATGAAGTGTAATTAGATCTAAAATTAACGGTATAATGTAGAAAATACAGCACCGGAAAAGTTCATAGAGTTTCTATTGACTAGCTTTGAACCCGGGTTATCCGAGCGGGCCTCTCTGGTTGGCTTAGGAGGACCACGTGATGGAATAAGCCTGAAAAACTGTATCTGGAATTTTGATTCCAGTTCTGAAGCTCTAGGGAATCAGGGGTACCCTTTCATTGCCATTACACCCAGATCTACCCTGACCGAGAATGATAGTACCTGTTAGAGTCCTATCTAAAGTAACCTTTAGATAGGACTCTAATAGGTACTATCAATCGACCTGTTTGCAAATTATTTGTATTAGATAGAAATACTTGATATCATTTAACCGTGTGCAAAATACTTAAACTACACAAAGAAATGCGATTATAAACGTATAATATCGGCAATTCCCTCTACCATGAAGCATAAGTCAACTCGAGACGAGTTGACATGCCATTAAAATCAATCAATCTCAATGATGTTCTTTATATTCTCGCGTATCATGCGACTTTCTAATGCCTAGATTTTAGCGTAATATCAGAAGGTTGCACCATACATGAGATACAAATTTTGTATGTATAGATAGTTAGTCAAGACTTGGCCTTGGCCAACTAGTACGCCTATAATTACCTAATTCACAAGTCAACAAATAGTCCCGGATAGAATTGGATATACTCGAATATGTATATATGTATGTATGTATGTATGTATGTATCTATCTATCTATGTCAGGTCACTTAATGGCTACGGGTACTATGTAATCCAGTACGACCTGTTTCATAGTCGAGTCATCGGCGACTAAACCGATAACCCCACAGATTTTATCTGATGAGGAGGGTGGCTAGACATCCTGCAGGACGAAAAACAAGACCTGTTCAAAGGGCGGAGGAAGCTATTAGCTCAACGGCCATCTAGAACATTATTTCTGGGAGTGTTGGACCCCTTATTCTTGTTAGGTTATCCATTTAGGAGAGGAAACTCTGATTTAACACCTGCGATTGACATGATTACCAGTTATCTTGCTTACGTTTGTCACTGGACAATAATCATGAAAATTTTGAGAGTGGTATTCGTGTTGTACAAGCGTTAACCACTATAATACATTGATGTACAAATGTTCCCTTGCTTTCTTTCATTTATCAACCTCTCAGAAGGTCCCATGGCGATGGATGCGTGGCAACGTGTGCAGACTTAACCAGTTGGAAGCATGCAGTTACATATCTACACATTGGCGGCAGGAGTCTTATCCTAACATCGTTGTTGTGTCCACCCGTGACAGGGACTAACCCGATGGAGACTCTTGTGTCTGAGCAGCCCTATTTAGGAAAGCACTGCTCACCCAAACTAATGGAATAGTGCTAGAAAAGGTGCACTAAAGATGCTTATCATCTCAATACTTGTTAGTTTCCTGTGACTAACGGTGGTTCATTTGTTGCAGGAAGAAAATAAACATATACCAATTTGACTTAAACATTTAAACTTAACATTTCTTGTTGGAATGTAAGAACTTTGTTAGACCGTAATTCTTCAAATCGCCCGGAAAGAAGAACAGCACTTGTGACAAAGGAACTTCAAAGATTACAGATTGATAATGCTACTCTATCGGAAACCCGATTGTCAGATGAGGATCAGTTGACAGAACTATGAATGGGTATAAACACTTTTGGGTTGGTAAGCCAAAGGGTGAACGGCGCGAGGGTGGTGTTGGTTTTGCCGTGAATACAAGACTGGCAAAGTATTTGGAGCTTCCTTCTAGCATCAGTGATCGCATTATGAAACTGCGTATCCAGCTGCAGTATGGACGGTACGCAACCTTATTTTCTATATATGCCCCGACTCTTCAAACTAATGAGAGACTGTCATGACTTTTTATGAAGACCTTCGCACTGCTATTGTCTCTACACCAAAGGAGGATAAGTTGATTATACTCGGAGATTTTAATGCACGCGTTGGCAGGAATTTTGAGATATGAAATGCACTTGGTCGTTATGGTATTGGTAAAGTAAATGTAAATGGACTGAAACTACTTGAGTTCTGTTCTGAGTTCAATTTAACCATTTGCAATACTCTTTTCCGTCAAAAACTTAAAAATAAAATTACTTGGACCCACCCAAGATCAAAACATGGCCATATGATAGACTTCATCATAACCCACCGCCGTGATATTAATGATGTCTGTAATGTACGTGTTATGCGTAGTGCAGAGTGCGACACGGATCACAGTTTAGTACGTGGAAAATTTAAACTCCGTGTTCGAAAAAAGACTCGCATGCCTGGAGTAAAAACACTAAATCACCTAGATTTAAACAAAGTCAAGCAAATGGATGCGAAAGAAATACTGATTAAACATCTTGACAGTTTGGAGTTTAATGGCACATGAGATAACTTTAGAGGCCAAGTCTATTCCACTGGTGCAGCTGTACTTGCATTCAGAGTCAGGAAACACCAAGACTGGTTTGGTGACAATATAGTTGCCATCAGTCAATTACTGGAATAGAAAATAACTTGTTTTATAAGTACACTTCATAGTAAGTCATCTCTCCGACCGTCTACGCCGAAAGAATATACTGAGTCTAAACATCTATTACAGCTTGAAATAAGGAGGATGAAAAATGAGTGGTGGTTAAATATCTTCTTTGAATTCCAGAAGGCCTTTAATAAGAAGGGGCTAAAACTGTTCTATAGCCTCATGTGTAAGATTTTCGGTCCATTAACTTCTACCATTGCTCTAAGGTCAAAGGGCAACATCACTTTGATTAAAGAACCCGAAAAAATCCTTCAACGATGGCATAACACTTCATGGATTTATTTAATAACCCTTCAATAGTCAGTGCTGATGTTCTGCAGAGTCTTCCTCAACAGGAGACCAAATATGAGATGGACCATTTACCAACTTTTACAGAATCTGAAATGGCTATCAAACAAATTCATTCTGGTAGGGCTCCAGGTTTGGATGCGCTTCCAGTAGAACTGTTGAAGGTAAAAAGTTTTAATATTAAACATGCTCTGTTTGATCTCATCACTCAATGTTGGAACGGTTCTCCTCTACCAAATGAATGGATTGATGGTGCTTTAGTGTGTTTATATAAGGGCAAAGGAGATAAAGGTAGTTGTGATAACTACCGTGGAATCAGACTTCTGGGTGCTGTTAGCAAGGTTTTCAAGAATCTTGTTGAATCGATTGCTTTTTATTTGCCTGGTAGTCATTCCTGAATCACAAAGTGGTTTTAGGTCTGGCAGAGGAACAAACGACATGATATTTTCGGCTATGCAAGTGCAGGAGAAGTGTATTGAGCAACGGGTTCCCCTGTATCAGGCTTTTGTCGATTTGACAAAAGCTTTTGATACAGTCAACAGAGATGCACTTTGGACGATATTGGTAAGTTGGGTGCCCACCAGTATTTATGAATATACTCAAGCGGTTGCACAATGGTATGAAAGCTAGAATTGTCATGAGTAGTAGATTGTCGGATGAAATACCAATAGATAACGGGATTAAGCAGGGAGATGTCTTGGCCCCAACACTATTCTCAATATTCTTTTCTGTAATATTATCTCATGCATTCCAGCATTGTGAGAAGAGCGTCCTCTTGGAATTTAGAACCACAGGAAGAGTTTTTGACTTAAGAAGATTTAACTTAAAGTCAAAGACATCTTTATCAGAGAGTTCCTTTATGCCGATGACGTTGACTTTCTGGCTCACACTAAGGAGGATATTTAAGATATTGTTAACCTTTTTGTTGCCTCGTGCTGCTTTTGGATTAAAAATAAGCTTGACGAAGACAAAGGTAATGTTCACTCACGTAAAAGGTGAGCCCTATATCAAACCAACTATAACCATTCATGGTATTTGTCTGGATGTTGTTGAATCTTTCACATACTTGGGAAATACACAAACTTGTGATGGATCTTTGGATGCTGAGATTCACCGGCGCATTCAGAAGGCGTCTGTGGCCTATGAAGGCTCGAAAAACGGTTATGGTCTAATACCGGCATTACCCATAAAACAAAATTGAATGTTTATAGGTCCTGCGTGTTGAGTGTTTTATTGTACTCCTCGGAAACATGGACATTTTTTCGAAGACATTTGAAAATTCTTGAACACTTGAAATGTTTGAGACGCATTCTAAACATCAAGTGGAATTCCAACACACCTAACACAGAAGTCTTACAAGGACAGGATACACAAGCATTGAAACTCTTATCATAACGGCCCAAATGCGTTGGGCAGGTCATGTTCTGCGAATGAGTGATGCTAGAATGCCAAAGCAACTCTTTTACGGTCAGCTGCATGATGGCAAAAGACCACAGCATAAGCCTAGGAAGAGGTATAAGGATTGCTTAAAAAAACCTGTAAAAATAAAAATGAATCCTGACAACTGGGAAAAGCTGACATTGGCGAGAACTGACTGGAGAATTCATATGGATGATGGCTGTACCAGTTTTGAGAGTGAAAGAATCGTGCATGAAAACCTAAAGCGTCAACTTCGAAAGGGTTACACCTGTCATATTGGAGAGAACATGGAGGGTTGGAAATGTCAGACATGTGGTCGAATTCTGCTTTCTAAGGCTGGATGTCAATCATGCAAATTCCAGGAACAAATAATGTGTCTTGTGCTATCTGTAACAAAGTCTGTAAGTCAGCTTCTGGTCTTAAGAGACATATGGTGGTGCATAAGCATCAAATTTCATCATCTGATTCAACTGGAAGGACGTCCTTTCTATGTCATATTTGCATCAAACTTTGTGGATTTGCAGCGGGTTTTATGAGTCATTTGAGGGCTCATGCACGGAAGGGTTTTGGTAGTGAAGTTATGGGATTGTGAGGGACGGCAATGATCTGTAAAGATTATGCTATTGTTATGTACTATCTATCTATCTATCTATCTATCTATCTAATAGGAAATCTCTTGAGGGACAATTCATGCACACTCCAGGAACAAACAATATGTCTTGTGCAATCTATAACAAAGTCTGTAAGTCATCTTCTAGTTTTAAGAAGAATGGTGGTGCATAAGCATAACATTTTATCATCTGATCCATCCGATACAATGGGAAGGACGCCCTTCCTATGTCATATTTACATAAAGTTTGTGGATCTGCAGTGGGATTGATGAGTCATTTGAGGGCTCATGAGAGGAAAGGTCTGGTGGTGGTGTTGTAGGATTGTGAGAACGACAGTGATCTCTAAAGATTATACTATTGCTATCTATCTATCTATCTATCTATCTATTTATCTATCTATCAAAATATTAGTCTAATATTAGGCGGTCGCACCATAAGCAAGATACAAACGGTGTGAGTATTTAATTTGACAGGACTTAATATCTCATGTATTTCCTTTATTAAGCAAAAAATCAGGTCCCAGAAAGTCGCATAATACGAATGTATATACCGTATTTAGATATAAATTGATAATGATAGATAGATAGATAGATAGATAGATATGAACAGATTGAGATAGATAGATAGATAGATAGATAGATGCTCAAGTATCTATTTGATACTATCCTGGACTATTTGTTGGCTCTTGCAGCTGGAAATTGTAGGCATACCAGTTAATATAGGCCTAGCCTCGACCGAGTATTTATACATACAGTTTATATCTCCCATATGAGGCGCCCCCTGATATTATTAGGTTAGAATATTGGTCGCATGATATGCGAGTATGTACGGTAGGTACGTTTTTTTCAAAAACCAAGGGAGATAATTCATTCATTTTAAATGAACAGTTTTAAATGTCCAGCGCTTTTCTTATTTTTAAGAGGACCGAATTAGAAAGGTAGCCATTACTTTTCTAATTCGGTCCTCTTAAAAATAAGAAAAGCGCTGGACATGTAAAACTGTTCATTTAAAATGAATGAATTATCTCCCTTGGTTTCTTAAAAATAGAAGTAAACGAGCAAGTCAGACGAGTCGAGGGGGAAAAAAAGTTGTTTTTTGTTTAAATAAAAAAAACTTTAAAAACGAACGGCGGTTTCTAATTTCGTCGGTTGCCATTTAATCGGCGAAAGTGTCAACAAATGATTAAGCGTGGAGTGCGGAGATTGAGAAAAAAGTCAGGAAGGTACGACTCAAGGGTTTGTAAGGAAGGAAATTAAAAGCCGACAGTTGGATGCGGTGGGTGATGGAGGGGGTTAGGGAGAGATGCGGGGGGAATGGGCGGTGGAAGTGATTCGAATTGAAAACAACAAAGGCAAAACAGAAATAATAAATAAAGAAAAAAGAAAAAAATAACAAAAAAATAACACAAACAAATAAACAAAAACTAACAACTTGAACGACGTCAATGACGCTAAATAATTACCCCAAAAAGGAAATGAAATCACATTAAAAGTCTTGAAGACTGGTGAGGTCACGTGATCACATGATTTTCTTGACCTTTCTTTGTAAAAACAAGTTGTCTTTCTTTCTTTCTTTCTTTCTTTTCTTTTTATACTTTTTCTTTTTCTTTAATCGTTCTTTCTTTCTTTTCTCTTTCTTTCTTTCTTTCTTTCTTTCTTTATTCACTTATTTATTTTCATTCAATCTTTCTTTCTTTCTTTTCCTTTGATCGTTCTTTCTTTCTTTCTTTCTTTCTTTTCCTTTAATCGTTCTTTCTTTTTTCTTTCTTTTTTCTTTCTTTCTTTCTTTTCTTATTTATTTTCATTTCTTTTCTTTCTTTTCTTTCGTTCTTTCTTTTTTTTCTTTCTTTCTTTCTTTCTTTATTTCTTAATTCACTTATTTATTTTTCATTCAATCTTTCTTTCTTTCTTTTCTTTTTGATCGTTCTTTCTTTTTTCTTTCTTTCTTCTTTATTTATTTATTTCTTTTCACTTTTATTTTCATTTCTTTCTTTCTTTCTTGGTTTTGATTTAATCTTCTTCTTTCTTTCTTTCTTTGTTTTGATTTAATCTTTCTTTCCTTCTTTCTTTCTTTCTATTCATGTAATCGTTCTTTCCTTCTTTTTTCTTCTGTTCATTTAATCTTTCTTCTTTCTTTCTTTTCTTTCTTTTTTCCTTTTTCTCTCTTGATCTCCTTTTCTTCTTGTTCCTTTTTTCTCTTTCTTCTTTGTTTCTCCTTTTTTTCTTTGTTTTTCTTTCTGTTCTTTTTGTTTTATTTCTCATTGGCTTTGTTTTCAATTAAACCTGTTTTAAAAACTTTGTTTAAACATTCTCTTTGTCAAATAAAAAAGGTCTATCTTTTACTGAACCTCCTTAGATGCAAACAAGAATACAAATTTGATTGAATGAAATTCATGAATCAGCCGGAGTGAATGAAATGATAAACAGAGATTTGCGCCATTTTGTTGGGCGCTAGAGAGCCAGCTAAATTTTCGCGCAAAACCGAATACGCTAAATTTTCCTAAAATTTGTCACTGAAAAACCGGAGAATATATTTTGACTAAAAAATTTCAAAATATGATTTGATCCAAAGATTAAAAAATATATTTTGATCCAAATGTTACATAATGGATAGATATACCTGGTCATTTTTGTAGTTTTTTTCTTCTTAAATCAACGGTAACTCGATGAAAAATCACCGAGAGTTTGATTGACAAACTTTCATCACAAGGGTGTTTCTCTCATTGGCATAGAGAGATCAGGTGATAGGATGAGTCAGGGTGTTGTATACCCCTTTGCTCAGGTGTATATATGGCGAGAAATATATATATATTTGAAAGGAAGGAAAAAACTCAACACCGTTATTCCACATAAATTTATTTCGACGAAAATTGGGACCTTTATAAATCTAAGTTGATTTAAAAAAGCTCCCGAAATCAAGTCTCATCAGATGGATAATCATCAATAAAGGCCCCAATTTTGGTCGAAATAAATTTATTATGGAATAACGGTGTTGAGTTTTTTCCTATTGCTCTGTATATAATCTAAAAAGATTATTATACATTGAGCTCTCTGTAGTGATTTAAAGATTCACTGTATTTGTACATACTGGATCATACAATAATAATACAGTGTGTCTTAGAAATCACATATAAAATCATCCCTTACACCAAGTTTTGGATACCTCACACACACACACACACACACACATATATATATATATATATATATATATATATATATATATATATATTATAGAGAGAGAGAGAGAGAGAGAGAGAGAGAGAGAATAAGAGATGAGATGAGGGTATTTTACTTGTTAACTCTGATTACAATTACTGCTAATTCGGCCGCCATCTTCTTCAGGGTCCGATTCTTTGGGCTGCTTTCTACTTTCTCGTTCGGGCTGGTCATCTCTTGTTTTAATTAATCAATTAACAAGACTTGTTGTTTTTCTCCTAAGTCTTTTATTTAAAACAACCCAGTCCAAAAAACCGCAGTGGTGGATAAACGACATCTCGAGAGCCGACGACAGCGTCCGCTCTCGACTAGAATCTAGTCGCACCTCAACTAAAACTTCTCACGCATCTAATCGCGCGCTAACGGAGGGGTTAAGTCAGTGTCAACACTAATCAATCATAATCCTAACAGTTTTGGAAATTTCCCACTTAACTCTCTTCGATTTTGAATCTAAGAACTCTGGTTCAAAAATATTCTTACTACAGAACGTACATAATTCATTGACTATTCATGAATTATGTAACATGGGAAAGTAAAATTAGAATTAGTCAGAGCTGAGCTAGTGACCATTAAGTCTAGGCGTATGATACCGTTTCTGTGCTAATTCTCATCGCTCACAGGTTAAGAATGTATCGCAGAACCGGGGTTATAAAAGTGTCTACACAAAAAATGTCTCCGTGTTCCCGATTAAATAAGAACAAAGATGGAATGCAAGCAAGCAACTTCCATCTCACCCCCGATGAAAAAGATATTCAACCCGACACGAAGAGATACACGAAAAAATGTCCGACCCGACATGAAGAAATACAACCAGGCACGAAAGAGAAGCAGCAAAAGAAGATGACATTAGAATTTAATAATGTAACATAATAGAGAGAGAGAGAGAGAGAGAGAGAGAGAGAGAGAGAGAGAGAGAGAGGAGGAGAGAGAGAGAGAGAGAGAGAATGGAAGAGCCAGTAGGTTAACATAGAACATTTTTAGGATGAATCAGCACAACGCCACATTGAATTTTTTCTACTGGTCGAGAAGTGTCACGTGGGGAAGGGGGAGAGAGGAAGAGTAAGAGGTGAGAATGTAAGGGGAGTTTGGAACGTTGTGTTGACAGAGTGAGACGTGGTCTCTTACTCAGTGCAGCTTGGCTTGCGGGAAAATAAAAATTCCTTGAGAAAAATAGATGTCACCATGTGTTTATTTTCTAAAAACTATAAATGGCACAATGCAAGGAGTCCTCCAGCACCCCAAGCTGGTTCCAAACGTAAAGTATCAAATAATGCCAACATCAACTTAACATCAGCCCAGCACCAGATTCGAGCCTCTCCAAGTAGCACAGAAAATTAGATAAGTATTCGACGATTATTTTTGTTATCAATACGTCATCACTCCATTCTCAAATGAGAGCCGTAACTTTACAATAAGAGGCTATGCTACACAAATGTTTAAAAATATATTTTGACCTCAAAATATATTTTCACCGAATGACTTTCAAATATATTTTCTACACCACTATAAACTTGGAAGAAAAATCAAAAATAAAAGAAAAGTAAATACATGGATGAATCCAGACTTAACCAAAACAGAATGGGAGCTTTATTTTAAAAAGACAAGATGAGAGATAAGAAAGAAAAACAAATAGAACAAAAATAATACAACAGAAAATCAAAACAAAGGAAACGCTATTAACGTAAAGAAAAACGTAGAAATTTTAAAATATTGTATACAAATGTTAATTCGTTAAGAAACAATATAAGAGAATTAAAATTGTTTGCTAACAAAAATAAAATTATGTATATTACAGAAACACATTTATTTGTGTAAAATGTAAAAGAAACGGAAATAGAAATACCAAATTTTAAATTAATTCGAAAAGATAGGAAAAATAATACAAATTTTAGAGGGACTGCTATCTATGTACATACAACTTTTTAAAATAGCAAAACTGAACTGATTCCAAAAAACTGAGTCTTTGGTTTTAAGAATAACTGATTCTAATAACGAAGCTTTTGATATAATATGTATCTAATACTTGGCACTGACAATTTATTTTCTCATTTTCATTTTAAAAACGAATTAAATTAATTAAATCGATTATTTAAGGTTAAAATTTTTGTCTAAGTCGAAAAGTAGTAACATCAGTAAAAAAGGCAAAACAATATTACACATGTCGTTTATTTTTAATTCATTTTTAACTATTATTTTTGGTCAATCTTGCACAAATATATTGTAAAGATGGTCATTGTTTTATATACCACCGGAGTAAAAAAAAAAGACTACATATTATTTACGATTTAAGGCTTATAACAGATTCTTCTTAGAAATCCATAACAAAAAACAATAAATACATACAACTACTGAAGAATTGAGAACTTTTAAATGAAATATTATTTTCTTTTTGATTTAAACGCGCAGAAAAAAGACACTCTAAAAAATTATTGTGCAGTGTTTACAAAAAATGACCAGTAGAAAATTGACCGGAAGAAAATGTCACGGGACCTCTCTTCCAATGTTAGACCTAAGTTATTGAAAAAAAATTGTCAAAATCAGGGAATTATCTGATTTTAATAAAATTTTCTGTGTTGGCTTATTAATAAACGAATTCTTTTTTTAATTACTGAATTGTTTCAATCAAACTGACTTAATGGAAATAAATCGAAATTCTTTAAAATAAATATTACCACTGCTGCCTACCATAACCGAAATAATTTATTATACCTAATTAATATATAAATTCATTTAAAATATGAAACGCCTAATTTTAAGCTTCAAATTTCAAAATTTTAAATTCTAAAAACAAATATTTATTTAATAACCACTTTATTCTATTATTGTTATCTAATAATTTTTGTAGAAAGCTCTATTGAATATTTAGCCACCCCTTTTAAATAGAACAAATATCGATTTGAATTTTTTTATTTCATAAGAAATTTAAATAATTTATTAGAAAATTAAATAATTATCGAAAGAATAAAAAAGATCTCGAAAAATTATTTTTTCAGTTTTTACTTTACATTTAATTTTCCGATTTTCGGTACTTATTTTCTACCAGGATAACTCCCTTAAGATATGTCTCTTCTATTCACACTTTTGGTCTTTTTATTTATACTGTAATTAGTTTCAAAAGTATATAACCAGTACCGATATTGTGCGCCCCAAAAATAAGGGGGTGCGGTCAAAGTTAAGTGACCTGAAAAGTTTTGCAATAAATAACTGATGCATTATAAAATTTATTCATTCATTGATAAATCAACACTGAAAATGTCATTAAAATCGGATAATTCTCTGATTTTTGGTAAACATTTTTTTCAATCGGATGGGTGTGGGGGTACATTTATTTTGTAATATACAGACTGTACGCCATCTTTGACAGTGCTGAGTATATACAGATCACCAAATTTGAGTAAAGAAGACTATTAAAACATTCTAGAACAATTGAATATTATATTATAAAATATTCTAATGGTCGGAGATTGGATAAATGGGTTAGTAATGTACGCTGTAAACTCAATTAGTCAAGATTTTAGATTACAAAACGAATATTTCGATCATCAAAAAAATGATTCTGTATTGGTTTATAGAAGAATATACTAGATATAAACTAGAGGGAAATAGATTAGAGAATGTGAAATTGGATCAGGTTTTTTCAAGTAATGATTGTTTAATAGATGTAAGTTTAATGTCTATTTTAGGAAAGTTTCACCAAGTAATTGAAATAGAAGAAAGTGAAATCGGATTTTGAATATATAAATAAAAAACAACGAAATTAGTCCACGCTTAAAGAAGAGTTAGTATCGGAAAAGCGAGAAAATATTAATTGGATTTACAGTTCTAATACTCTAAATGTTAATTAAATGTGGAAAGAATTAAACAGAACGATAAAATCAATAATGAACAATAGTTCTGAGTCTCATACAAAAAAAAAAAAATAATAAAGATAAAGCTTGGAAAGAATTGGGAATTATATGTAGTATGGAAAATTAGCAAAATACTTTAAGAAAGCAAAACGAATACGAAAAAATGGAAATAAATGAAAAGTTAAAACATAAAAACAAATACAAACCAGTATTATTTGGATTATTCGGACTATTGTCCTCATCTTTATTGTTATCTGTACAACGTTTCTCCGGCATTCTTCAAGTATTTGTTGTCGGACGCGGGAATCTTCTCGAACTCGGGAACCTTCTTTCCGAACTTGGGAACCTTCTTGTTGTAATCGGGAGCCATCACGGCACTTTGAATCCAACCCTTTTATTCAGAGAAATAATTGTAAACCCTTATTCAAACTAGCAAATATATTCTCCCTCCAGGCGCAAGTATTTAAGTTTTAATGTAATAAAATATTATATTAAATTAGAAAGGCTAATGAAACTAAATAAGAATGCAGATAAAAAGACTTGAAACAGAGGAGAGTATAATCGAAAAATAGAACAATTGAAACTTACTCTTCCATCACCCTCGTCTTTCATTGCTAAATTTTCCTGATTTAATTATTTAGTTAAAATAGGAGGTAAAGAATAAAATTAATTAAAATAATTTTAAGATTTATTGAAGAGACTTTTGCTCATATTCATTAAGATAAAACCAAACAATTACAAATCAATAATACCAAGCACATATTTATTAAAATCAAATTTTTAATATCAATAGGCATATTTATCCTTCCCCTTCACACAGTAAAAAGCTATTTGCTTTATATATAAATACAATTGCATATTATTGTATGTAGATAAGACCAACAGTATTAATAATGTAAAACATTTTTATTAATAATTGAGGTTTAGATAAATTTTATTAATAATTGAGGTTTAGATAAAATCATGGAGAATGTGATGTAAATAATTAAGGGAATTATGACTTGAATAATAATATAGTTTCGGTTACTGACAAACACACAATCTCCATTATAATATGATAATACCCTTGGGAAAGGTATGAATCCATTCTCCCTCCAGCTATGGGTAAATAGCAGGGTAGACTGGACTATTTAACCATGGCTAGGTAACCAGTCTAGGATAAGGAAAACTCTGAATTAAAACCTGTTAAACTTTCCTTAAGAAATTGATCTTGTGTCACATCCTGCTCGTTCGGAGGGGTTGGTAAATATATATAAACTCAAAAATGCCAGTACAGTAAAAAGAAATGATAAAAAGGTGATTTAACGGAAGTGCCAGTTGGTATGAGAGGGTTCCAAAATTATAGAGGAGCTAAAAAGACATAAAACTATAAAATGAAAACTTGAGCATTTCTAAAAACGTAGAAAACATTGTTATATACTTTTTACAGATGTAACTATGAAAGTAAAAATGGTAATAATTATTCTATAACACAGTATATATCCCCTGATGTTTTTCATGTATCAGTACTTGGACCAAGTTAGATTTTAGTTAAAGTATGAGACCTAATGGAATATTGAGATTATAAGGTCATACAAATAAGAGTAATAAAACTAATAAAAGAAGTAAAATGATCACAGGGAGAGATTAGAAAAATTAGGATTAACTACTTTACTGGAAAGAAGAACGAGAGGTGATCTAACTGAAATTTTCAAAATAATAAATAGAATTACTAATTATGGTAGACACTTTTAATATTTCTCTTCGAACTGGACACTTACTCTCAAGGCAGATTTCCAAAATTCGTCTATTAACAAACTGGATTTTTTTTGCTAATGGAACAAGTTGCCTAATCAGATCAAAATAGCAATAGTGTACAAAATTTAAGAAGAATAACTTATAAGGGTATTTTTAGGAACTATCGGATAAATTATTTAACAAAATTTGATTTGTAAATATATATTATATTAACAGTGTATATGTTCTGTACAAGGATTTTTTTGTTAAAGGTTGATATGAGAAGATAGAAAAAAGGCAGATGCCCAAGGAGACATAACAAACAAATAAATAAACAAACAATAATAATAATGCTACTAAATGGTCTATACACAAACCTGAACCTGTCCTAGAGAATAAAATCCTTTAGGGCTTTGAGATACAGACGGATCACCTTATTCAAGCTAGGAGACCAGATATAGCGTTAATTAACTAAAATAAAACTTGTCATCTCGTGGAATTTGCCGTCCCAGCGGATCACCAATTGAAGGTGCCAGATAGACAGATACTTGTGACTGGCCAAGGAGCTGAAAGAACTGTGAAACATTAAGGTAAAGTCATGACAATTGTAATTGGGGCCATTAGAAGGGTTCTGTAGGCTAAAGTCATTTTGTCATAAAAACGCATTTTAGGCCAATTTTGGGTACACCTAATATATATATATCCACAGACACCGTGTTTCGACGTATCATGTCTCCCCAGTGTGGCTAGACTTAGCAGATTACCTCCATCCGGGATCGAGTCGAAACGTGACCGATTTTTCATCATTTAGTCCTTAACCCGTCCGGCGTCAGCTCTAACAAGCGAGGAACAGATTTTTTACTGATAAATACATATATATGTATATATGTCAAGGTCACCTATCCGTTAATAGGAGAGCCGTGATTAAGCGTACACGGTGACAGTCGACTAAATTCCCTCCCAAAGAGCTCTACCAGATGTGGGAGCATATATTAGTCATACACAGATACCGAGTTTCGATGTTTACGTATCATCAGTGTGGCTAGACTTAGCAGATTACCTACAGCCGGGATCGAAATCCGACCGATTTTTTATCAGCCAGAGTCCTTAATTTATATATATATATATATATATATATATATATATATATATATATATAAGAGTTTTATAATTTGCTTGAAGCATTGTGTTTATATTGGTTCGGGTTGGTTTTGAAGACTATCATAATTCAAGTGTAAATAAAAAGGGAAAAAAGGAAAAAAAGAAAAACATCATAGTTACCTTATTTTTTCTTTACACTTGCATTGTGATAGCCTTCAAAACCAACCACCAACCAATGTATATATATATATATATATATATATATATATATATATATATATATATACTAGCAAAAGTACCCGCTTCATGACCGGACAAAAAATTAGGAACACCATAGAGTGAGTGAGGAAAAAACAGGTGCAAGGGAGAAACTAAGAGGAACATGATTTATCAAATTTAAAAAAAAAAAGCGCCGAGGATTAGGAATTTATTTTATTTTCGTTTACATTTAAGATTTTTTTTTTAATGCATTCCTTAACTTTATTAAAGATTTGACGATAAACAAAGCTAAGAATTAGTGTATTATAATATTCGTTTATTTTAAGAATAGCCTCTTTTTGTTTACAATAAATTTTGTTTAATAAATAAGTATTCTATTTATTTAATGTAAAAATTAAATTATATGTAAAATTTCGCACAAAATAAGACTTTTTTTGTGAGCGAGACTAATGTTGATAGGACTGTTTTGTTTTGAATAAAAGATAATAAAAAAACAACTTCAAAAACCTTACAATAAAAAATAAGATTCCATAGAAAAATAAATAACAGTTTATTTAATGTAAAAATGTAAACTATATGTAAAATTTCGCACAAAATAAGACTTTGTTGGTGAGCGAGACGAGTGTTTTGTTTTTGTATAGAAAGGTTCTAAGAAACCAAAACAATTTTAAAACCTTAGGATGAAGAAAAATAATTTTATTTTTTTTATTTTTGAAACAACTTTATTTTTTAAGCAAGCTTCCTTGCCTGTTTCATATGAAATTTGTCCGTTTATTTCCTTTTTTTACCGTATAAAAACGTAACAATAAAATGCTAAGAATTAAATACTTACAATTGCTCGTATTACAATTTTTTTTTCTAAAACTCTTTTGTACATACGAAAAAATTAAATACTGATTGAAAATGGATATGTTTTATTCTAAAATGAAAGTATTAATAATAAAAACAAAGTTGAGTTATTATTAATCGTTAAATTAAATGTTTTCGTTTATTATTGTTATTTACTTCGCTTTAAAAAAATCAATCGATAAAACCATATACAAATTATATATTTGGAAAGATTATTTTATTTTATTTCTAACTAAATAAATATTTCTAAGATTAGACCGTTGTTACGCGAGAAATTCGAGCTGAATCGATTAGGGTACAAATTTGTCAACTTCAAATTACCATTTTAAATCACTGCTGAATATAGGCTGCAATCCGCGAAATTTATTTTATTTTATATTAGCAGCAGCAGCAGCAGCTATGCCACGTTTATCGCAAATTGTTTGATTTTTGTATAATTAATCAATTATATCCCTTAATCAGTAAAAAAAAAAAAAACTATAACCAAACTTGGTGGGTTTCTTAGTTATAAGATTATCAATGTGTATGCGAAATTTCGAATCTGAATAACATCTCGTTTCTGAGTTATAAGACACGTACATACCACACTTTCTTATATATATATATATATATATATATATATATATATATGACGAAATTGTTGTAGAAACATACATTTTGGATAGTTTTAAACAGACTACAGCCACAAATAGAAAAGCTGAAATACAGTGAAAGAAATAAGGAAATAATAATTCAGAAAAAAAAAGAAAAAGAAAGAAAGAAGGTAAGCTTGAATGAGTGAAAGGGCTATAAAAACAAGGTGACAGTAAGAGAAGAAAGAAAAAAGAACAGAAGAAAGAAAGAAGGAAGAAAATAATAATCTAAAATGCTAAACACTAAATCCTTGTATGTTACTTTTAATCAAACACACACACACACACACACACACACACACACACACACACACATATATATATATATATATATATATATATATATATATATATTTGTGTGTGTGTGTGTGTGTGTGTGTGTGTGTATAGAATGTTCGGGATAAAATTGACAGTTTCATAAGGAAAAGGAAAAAGTGCTTGGTAACTACAACATTTAATGGATTGTAAAGAAATTCAACAGGCACGGAAATTACACAACTCCCAACAAGTTCCACTCAAGATAACCGCCATTAGCGTCGATCACAGTCTCAATCCTGCTCCGGAATCTGGAGCAAGCCGATGTTACAGTTTCCCTGGGAAGGGTTTCAAAAACTACCTTGATTCTGTCGATTATTTGGGCTTTTGTAGTACTGGAACGGCGATTGATGCCTTTCTCAACAGCGCAACATACATAATAATTCATGGGGTTAAGATCTGGGGAGTTCGAAGGTCAAACATTGGGACTGGTGTAGTCATAAAAATTCGCCGACAACAATTTTTGACTTTTTCCAGAGATGTGGCAGGTGGCTGAATCCTGCTGCCATACATATGGCATTGTTTAGCAGTGTTTAGCAACTCCACGTAGGCATCTGAATTCAACCTGATACTCTCTCTGAAAAAATGTGGAGGGATCACATCACTCACAGAGGATACACATCTGAAAACTATCACAGTGTGGGGTAATTTAGTCTGCATGACACTATAACCCGTCGGTCGCTACTGAGCTAAAGGGCTCACAGAATCTCCGAAATTGGCCGTCAATATCGGATTTTCTGCATCAACCAAGGATTGCAGGGTCTCTATATTTGCCGGAAGTCTAGCCGAATACCCACGTTGTGTTCAGATCTCAAACGACTAGAAATCTGCTATAGGAATCGATTTCCAAGGTTAACAGCGGCCTAGTGGTCACATAAAAAACAACGACTCTTTTTCTTCAAACTTAACAAAATTTATATTCAAATAAAAAAGAATACAAACAATTATTTCTCAAGACTGTGGGAGTGATGGACCCGTAATTAATAACTTCTGGTCTTCTGCAAAGTATTGTGCAAAACAGTTTGTAAATTGACTAAGTTTTCAAATGGTCTTAGCTGAAGTCAGTTTCTCTCGGCTCTCAGTATTTACGTTAATCTTCTCAGCTAGCCCGATCAGCTCATGTGATTCTCAAGCAATCACAACTTCATCTGCTCTCAGGCCTGGTTTGGCTTCATCTGCTCTCAAACAAAAAACGTCTGAGTTAAATAATATTTCAATCGGAACAATTTTATTTCCGGCCGGCATGAAGATATTAGGAATTTTCTCTGCGCCTCCTACTTTAGCAGGGTAACCACCCTCCTCTAGTTCCAACCAGCCAATCGAATTCACTTCCGCCAAATCGATAGGGGCTTCAGTTTTTCCGGCTACTTGAGTGTTTTTTTTAAATACATTTGATTTTCTTTAATTCCGATTTTCAACAAGAGTTTATCTCCTTTCTTAAGTGGGAAGGAAAACAATAAAAATATTCTCTTCCAGACAATCATGGTCAATTTCTTCCGAGCGACATCAGTCTGGTTATATCAAAAGAGCTATCTCCAGCCTCGACCTCTGGATATCTTGTTCCGCGCCTTTAGTCTGGTCACTTCAAAGGACCGTCTCCATCGCCGCCCATTTAAAGATCCTTGCCTCTGGAAGGTCCTCTGCCCACACGAAATTCCCCTTTCGATATGGTAATTTCATAGCTAACATCTGTTTTGATTCTCCGGTCGAAGTTACCCGGCAAATTATATTTCCGTTTTTTTTTTGTTTTTGTTTTTTTTCGTTCTTCCTTTTTTTCTAATTTCAAAACCTGAATCAGATCACAACACGAAGAGTGTCTTTTGGACTGTATGCAAGCCATCTGTTATTCTGCGTGTTGTGCTTTTGATCTTGGCAAAAGTTTTTCTCATCGGAAAAGAACCAGATTGTTTGTGGTTCAGCAGAATGTTTCACTTTGCTCAGAGGTTTCTTCGCCTTTGTCAGACGATTTTCACGGGCCTTTTCTGGGAGCAGGTGACCACTGCGACGCTTGTATGAGTAGTAGCGAAGGTCTTCATTGAGTGCAAGCTTTATCGTAGAGGCTTAAGCATTCAATTCATGCTAGAAAGCCCGAATTCCAATGCCAGGGTCCTCCAACACTTTTTTCTGTGGATTTTCGAACGCAATCAGATCGTCTGCTATATTGCTTTCTTCTAGCCACAGCCTCGTAGTGTCCATTGCAATTTTTCAATTCACGCCTGATTGTTTTTACGGTGTTCAGAGAGCATTGAACAGCAACCATTATCTCGTTATTTTGATGGCCGGTGCAGATCATCACGATACAAGTTATTCTCTTCCATGATTCACGAGGGTTCCATTCATCCATTCTATCTGTTATCACGTATATGAATGAAGAAGGGGCCAAGCTTTTAAATGATGCGCAGTGTGCGTCAATACCTCCAGCCTACTGAGAAAAATAACCAAATATAAGTATGTCAAATTTATCCCGAACACCATATATATATATATATATATATATATATATATATATATGAACAAATTAATTTGTCTGAACTAGTATCTTATAGTCACGTGGTTTAGTATATTGTACTCTCCGCTGTGTCCCACTATATAAGATATCTCTTATTCTTATTTTGTTAAATTATCCTAGTGATACTATTTCTGTCCGTACCACTGAAAAAGAGTACATAAATGTTACTTGCCTCTCTCGGGGATTGAACTTACGAACTGCAAACATTTAACGAACATTTAAACCTGTTATGCTACTGTTTCCGACCAGGATTCCCCAGTGCCAACCAACCCATTAGATTTAATGAAATATATATTTACCAACCCGTCCAAACGAGCAGGATGTGACACAAGGTCAATTTCTTAGGCGGAGTTCAACAGGTTTGAATTCAGAGTTTTCCTTCTCCGAGACCGGTTGCCTAACTAATGTTAAAGAGCCCAGTCTGCCCTACTATTTACCCATAGCTAGAGGGAGAGTAGGATTCATACCTTTCCCAAGGGTATTTGCCCTAAGTGAAATGCAATTACCACGTCCAGGATTTGAACTCGAGGTGACAAGTCCATTTCACAGGACTTAAACCATTACACCACACGCTTCCTACTTAAATGGTCCGATTCGAATTTTCCAGAAATTTGCCAAAATAAATTAGATACAATTGTGTGCAAATAATCTGCATTAGAATTTTAAAGTCGTCGGTGCGGCCTAAAGTCGGTATCAGCCAGTCAGGGAAGGAGTCTATCCCCTTTTCACTAGCGCTAGACCAAGGAGAATATTTTAGCATCTGAGGTGGGGCGCCACACCTACCATCAGCTCCTTACTTTACCGCACAGATCCCTGTGCTACTCATACGCTGATTTGGCGAGGACCGATATCGAACTAGGAACCTTGTGGTTTCTAGCCGAACGCTCTACCGACTGAGCTAACCCGGCTAGGAATACTGGATATCAAATAATTGTGTACAAAAAACCTCTTAAGAAACAACTACAGAAAAGGTCAAATATGAACGCAATTCTCTAACCTCTAGGCATGAAGTAACCCTAGACAGGCTGAGACTCCATTGAAGACATTCAGTCAATCAATCAATCAATCAAAAAATTACTAAAAATATTAGCTAAAAAGAATAATAATAATAAACCGGTTTACGCCCACTAGCCATACTAGTTATGAAATAAATCGAGCAAAGAGCTTGAAAGTATAGATATCATTTTGGCCGATGCTCTAAGCGATTGTCGTCGGCTCAGCGGAGCGTGAAATTTTCAGGAAAGCATCCAACAAGTAATCAAGAAGGAAAGAAAACGCCGCCCAGCTCAACACAATTCAAGCAGACAACGACTCGGTAGTGTTGGGCGCATACAATTAACGGTATAATACTTGTGGACTTCTTGATAAAGAGAAGGAAAAAAAAGAGAAATAAAGATGGCGTCCTAATAAAAACATGGCGTCGAACAAAAACACGAAGCGGGGAAGCTAGAGAGCGGGAAAGACATAATGAACGTCGAAGTAGGACAGAATTAATATCGGAGGAATGAGTTTAATGAATGAGAACAAATTCGTTTGTATTCGTGCAAAAATGCCCCAGCAATTATTTATTGATATTCAATAGCAAGGCTATGTTCTAATTAAGCCAATTTTACTGTTAATTAAAACGTTAAAATCCAATTTTAAAGGCATTGACGAAAAAAAAAAGAAAAAAAAGTCAAATGTTTGCTTTTCTGAAGCGAGTTTTAGCTTTCACAGTTACCATATTTTAAAATGCATACATAATGGAGTCAGCGGAAGGTTAGAACATTCTTGTGCTATAACAGTATGTAATATTTTGAAAAATTGAAAAAACACAAGTTCATAACGATTAATGTTTATCTGGCCTACGCTGCAGTGTTTTGATCTGTTTCAATAGATCTTCATCAGGGCTTTCGTTAGTTTTAGGAAAAATAAATGTATCACAGAAAATAAAACTGCGAGACTCTTTTGCTTTGTCGGTCAGTCTATTTAAAAATGGTTGAATGAAAAGCAAGCTTTCTTGGATGTTTTGAGATATATATATATAGATATAGATATATAGATATAGATATGTGTGTGTATGTGTGTGTGTATATATATATATGTATGTCTATGAAAAAGGGGTGACTTAACAGAGAAGGTGGGGAATGGAGAAAAATTGAGCTAGTTGCAATTTTGACTGACGATAAAATTAACGAATAAGCCATAATTATGAATGAATATAAAAGTGCTCAATATATTTGTAGAGCTGGCTTAGATATTTAATTCTGCTTATAACTGAATTTCCTTGTAGATTAAATCAATTATCAATTTTCACCATTAAATGCCATTAATACGTTCCAGCCCCATAACCACTAATTTTTATTTTATTTGTTATATTCTGTCCCATAATATTTGTTACATTTTGTGTATGAAATTCATAGGATAATGGAACAACCATTACGGGACACAGAGTAGTAATAATAAAACTACTTCTGTCCCATAATAATTGCTGCATTTAGTCTATGAAAGTTATAGAAAAGCTCTATAATAATAAATCATGCGTATGTTGTTTGGTTGGATTTTACGGCATGATAACATCCAAAGTGGAGAAATTCCAAAATGTAGTTTATGTGGAAAAGTGTGTCACTCAAGGGTGGGTCGAGTGAGTCATATGAGAAAACACAAGGATGCAGTGCCAAGTGCTACCGGCCCTCAATATGTCTACTGTGTAACAGATTCTTCAGAAGTCTCAGTGGACTAAAGAATCATCTCCAAGTTCGCAGCCTCTCAGGTGATAATACCCAGGACACCCTTTTTGTGTATGTGGCACGGTCTCCTTTTTCAGCAGGCACCGCTTAGCGTTTTTTTAGGGCATGAGGCCCGTATGCATGAATCCGGTAATATCAATGAAATGAGTACTCCACACTTTTCTTAGCTTCGGAACTGACGTGTCATAATCAAATGAAGTTTAGTGTCATACCCAACACCCCCCCTTTTTTGCGGGGGGGGGCGGGGGCTTACTCTTCTGCCGGAGATACAGTCTACGTATTCTAGGCCCCACCAAGGATATTTTTATACTTATTATGATTTATTGATATTTTTTACATCAGCTCATGATACTCAAACGATTGTCCTGTGTGTGCCAACACCGCTAGCCTCATTATTGTGAATCCAAAATAGTCGAATTTGTTTCTCGATTTCGCCCTACCCTCACGAAAAAAAATCAAATCGATCGAAGCATTAACCCAATCACGAACTCACGGTCAAAATCGACTGATACACGAGTTCAAATCCTGAACGAGACTGCATATCATATAGTGCTTGGAAAGGCATGCATCCAACTATTCCTCTCCAGCTATTGGTAAATAATAGGGCAGACTGGGATATTTAACCTTGCAACCAGTCTATTGTATTGTATTCTCGGAAGACTATATAATTCTTGTGCCCCTGAAGTTATAGCGCCTAACTGTAACTGTGAAGTCCAATGTTCGAAAAACAGCCTCGACCACAGCTATAAGTAAATAATTGGGCAGGCTGGGGTATTTAACCTTGCAACCAGTCTAGGAGAAGGAAAACTCTGAACTCAAAGCTGTTAAAACCACTTAAGAAGTAGACTATGTGTCACATCCTGTTCGTGCGGTGCGGCTGTAAAATATATATACACGCGTGTGCGAGTTTTCATGAGGTCGTACGTGTCTTTAAGACTTTCATATGTTAATATACATAAAACGGCTGTGTCGGTTTGTTTGTGCGTTAGTTTGTCCGGGTCTGGGTTCTACACAACATTTTGTCACTAAAACAACCGTTTCTTCCCGTCTTAAGTAGTATTTACCTCACGCCTTCACAATGAAGGCATGGTTGAATGCAGTTTTAATGATTGCTTGATCTCGTCAGCATATTCTCTTTAAGGGGCAATTATGGCATAAGATAAAAAAATCAAACCCTTTTAGACGAGGGGCTAGATGCTGCCTGTTGGCACAGCTCTCTAAATGTTATATAAAAGTAAGTAAAGTCGTCGGGGCGGCCTAATGTCAGTATCAGCCAATCAACGAGGGAGTCTATCCCCTTTTCACTAGCGCTAGACCAAGGAGATTGTTTTTGCATCTAAGGTGGAGCGCCACACCTACCATCAGCTCCTTTACCGCACAGATCCCTGTGCTACTCATAACGCTGAGTTGGCGAGGACCGGTATCGAACTAGGAGCCTTGTGATTTCTAGACGAACGCTCTATCGACTGAGCTAACCCGGCCCATTTATATCCACATAATATCTTGCGTATATATAATGGGGAGAGAGATAGACAGATAGAATAGAGATGGGATGGGGATTCTTACTCTTCTTCTACTGCTTCTAACTCGTCGGCCGCCATATTCTTCTCAGGCTGACTTCTCGGGTTGATTCCTCTTCGAGTTGTTTCTACTTCTTTATTTCTTCGGGCTTGTCATTTCTTGTTTAGATTATTGGATCCTGCTAACTCGGCCGCCATCTTCTTCAGGGCTTTGCCGTTATGCTTCTTCTGGGGTTGCTTTTCCCTGTTGGTTTCTTCGGATTGGGCTGGTCATTTCTAGTTTAAATTAATTCAACAAGACTTGGTTGGTTTTCTTATAAAGCTTTATTTCAATAACCCAGCCCATCTTTCAGCCGCCGCGGGGGAGACTGACCCTCAGAGCGAGAGGTCTATGCATCTGCTCACCCTGAATTCTCTGGTCTCATCTACACTAAAACTATCTCACGCCTATAATCGCGTGTTCAATTCCTGGACGAAGCTGTTGGAATTTCACATGGCGCTAATACACTTGGGAAGGTATGAATCCAATTCTCTCCAGCTATCAGGGCAAACTGGACTCTTTAACCATGGCTAGGTAACCAGTCTAGGAGAAGGAAAACGAATTCAAACCTGTTAAACTCCGCTTAAGAAATTGACCTTGTGTCGCATCCTGCTCGGCAGAGGGGTTGGTAAATATATATAATCGCGTGCTATCGGAAGGTCAAGCGGAATGTCACCGTTGTCAATAATCGGCCGTGGTAACTTTCCACTGAACTACCGTTCTTCTGACCCTAACGAACTTTATTCAAATATTCTTACTACAGATACGTACATAATTCATAAGTTGCCTATGAATTATGTAACATAAAGCCACATTTTTCATTGTATGTATTTACCCAACCCTTCCTTCAAGGACAGGATCTTACATAATGTCAGTTTTTTAAGCTGAGAAAATCTGGGCTGAATTCATATCTTTCCTTCTCCAATATTGTTGCCTTAGCAAGGCTAAAAGATATGATATGATCTATATAGCTGGAGGAGAACAGAGGGGTCCATGTCTTTCAAAAGGGCATTAGCACGAAGTGAACCGCAATCAGCCTCGTCCAGGATTTGAAGTCGGTTGCTGATTCTATTTCCTACGACGATAACCGTTACGCTAAGCAACATTCGAAGTTATTCATTGTAAAGCTTGTGGCAAACTCAAGCTATCACAACCAGTTATCTTTCTCTCCCTTCTCTCTCCCACAATGTAGCTGTATACCTATATATACTTTCTTCACGTGATTTTTAAAAAAGTTCTTTTTCGAACATTTAAAAAATCTCCGCGTTCCAACGAATTTTATTTTAAAAAATAAGGATTTACTCTGAGGAAGGTCGATATTTCCTTGTGTGCAAAATATTTCTACATTTTTCTATTATTATTATTTCATTTCATTTTGTTATTTAAAAATAATAATAGATTGAATAATGTACACATGGATAAACTCCTGACCGAAACACGAGTAAGTTATACTAATTAAAATAATCCTGTTTTATCCATTCTATACTTTCTTTCTTTATTTCTCTTTTCAACATACCGTCGGATTCACTTCCTTTTCATTTTACACACCTATAGGTCTATATTCACATCTACCTACCTATCTACCTACCTAGCTATGTATCAATGTATCTGTTCATTTCTCAGTCTTATAATCTATCTATCAATCTATCTATCTATCTATTATCTATCTATTTTATAATTTCTCTCTCTCTCTCTCTCTCTCTCTCTCTCTCTCTCTCTCTCTATATATATATATATATATATATATATATATATATATATATATATATCAGTTGATTTCGCAGTCCCTTATAATCTATATATTATCTTATTATTCATAGTTCTATCTCAGCCTGGTCTAATCTTTTCCCCTTCTCTCTCTCTCTCTCTCTCTCTCTCTCTCTCTCTCTCTCTCTCTCTATCTTATTGAACCAAAATGTGTTTGTGTACGAAGTTTTAGATGTAGACAAGCGCAATATAATATTTTTAGCAGCTAAGACATTACTTTAGCTAAACGAGGGTCCACAAGGACTCAAAGAGATATGAGGTGGAGCGGCAGAGAGAAAAGATCGGAGTTGGTGGGGGTGAGAGAATCAGAGAGAGAGAGAGAGAAAGAAAGAGAGAGAGAGAGAGAGTGAGTGTGAGAGAGAGATGGGGGGGGGGAACCAATGTCGACCAAATGAAGCAAGTGAAGAAATGGTCACATTGATTCTTAAATTGGAATTGCCGAAAGTGGACGAAAGCGTGAGTAAAGAGTTAGATGGGGAGGTAGGGTGCGCGAAGGAGAACGGCAGGAGAGACGAGATCGAAAGACTGGTGGGCGTTGGGGAGGTAGAGTAGAGTGTGAACCAGCAGTGCAAAGAGCCGGGAATGAAACGGTTATGTGCCGACGCGGCAGTAATATGACTGTAAACAAAATCAACAAGCAATTAGTGGGTCGGTCCGGGAACGAAAGGACGGTGGCTAGAAACGGAGAAGGAAGTGTTGGCCAGCAGAGCGTGAACACTTCCCTCGTTGGTGGACCGTGTCCAAAACTCGCCAAAAGAGGGATAGGGAGTAGAGAAAGTGGACAAGAGAGAGAGAGAGAGAGAGAGAGAGAGAGAGAGGAGAGAGAGAGAGAGAGAGAGAGGAGGAAGGGAGATAGGTAAGATGAAGGAAAAGAAGGTAAGGGCGTACGGTATTCTACAGGGAACGTGGCCTGGGGGTCACTGGGGCTGCCGAAGCTGCAAAATTGCGAACGGCTCTACATCTGTCAGTGTAGCTGGGCATTTATTAGCTGAATGGAGGAAAAGATGTTTATGAATTAAGAGTATTTACTAGATTTAACTTAGTCTGTCACAGGCCAAAATAATGCAGCACCCGGTGAGAATCAAACTCACTGATAAGAGACTGATAAACTCACCTAATAACCACAATTTATTCATTTACTACCTTAGTCCTCGGAAAACTGATATAGACTGGCACAAGGCTATATTTGAGGAGCACTCAGTGAGAATCAAACTCACTAATAAGAGTCTGTTTAACTAATTTGGTAACCATAATTTATTTGCTAGCGTATTCTGACAGAAAGCTGCAATACACTGGCCCCAGGCTACATTTAAAGCGCACTCAGTGAGAATCAAACTCACTAGTAAGAGACTGCTGAAGTAGACTGGTATCCATAATTACTCGCGTAATCTGTCAGAAAGCTGCTATAGACTGGCACAAGGCTACATTTTGTTGTAACCCAAGAAAGGTTACTAAATAAGAAATAACCTGAGGGAGTTTGGAAATGAAATGGAATATTTATAAAATTAACAAAATACAAGAAGGAAAACCACTGCTAGTGATATAATACTACTCAGTCAACACAATACTCCCGTATTTATAAAGATTGGGACGTACCCATTAATGTTCATAGGCAGGGTATATACACATTTTAGGCGCACTCAGTGAAAATCAAACTCCCTAGTAAGAGACTGATTAACTAACTTAGTAACCATAATTTATTTACTAGCGTAAAGCTGCAATAGACTGGCACAAGGTGACATTTGAAGCGCGCCCAGTGAGAATCGAACTGAATATCAATAGTCTAACCTAATCATCATCAAGTCGCGCTGACTGAACGGATATCCATGACTCGTTTTCCCTTTCACTAATCGTCTCTATCAGTCATCACACCTGGCCGGTCTTCCGCACGGCATCCAGAATCCGCACAGGGCTGATTGATTTAGGTTTTCTGCTGATCGGTCTACACTTGTATGTCAATGTGTACGTGTCCGCAGGAGAATCTCTTATGAGTTCGTTTATGCTTCTCCAGCAGTGTCCAGCATATCTTGTTCGTCTTATTTGGATGATTTATGTGATAGGAGACAGGTGGCCTTACAGCTGCTTCTTTGTGAGGTCCTACTTCCAAGTTTTGTTTAAGGAAGCACGCATCATCCTTGTATAGTTCCCATTTAGCTTTTTCTCACAGTGCTTCGTTAGAGTCCAAGTAGTGCAACAACACAGTAGCACTGACACGGCTACAACCTGGACGAATTTTTGCAACAGAATAGCAAGTTTACGATGAGTGGAGATGAAACGGTTAATCACAGAACAAGCGAATGCACAAAAAGAGTACAAGACTATTCCCGACTGGATGGGAGAATTGATCGGCTGGGAATGGTCCAAGAAATTAGAATTTAACCATACTACCAAATGGTATATTTACAAACATCGCAAAAAGTGAAATAATAATAATAATAATAATAATAATAATAATATAATAATAATAATAGACTAGAGGAATTGAAAATCAGGGGAGGAATCGGGATCATCTAAACAACAGCATTGTTAAGATCGGTTAGAATACTCAAAAGAGTCCTGGAGACCTGAGGAGACTTACTGTCACTCAGAATCCAGTGAAAGACCATCAGCTTACGCTGGTGTAAAAAACACGCATGGATTGAAATAATAATAATAATAATAATAATAATAATAATAATAATAATAATAATAATAATAATAATAATTGGCATGGGCAGTCTTTCAATGTGTATATCTAAGGGAGTGATGATCTGTAAAAAATAAAAATGCTTTTGATAAATATTTTGATTGACAATGTTATTTGTAAATAAATACGCTGTCAATTCATGTTAATATTTCAATTCAGCCATTATTTCAAATCGTTGTTTCAGGTTAGAGGTGGGGGGGTAGAATGTTGAATTGTGGTTATCGGAGATGGGGGTTTGCGTTTTAAGGAAGGTGAAACGGACGACATCAGTTGTCCATGCACGAGAATACGGCAGCCCCACTGACAGTGGATAGCGCGTGGAGAGGGAGAGGAGAGGAGGAAGAGGAAGAGAAGGAGGAGGAGAGGAGGGGGAGGAGGGCGTAAATTAGTTGTGACAACTGCACTTCATTACATTGGTTAATTAAGGCTGCCATGTTATTATTCCATTGTGGCTATAGCGGTGGCGGCGGCGGCAGCAGCAGCGTTAGAAAACCCCCATCCTCGTGGTGGCAGCAGTGACCCTGCCGAACAGGGTGATAGGCGAAAGTAAAGGGGAAAAAATGGTTGGAAAGGTTTGTGTATGCAAGTTTTAATCGGACATATTACTTCATCAGTGTCTTCCTGAAAAAGGACATTGCACGTGTAAGTGTATGCGTAGGTGTGCTCATGTGTATGCTTGGTACCTGTATGTGCACATGTGTACGCGCACGTGTGTGTATATGCGTGTGTGGGGTGATGCATGTTTCATGCTCATATGTGCTCATGTGTATGCGCGTATGTATGTGCGCACGTGTACGAGCGAGTGTATGCGCGTATGTATACGTTCGCATGTATGCGCGCTTATGCTGTGTGTCATGTGTACATATACAGGAGTATGCGTATATGTGTGCGTGTATGGGTGAACGTGAGCGAAAGTCTATGTTGTGCGAGTATGTATAAACATGAGTTAAGTGCGCGATGTGCACGTACGTGTATTTGATGTACAATATGTATGTGTGTGCCGTGCGTGTATAGATGGTATGTATGAGAAAATGTGCTGAGCTTTATGTATACGTAGAAGAGCATGTATGTGTGCGTGTGCTATATGTATTTTTCACTATTAACATCCCTTCTTAGATGTGTGTGTGATGTGAGGGGATGTTTGAATATGCGCAATGTGTATGTGTGTGGATTGTGTACCTCCTTGAGTATCTGTCATGTGTGTGCGCACATATATACGTGATTAGTACTTAAATGGGTGACTATTTAACAAACAGCAAGTACACTAAGCAGCCAAAGGCTTGTGTGACATATCTCAGTAAAGCTTAGTAAATAAATACGTAATTTCTTGTGAGGGTAATGATATATATATATATATATATATATATATATATATATATATATATATATATATATATATATATCAGACAAATCATTCATAACATTAACCACAACAAAAAAAAAATAGCAAACTCAATAGCTCCATCCAAAACATATATTACCGTAATCAGATGCACCGAAACTATAAACTGGACGAAACTGCGTTAAAAAGGTTAATACGTAATAATGTTTCTTCAACCGACATCAACAGAAAAGTAAAGCTAATTATCTATTACCAAAAGTTTAAAACCGCCAATCTTGTCACATGCAATAACTCATACCCTAAAACCACTCGTCTTAATGAGACCAATATCGTGTATAAATTTAAATGCCCAATAGGAGACTGTCTCTCCAAAGTTAAAAGCACGTATATTTGTCACACGATGACCACATTATCACGCAGATTAACGCTACACCTAACTGATACAAGCTCTATAATGCAACACTTAAAATCACATTCATGCTCCCACCCTTTACCTACCGAAAGATTTTAACTGAAAATACACTCACACTACACAAAGAAAAAAAGAAACAAAAACTTCAAATAATCGAAGCCCTATATATCAAACAAAACAAACCCACCTGAAACAAGATAAACTTTGAAACAAGTCAACATGTCCTCAAATACCTATAATTTCCCGCCTATCCTCCTTCCACCATTCTCTTTACATTCTTACAAACTTGTGACACCCCCTACAAATTTCTACTGCCACTGTTCGTTTAAACGGAACTTGTGAACCCCTCCTAGAAAAAAAAAATAAAATGATCTTTCTAAATATGTAATTTACATGTGTTTTTAACCATTGAATTATTTTTTTACAGCTAGTTAAAAAAAATATTTTGCTTCGGACAGCCTAGAATTCGAAGTATGATTTTTTTCATGCTAAATTTTAACGAAAAATCAAATCTTATTTATCGCAATCTTTTTATTCCTATCTTAAAAATATTCCCTTGGTTAAAAATAAAATAAAATAATCTTTCTAAAAATATAATTTGTATTAGTTTTCATATATTGAATTATTTTTTACAGCAAATTAAATAACAAATCAAACGAAAACTTTTAATGATAACTCAACATTTTTATTAATACTTTCATTTTAGAATAATCAGTAAAATATTTTTTGTTAGAAACTATTCATGAAATAAACATTATTAAATAAATACACGAAATATTCCAACTACAAATAAGGTGATGTTTACTTATTAGCAACTTTGTTAATTTTCGGGGTTAAAGAGGGAAATAAATCAAACTGATAAATTCTCCAACAAGGAATTTAAATTTGTCCAAGTGAATTTAAATTTGTCATATGTATAAAAGAGTTTTAGAAAAAATAAACAAATAAAATACTATTATAGATAAAAATTGAATACAGACAATTGTAAATATCTAATTCTTACTCCTCAACAGAGGTGGAGCCGGCGTGTTATACAGTCCCAGGCGACAGACCTAAATGAATAAGGAAGTTTAATACCTAGCTCCTTAAAATTGTTACTTTTTTAGGGTAAAAACGAAAATAAACTAAACGAATTTATTTTTATCACTTTAACGCAGCAAGCAATTGAATTTAATTTTTTGTCATATATACAAAAAGTTTTTGAAAAAAATATATTTCAAAACACTCAAGTTTAGGAATACATAAAAAAAATATTTTTTAAATGTAAACAAAAAGAAAAATATTTCCTAAAATAAACAAACATTGTACTATACGAATTATCAGCGATTTTAAAAATTTGATTCATCATTTTCCTCTCTTTTTAAAAAAAATTGATAAATCATATTCTCTCTATTACTCCCGTTTTCTCACTCTCTCTCTCTCTGGTGTTCCTAATTTTTTTTATAGTCCGGTCATGGACCGGGTACTTTTGCTAGTTGTGTATATAACAAAAAAGATGAGGACAATAGTCTGAAAAATCCAAATAATACAAATGATCAAGCCTCATCTAAAATAACATTCTCGCATCCCAAAGCACACTTATTTGTGATTGAAACCAGCGGCGACTTGTTAGAATAAATTTAATCTATAATAATTCAAGATATGTGAGAGGGAGATTAAAAAAATTATCGGCACTCTTGTTTTATGGAAGCCAAGCTAATCGTGGATGATTTGATAGTCAGAAAAATGACTTATTTGCATAGCTTATTTGCAGAGAACAAGCTTCCTCATCGATGATAACTCACGGGTACGCCATAATCATCTTTCGAGCTTGCTGAATCTTCTCATCAGTGGTGGATGTTGACGGGCGTTCTGCTCCCTCTTTGTGCGTCAAGTTTGTCTGGACACTTTTAAACATCCCTGTCCACTCATATACAGTGACAAGCGATAGTGAACTTGTCCCCGTATTGTGCTAAAGGCCTCCAATGAATTTCAGCCCCTGACACTTCTTCAGATCAGAGAAATCGGATCACTTCTGTGGTGCATACTGCCAGTGGAGTAAAGACAGTAAGCAAAATAGCACGATCAGACTCAAACTTTGATCACGGGACCACAACAGTGCCAACGATAAACACGCATGCGCAGAACAGTGTGACAATAATAAAGATATGTTATGGCGAAATTGCAGATAATATTGATAAATATATCTGATAAAGGGGGATGTTAGATTTATTTTACTTTTTGCTTAATTTAGACGACAATTTACACATCGCAGCATCTAAAGTGAGAAAACGAATATATATATACATATATATCTTTGAAGGGAAGTAAAAACTCAACACCGTTATTCCATAATAAATTTATTTCGACCAAAATTGGGGCCTTTTGGTCGAAATAAATTTATCATGGAATAACGGTGTTGAGTTTTCCTTCCTTTCAAAGATAAATATTGCTCTGTATTTAATCTAAAAAGTTTATTATACATTGAGCTCTCTTTAAAGATTCACTGTATTTATACATACTGGATCATACAATAATAATACAGTGTGTCTTAGAAATCACATATAGAATCATCCCTTACTACCAAGTTTTGGATACCTCACATCTATATACACACATATATATATATATATTATATATATATATATATATATATATTCGTTTTCTCACTATAGAGGATGCGATGTGTAAATTGTCGTCTAAATTAATATATAATACTTATTTATGATAATTATATATAATAATTATTATAATAATTATATATAATAATTATTTATTTATCATTTATAATAATTATATATATATATATATATATATATATATATATATATATATATATGTGTGTGTGTGTGTGTGTGTGTGTGTGTGTGTGTGTGTGTCTGTATGTGTGTGTGTGTGTGTGCGCGTATTTTTGGACAATTCACATATAAAATTGAACCTACCTTGAGGAATCCTGAAAGACAATAAAAAAAATCTAAATGCTCAAAAGATCACTGAGCTTCAAGTCAGTGTTATAATGAGTATAAAGAGCCTAATACGTTAGTAGAGCGGATTTAGTATTAAGGTGTATATAGAAATAACCTACACAAGTTTCACCATAAAGGATCTTCAGGGTTAATTGCAATGAATTCATCAAAATATTCGCAGTGAACTTCAACTTTTCAACAGTCATAATTGCATAATTCCCTTCCGCAATTGCCTGAAATTAAACAATATCTTGATTAATTCATTGCAATTAACCCTGAAGATCATTAATGGTGAAACTTGAATAGGTTAATTCTATATACACCTTAATACTATATATATATATATAATATATATATATGTATATATATATATATATAAGGGCCTGGTTAGCTCAGTCGGTAGAGTGTTCGGTTAGAAACCACATGGTTTCTAGTTCGATTTCGGTCCTCGCCAACTCAGCGTATGAGTAGCACAGGTATCTGTTCGGTAAAGTAAGGAGCTGATGGTAGGTGTGGCGCTCCACCTCAGATGCCAAAAAACAATCTCTTTGGTCTAGCGCTTGTGAAAAGGGGATATACTCCCTCGCTGATTGGCTGATACCGACATTAGGCCGCCCCGACGACTTTACTTACTTATTTATATATATATTATATATATATATATATATATATGGTGGTCTAAATTATTTACAGCAATCACACTTGAAGCCTCGGTTTTGAGAGGTGATAATTTTTATAAAAGTATAAAACACCGAATTAAAAGGCAATCATTTCGTGGAATTTTTGCTTCTTTAACTCGAAATTTCGCGCCATCCTCTCTCATTCCATTCGCTGGAGTGCTTGGAACGACGACGTCATCGTCAATCCCAAGTGTTTAAACGATCGCTTTGCAAGTTAGAAACAGATAGCAAAGGCATCAGAGAATCGAAACAGACCTTAAACATGAAGAATAAATTTGCTTAACGCTTGAAGGAAGTGAAGAACGACCGGTCGATAAATAAAAGAGGCCAATAGAAAGGCAGGAGGGGTGGTTTGCGAGGAAATCGGTGAGCGTTACTTTTAATTATAGTTTTATGATCATTTAGGTGAAAGACGCTCAGTGCCACGCTAGGACGCCCCCTCGCGGACAAAATCCACAATCAAATTATACCGTTGCCATCGTCGTGCGGAATCCGCTGGACGATAGCAGCGCCATCTTGTTTTGCGGTCCCCGAGCGCCGAATGACGTGTCTTTTCCTTGTTGGCTGGTGTTGGTCTAATGGCTCGCGGTGTGTCCCTGGCGTAGCTCCGGTTAGTGAAAGAAAGAGATGAGTCCGTACCCCGAAGCGGCAGCTTTCACGTGGAAGCTGCGATGTGGGGCTCCCCTCCGGGAAGTGTACGTAATGCTCAGTCCCGGTGTTTGGCGCTTCTCAAGGGGCGTCATGTATGGAGACAGAAAAGAATGATCAGTGTACAGGAGCATTGTGCGTGGAAGAAGAAATGACCACCAAAATCATGATAGGGAAGAAAAGGAGAAGCAAAGAAGAAAGAGAGAGAGGGAGAGAGAGAGAGAGAGAGAGAGAGAGAGGAGAGAGAGAGAGAAGAGAGAGAGAGAGAGAGAGAGAGATGGATGAAAGAAATGATACAGGAAAAGATTAAGAAAGAAAAAAGTGAAGTGTAATAGGACAGAAAGAAGAAAAGAGAGAGAGAGAGAGAAGAGAGAGAGAGAGAGAGAGAGAGAGAGAGAGAGAGAGAGAGAGAGAGAGAGAGAGAGAGAGATTTTAGGAGAAATAAAAAAAAGAAAAGAAAAGTAGATAGAAGAAATACAAATAGAAGAAAAACTATAAAGAAAAAGAAAAAAGATATTAAGGAAAGAGAGAGAGAGAGAGAGAGAGAGAGAGAGAGAGAGAAGAGAGAGAAGAGAGAAGAGAGAGAGAGAGAGAGAATAAAATAAAAAGAGAGGAAAATACAAATAAGAAAGAAAGAATCGAGCTAAAGGATGAAAGAAAGAAAGAAAGAATTAAAGAATAATGAATGAATGAATGAATTTCATGGACAAGAAGAAGGAAAGAAAGAAATACAATAAATACATTTTTTTTCTTATAATTGTCTTTAATTTGACAACGTTTCCCTTCTGTTTTTCCCCTGTCATCATTTGTCTTCTTTTCTCTATTCGCTTGTGTCAATCTGGCATTTTCTTTATTTGCTTTCCGTTTTGAAGAAGAGCCACACAAACAGACAATTTAGAAAACTCACGAACACGCGCCTTGCCTTAATTTACACAAATTCCATTGAAGGGATGACACAATAATAACAGTATGAACACTCGAAACTAACCACAAAAGCTTGCCTGGTCCATTTGCATAAGGTGTTGATAAATTGTAGGTGGCTGGTGATCTATAGAATACAAGTTCGAGTCTCTCTAGGAGACATCGTGTTTTCAGTCTGTGTTGTAGAGTAGCTAACACCCCTTCAGCACTCTACCAGATGGACTGGCTCATAGACTTAGCACCCCTTCAGCACTCTACCAGATGGACTGGCTCATAGCCATAAAATAGCCTACGATTAAAGTGGATTAACTAGCTGAATAATATTCAGACTGACTTTGCTACGTTGGCTATACCGAACTGACCCTCCTCATTTTAGTTTTGTTAATTGTTTGTACTTATTTGTTCTGTATTTGTGTGTGTATCCATTTAGCACCGGATGCTGGTGCGTAATACATGTATTAAGCGCACCATACTTTTGTGTATCTTACCACCTCGCGATACAACAGACAATTTATCTTAACTACCGAAGATAAAATCGGCGATGAGTTAGGACGAAAAGAGAATAAAACAAGAATAACACAGATAAGAAGAAGGGGATAAGATAACAGAAGAAATGAATAACACACTGTATAAATGAGACAGAAAATCTATCTATCTCCGCCCTGTAGAATACACCGACTGCACCTCTGCAGAGGGGTAAAATCTCCCCAATATGGCCACCTGTTGACTGTGGGTGTTTAAGGACCGAAAACCTGGTGGCTGAGCAGTCCAGAATATGTAACTCTCCACTTTGGCGCTTATTTAGTCTAAACAGGCGGTTGGTGAGGTCTTCTCCCATCAATCGGCTGGTCGCGTCAAGCCTTAGCACATATATGATTTTCCCGACCGTATCGTCCTTATAGCAATGCCCCAACCCCTTTTTTATCACAATGTGCTAGAAGGCGGTGGCTGAGGGTCTTAGTGTCCCTCTCATAGGGGTTGATGAATGTATAAATATAACTGTATGAAAGATAGAGTTGTAATAAATTGTAATCAAAAGAACGTGTTCAAGAAGAAAGCAAGCAAATAAAATTACAAACACAGAGATTATGTTGTGTCTTAATTAATGTGATGATTCGGGATCAAATCGAGAATGTCACATGTGTTCCCAAGAGAAATATTTCCAATGGAATATAGTGCGTCTCCGTGGAAGAGGGTTTTTTTTTATTTAAGGCTAAAAGATGTAACAAGAGAATGTAGTTAACCCCAATATTAAGATATAGTATCATCATGAGTACAATTTAAAAATACATTTATGTTACTCAAAAGAGAAGAGGTAGCAGTGTTGATATATATATATATATATATATATATATATATTATATATATATATATATATACTAGCAGAAGTACCGTACTAAAATGATTTTAGGAACACCACAAAATGAGAGAGAAAGGGGAAGACAAGTGTAAGAGAGTGGGTAAGAGGAGAATAATTCAGACAAAATTCTTGTGAAATTAAAAAAAGATTTCTGATAATTCATATATTACAATGTTCATTTTTAGGAAATATTTTATTTTCACATTTGAGATATTACTTTTTAAAATATAACCCTAAACGTGTCAGAGTTTTGAAACACTTTTTGTACATATGACAAAAACTTAAATTCAGTTTTTAATTGATTGTTGAGTCAAAGTGATGAAAATATGTTCGTTTAATTTATTTTATTTTTTACCCCTAAAAATATAACAAAAGAAGCAAAGAATTAAAGGTGTCCTTATTTGTAGGTGAAAGTGTATTGTATTAATTCAAATAAAAACAATCCATTTATTCAAGTTTTAACTATAAAATAAATTTACGTAATATCATTTTAGGAATAGGTTATGTTTGTGGTTTACATTTAAAATATTAAAGACGATCCATCGTGGTGAAATGGTTAGCATGCTAGTCTCGCTGATCCATTACAGCTGGATAGCGAGTTCGATCATTGATGGTTACCCCATTCTAGTGACCTTGTGTCACATTCTACCTATGGCGAACAAGTTGGGTAAATACCAACATCTAAAACATTTAAAAAATGTAACCCTAAACCCGTGGGTGGTTTGAAACAACTTTATTTTTCTAAATGTTAGTTCTATCTTGCCTGTTGAGTTACAATGATAGGAAATGTTTTCCTTCAATTTATTCTATTTTTGACCTCAAAAATGTAGCAATAAAAAGGAGCTACAAATTAAAAATTTAACATTTTTCGTATTCCAATTTCTTTTTGGTTTACACTGAAAACAACATTTAAAAATAAAGGTACCACTTGGTTTTAAACATTTTCATGACGTTCTCCAAATGATTAAGATTTTTTTTTTTTTACAATTTTACACCTAAATTACAAAGCAATAATTTGATTGGAATCCGTGTGATATTTAAACAGCACGGACTTTAAGACGTTTTGTACTTAGCTATGAATAACTGTTAAGAGTTCCAAAAATAGATTGATTTTTAATTATTAAATTTATCATTTAATGAGTGAAATTCAAAAAATAATGTTGTACTGTTCCTTATTACAAACATTAAGGTATTGTCCTTTCCTATACCTTCTGGTTTCGTCTTTATCACCGACAATTTAAGCACACTATGACGGAGTACTTGGTACGATAATGTTCATAGTTACACTATGAACATTATTGGGTTAGTAAACTAGTCATGCAGATCCATTACTAATGAGTAGTAAGTTCGATCCTCGCAGGATATCTCATGGGCCGGGTTAGCTCAGTCGGTAGAGCGTTCGGCTAGAAACCACAAGGTTCCTAGTTCGATACCGGTCCCCGACAACTCAGCGTATGAGTAGCACAGGGATCTGTGCGGTGAAGTAAGGAGCTGATGGTAGGCGTGGCGCTCCACCTCAGATGCTAAAACAATCTCCTTGGTCTTGCGCTATTGAAAAGGGGATAGACTCCCTCGCCGACTGGCTAATACCGACTTTAGGCCGCCCCGTCGACTTTACTTTTACTTAGTAAGTTCGATCCTCGCTGGATATCCCATACTTGCGATCTTTTATCACATCCTACCATGGCGAAAAGTATCCCAACGTGGCGTAATGGTTACCACGCTAGTCTTGCTGGTTTATTATTACTGTATCACGAGTTCGATCGTCGATGGATAGTCCAAACTTGCAAGCTTGTGTCACATTCTACTTGTGGCGAAGTGGGTAAATTCTTGATTAGTTGTATCACTTTTTCAGCTATAAGTTTATTTTTTCTCCATATCAATAAATTTCGGGTCTTCTTGACAAGGACTTTCAAAGTATTTGTTCTGAGCCTTCTGTGGGTGGCGAAATATATAAACTGGGTCGAAAAATAAAAATGGGTCGTGAAAAGTAAATTTTAAAAATTGGGTGGCGAAAATAAAAAAAAAAGAATAAATACCCTGTATTCTAGGCTTGGCTATTTTAATACACACTCCATAGTCTAGGAAGCGATTACATGGAGATCATTTCCTGAATGTTTTGATATTTTTTATTCTTATGAAATTGGATATATATAATTCACATATAAATGGATAATAAGAAATTTACATGAATTTTATCGATGCTAAATAAAGGGAAATTGTGAACAGTTTGTCTTTGATTAACTCATTTCATATCATTAATGTTAGCTTTAATGAGTCGCAGTTCAAATCAGTGTTCTAGCTGTGGGTCACAGTAAAAAAGTTTGATAACTGTTCTAGACTAAACTGTCTTGATATATATGTAATATTTTGCATGAGGGGATTAAGATATAATTTCATATAGTTTCTAAAGTTAATCTCACAGAAGGATTTTTTGTTTTTTTATTCTTTGCTAAATCCAGGGTTGAAGTTTGGAAATGCAATCTAGTTTAAATTTTTCGAGTCTCCTGAAAAGTCTCCCAGATCGCTAGGCTGATGTTTTATTTAATGTACTGGGGTGTAAGAAATAAGTCCTTATATAAAAATAAATAAATTCAGTCCTTAATTGCCTGTTGAGTTAGAGTAAACAAATGCATTCGTTTTTTAGAGAAGTGTCCTTATAATAAACGAAGTTAAGAATTTAAACTATAAAAATATATAGTATTACAATTTCTGTTTTGTTTAAATTTAAAATGGTATTTTCGTCACCACATTGTTTAACTTACGGTCTTTGAAATTGCAATTCGATCTTAGTTTTTCGAGTTCCTCTGCAAAGTCATCCAGAATTTCGCTATGAGAGAGAAAGTAAATGTCTCTCAGAAATCACAATCGGGATCTTGGCGTCCAATTTAGTCAGTGCCGAACATTGATATTTTTTGAACATTGATATTTTTGTAAGAAATAATTCTTCTTTTTCGCTGGTTTTTCTTTTGTGTTCTAAGACAAAATAAATAGCTTTTGTTCGTTTTTATTTTGTTTTTGTTCTCTTTATTCTTTTCTCTCTCTCTCTCTCTCTCTCTCTTCTCTCTCTCTCTCTCTCTCTCTCTCTCTTTCTGGTAAGATGTGACACACACACACACACACACACACACACGCATATATATATATATGTTTGTTTGTGTGTGTGTGTGTGTGTGTGTGTGTGATCGTTGTCCTGAAAATCTTTCTCGGTGAAATTTTGGTAGATAAATTCTGCCATAATTCATTTATTTAACCGGCTCTACATTTATATTGAGCACTTTTATATATTCGTTAATATTCCGCCTCATTCGGTTTCTTCCTAACAATCAAAATCAATTGTTTTTTTTACATTGAGTCATTCTCTCTTCATATATATATATATTATATATATATATATATATATATATATATATATATATATATATGTGTGTGTGTGTGTGTGTGTGTGTGGTGTGTGTGTGTGTGTGTTCGCTTGTTCATTTTCCATGCTTCATGATATCCAAAAACAAATTTCACAACGTTATAAATCAACTCATATATATATGGCGGGTTATCAGTCGTATTCCTAGTTATATAACTCAGCGTATGAGTATAAAGTAAGGAGTGATGGTAGGTGTGGCGCTCCAAGATGCTAAAACAATCTCTTGGTCTAGCGCTATTGAAAGGGGATAGACCCTCGCTGACTGGCTGATACCGACTTTGGCCGCCCATTGACTTTACTTATATATACACAAAGGTGTGTCAAAAGTATCGAGATATTTTGTACTTTTTGACACACCTTGTATTCTGAAAAATAATACGTTCCATTCATTCTTCATTTCTATTTTCGTAAAAACACCTATAAAATTGGTACTTTTTTGACACACCTTTTATTCTGAAAAAAAAAACCCACAATGAATGGAACTTTTTTTTCAGAACACAAGGTCTGTAAAAAAAGTACAAAAAATCTTGATACTTATTTGACATAATCTTGTATATATATATATATATATATATATATATAATATATAAAGAAAGAAAGAAAGAAAGAAATACAGATACACGCATATATATATAGAAAGAGTGTACGAGAACCCCGCGGGTTTACGGGTCGTCTAGTACAAATATTATCTATTGGCATATAAGACACGTTCATATGTGGTTAATGTTATTACCATTGCTGACAACTCACCCTGATCCTGTACTTGCATGGCTCAAGTTAACGGGTGTTCGACCTTCCGTCAATAAAACCAGCTCATTTGATACAGTATAATATTTGAATAACATTTTTGTGGGCCGGCAATGGCGGTATTTAGTATGATGATTTGAGTGTTTCTATGTCTACAAACACAGAGAGATAGATTTCAAAATATGACCGGCCATTTCTTTAGATTTCTCCTTATTTCTCTTTCCTACCAATGAGTCGTATCGATATTTCCCTCGATCAACTAATCTTCTTGCATCTTCTTCTATGGCCGGCTCCTCTGAAGGTTTCCTCCAATATTCCTTAATCTCTTTCTTTCTTTCACACACTGGCCTCCTTCTCAAATAGTTTCGTCTGCCCACCATCCTCCTATACGCACTCCAAACACTTCGCCTCTTTTTACACTGACGTCTCTCTTTACCACTTTTAGAGTCTCCTTCTTTTTCCATATTAATACAAAATCCCCTTTTCCATATTTTTTTAATTATATTTTTCTCTCCCTTTTTTTTTTCTTTTCCCATTTACATCCAACGCGGTCACCAAATATCGTCGCCCTCCCTTATTCTCCCCACCCACACCATTCTTCAATTTCTTCGGCCAAAGTCTTTATAACCACACACGAAACGTCCACTTCCACTGACAGGGCGACCAAGTTTGTCCAAGTCGCTTTGATTGAGCTCTTCATTTGAGAAGTTAGAAAAAGCTGAAAGCGTCAGCTACTTCCGGTGCAAATGACGTGAGATGTGCTTGGCTTGTGCACAATTTCCGACAGTTAAAGACGTCCAAAAGCAAGACTTGGGGGACCGTGTGAAGGTGGCGGCCGTGTGGAGTCTGAGGCACTGGGCAAATGGCGATACTTCAAAGCAAAATACTTCATTTGCCGCCGGATTTTCCTTTCGGCGTTTGGAAAAAAAGAAAACGAACCTTCATTTCTGACTTTGGCTACTGGAGCGTGGCCGGCGAAACACACGACTGCTGCACAAACTTACAGGCTCGTTATGCATCGCATAGACACACGCAAAAAACAGGCCTGTGCATCCATGGAAGCGCATTATAGTACACATACAAGCAATATGCGTTGTATGTGTGTGTGTGTGTGTGTGTGTGTGCCAGGAGGCTTCATGCCTATGACGATGCATTAATTTCTATAAACATGCATACGCACGGTCATAAATTTGCAGAATTCCATATATATATATATTCTCTCTCTCTCTCTCTCTCTCTATATATATATATATATATATATATATATATAGAGAGAGAGAGAGAGAGAGGGGTGGGAAAAAGATAAATAGATAGATAAATTAATAGATAATATAAATGAACATATATATATATATATATATAATATATATATATATATATTATATATATATAGAGAGAGAGAGAGAGAGAGAGAGAGAGAGATAGATAGATAGATAGATAGGTTAAAAGAGATTGAGATAGACAGATAGATAAATAGATAGACATAAACAGAGTGAGATAGATAGATAGATAGATAGATAGATAGATAACCAACTTTGAAGCAAATTTTACCAATTTTGAATAAATTTTAGAAATATGTATATATACAATCCCGGCGTTACAGTCAGGATGTGAAAGGTCATTTTTTAAGGCGTAGAGAGTCAAGTCTGTCCTACTATTTACCCAGAGCTAGGGTGGAGAAAAGATGGATTCATGCCTTTCCCAAGGGCATTAGTGCAAAGGGAAACGCAAACAACCTCGTCTAGAATTTGAACTCGGGTCACCGATTCCATTCCCTAACCGTTACGCTAAGCGCATCTCTATCATAGAAGTATGCTTATACTTCAGTCAGTTCTTTATTGCCACTGTACTTAGTCAATAATGAGCTATGATAAAATAAGATAGAGACTAAAGATTTAGATCCTTTGATTAAAAAAATCAGATGAAGACGTGCACAGCTAAGTAATCTTATTATAATAAAAAATAGGTTAGTATTATTAGAAGAAGGCCGGAGGGTATATCGGCCGAAACGTTGTACAAATAACAATGAAGATGGGGACAATAGTCCAAATAACGCTAATAATACTAATCTTCAAGCCTCATCTCAAACATTCAGAGAAATAGTAAAAAATGGGTGTTTTTCTGTCTGTAACCGAAACTATATTACTACTCAAGTCACAATTCCCTTAGTTATTTACGTCACGTTCTCCATGATTATATTCTTATTTAGACCTCAATTATTAATAAAATTGTTTTACGTTATTTCATTGTTTACCATATGTACATACTAATAACATGCAAGTGTATCTATATATACAAGAAAATAGAGCTTTAGAGTGTGAACGGGAAGGCTAATTTGCATATTGATATTAAAAAAATTATCTTAATAAATGTGTGCTTAGTATTATTGATTTCTGTTTGGTCTTATCTGAATGAATATGAGCATTATCGGGGATAAATCTTAAAAGAAACCCATTAATAAGAAAAAATATCTGTAATTTTATTCTTCCTAATTTAACTAAATAGTTAAATTAGGAATATTTAACAATGAAAGAGTTTCAGTTGTTCTATTTTTCGATTATACCCCCCTCTGTTTCAAATCTTTTTATCTTATTTATTATTATCTTATTCTTATTTAGTTTCATTAGCATTTCTAATTTAATATGATATTTCATTACATTAAAACTTAAGTACTTGCACCCGGAGGGTACATATATTTGCTAGTTTATATAATAAAGGGATGACGTCTGGACGTCTAGACAGCAGTCTATACGAGTCAATGCAAATTTGTAAAATAATGAAGCCAGCCTCGTAACTTTGTGAACGGAATATTTTGGTAAAACACAGGATTGTTCAATTGCAACACCCTCCATACTCATCAGACTTAGTTTGGTGGGACTTTTTCATGGTTCTTTTAAGCTACAACCTCATCTCAAGGGTAAAAAGTGAGGATGAAGATTGAATAAAACAAAATACAAAATATCAAAAGTAGAGGTGCTTTGACCAATCGAAAACTCACGGGATGAAATGTTTTGAATGCCAAGGATTCTATTTTGAAGAAAATTAACATTGGTTATTTCTGTCTCGGTAAATAAAGTTCCTTCTAAAAACAGAGATACCAAGATTTTCTTATTTCTAGTGAAACATTATAAAAACAAACGGATATCATTAGGTATTATCTATTATCTAGAGCAGTGAAAGAGTCTAAAACATAAGTACATACCTGAAATATATTAAAGCTATTATATAATTTGTATATATATATATATATATAATATATATATATATATATATATATATATGTGTGTGTGTGTGTGTGTGTGTGTGTGTGTGGGTGTGTGGGTGCGTGTGTGTGTGTATGGTGGAGATGGAGGAACACAAGAACAAAACTCAGAAAAAAGTGTGTAAGATATATTTCGCTAGAGCTTGAGCTCGACATCATCAGTCGTTTCAATTAAAACGACTGATGATATCGAGCTCAACGCTCTAGCTAAATATATCCTAAACACTTTTGTCTGAGTTTTGTTCTTGTGTTCCTCACATCTCCACCACATTCTGCCGGATTCATACCAATCCTCTTTCCATATATATATATATATATATATATATTATATATATATATAATGTGTGTGTGTGTGTGTGTGTGTGTGTGTGTGTGTGTGTGTTTGAGTAAAGAGGGAGAAACAGGCTGACAGATTGATTAAAAGAAACTCAGATGTATATAAAAGCTAGTGTCAGTATAGAGTAATGTTTAACAAGCAAAACTTGTTACTTAGCAAAATTGATCTTAGGTGTGAGCCTCAATTTCATGGCCTTGTACCATACTGACTAAGCGTTAACCAATCCATGTTGCTGTAGCTTTTCTCCTTGATCATTGCTAGCACAGTTTATCTGATTCCAAACTGGTGCTCTCCTCTAGTATCCTTGTGTCAAACCGAGACAAGACCCCGAGCTGAGTGCCTTTTATATACTGATCGTTAAATGATCAACTATGACTTTAATCAACCCCACCCGACCCCTAGAAAAGAAAGGCGCCAAAATGCCTCAATTTATGGCCTTGTACCATACTGACTAACCATTAACCAGTGCACGTTGCTGTAGCTCGTCTAGTTGTTCATTAGTAGCGCAGTTTATATGATTCCAAGCTGGTGCTCTAGTCTAGTATCCTTGTGTCAGACCTAGGCAAGACCCCGAGCTGAGTGCCTTTCATAAAGAGATCGTTAAGTGATCAACTATAACTCTAATCAACCCCACCCGACCCCTTGGAAAGAAAGGCGCCAAAATGTCATGAAAGAAATAATTCGAGAAGCGAGGAAATAAGTTAAGACAAAAGGAGTCGAAGAAATAAAAAGAACGGAAAACGGAAAGTCATTTTTCGATTTATTGAGACATAAAATAAAACAAAGTGGGGAAAATGTGAAACGTAGCCAAAACTAAAAGCGAGACGTCGGCAGCGGGTTCATGCCTGTCACGTCATCACCATTTCAACCCAATGAAACGCGCCTTTGCGAAGCACTTTCTAAACATGGATGCATTTTATAGGATTTTTATAGCAACCTTCTTAACCAATATTAAATGTGCCGACTGCAGTTGCAATCCAAAAGAGACATTATCATCCTTTTCTGCATCGCGTGGCGCCACCTATCATTGGCAACAAAGGTGTTTGGGGATGATGAGCTGAAATCATTAGTTTTTTTTGTTTTTGTTTTCTTCTTTTTTGTTTTCTTTTGTTTCTTCTTCTTCTTCTTCTTCTTCTTCTTCTTCTTCTTCTCTTCTTCTTCTTCTTCTTCTTCTTCTCTCTCTCTCTCACTTCTTCTCTCTCTCTCACTTCTTCTCCTTCTTCCTCCTCTTTTTCTTCTCTCTCTTCTTCTTCTTCTTCTTCTTCTTCTTCTTCTTCTTCTTCTTCTTCTTCTTCTTTCTCCTTCTTCGCCTTTCTCTCTCGCCTTCTTCTTCTTCTTCTTCTTCTTCTTCTTGAAGATGGACCTTACTCTTTCATGGTTCCGTTTTCCCGTGACAAAGCATTTAAATGAACTTTAAGGTTGCTGAAGAAAAATGGTTTGATAATGGAATCAGAACTCGAACACAGGCAAATTGAAACAAAAGAAGGAGAAAAAAGAAATCCGAACAAAATGTAAGCAGAGGGAAAAATAAGAAAAGAACATAAAAAAAATAAAGAGAATACAAGGAATGAAGAAGTAAAGGAATAAAAAAGGGTAAATTGAGCAAATGGAATTAAATTGAGACAGAAAAGAAAAAGTATAAATAAATAAATAAATAAATAAATAAAGGAAGAAAAGAAACAGACAGAAAAGGACAAGAAGTAGAAAGAAAGAAAGAAAGAAAGAAAGAAAGAAAGAAAGAAACGGGGAAGGGAGAAAACAGACAGAAAAACGCCGGAAGTAGAAAGAAAGTAAGAAATAAAGTATAAAAAGAAAGAAAGAAAGAAAGAAAGAAGACAATTAGGAAATCAAAAGAAGGAAACGAGGAAGAAAGTAGAAAAACAAAGGCCAGAAGTAGAAAGAAAGAAAGAAAGAAGAAAGAAAGAAGAAAGAAAGAATAAACATGAATAAAGAGTAACATGAAATAGAAAGAAAGAAAGAAAGAAAAGAAAGGAACATGAAATAGAAAGAAAGAAAGAAGAAAGAAGAAGAAAGAAAGAATAAATATGAATAAAGGTGGAACATGAAATAGAAAGAAAGAAAGAAAGAAAGAAGAATAAACATGAATAAAGGAGTAACATGAAAAAGAAAGAAAGAAAGAAAGAAAGAAAAATGAATAAAGGAGGAACATGAAATAGAAAGAAAGAAAGAAAGAAAGAAGAAAGAAAGAAAGAAAGAATAAACATGAATAAAGGAGTAACATGAAATAGAAAGAAAGAAAGAAAGAAAGAATAAACATGAATAAAGGAGGAACATGAAATAGAAAGAAAGAAAGAAAGAAAGAAGAAGAAAGAAAAGAGAGAAAGAATAACATGAATAAAGGTGGAACATGAATAGAAAGAAAGAAAGAAAGAAAGAAAGAAGAAAGAAAGAAAGAAAGAAAGAAAGAAAGAAAGAATAAATATGAATAAAGGAGGAACATGAAATAGAAAGAAAGAAAGAACGAAAGAAAGAAAGAAATAAGGAAAGAAAGAAAGAAAGAATAAACATGAATAAAGGAGGAACATGAAATAGAAAGAAATAAAGAAAGAAGGAAAGAAAGAAAGAAAGAAAGAAGGCTGGAAGGATGGAGAGAAGGAAGAAGTAGACAGAAAGAAAAACAAATGGATGAAAAAGAAGTTACAGTACAAACAGGGATGAATCCAGGATGAACAAAAAAAAAACGAATGTAGAAAGACTGAAGGAAAGAAAAGAAAAGAAAGAAACAATTCAATGAATAAATAAGAACGAAAGAAAAATGGACCGGAAGGAACAGAAAAAATAAACAAAATAAGAAGAAAAAAACTCGAATGCACGAAAAAAAAGGACATTTTTAATATAAAATGATAAAAAAGAGTTAAGCGAATTTGGGCATTTCATTCATTGCTAACCCCACCGCATCCACATTCACATCCGCCCCCAATCGATCTGTAAAGCAATTATTGATTAGTTCACGGACACTTTTGATTGAAAAATACCAAATATAGTTGTAAAAAGATCGATGTTACGCGCAGATCTAAAATTCATTGATTTCTGACATGACAAGTCGAGCCTTTTATTTGAGGGCCAAAATGTATCAATTTCTGTGATAACTCGTGTACAGGTCGACCTTTCATTAGATGGCCAAATGTATCCATTTCTACGATGACTTTTGTATCGAGTAACCGTAGATTTGAGGCCAAAAATGTATTAATTACTGATATGACTCGTGTACAGGTCGAACTTTGATTTGTAAGCCAACAATTTATTCTCTCCTAATGTCACTCGGACAAATGTTCACCCTGTTAGCAGGGCTTACAATACGCTGACTGTATTCCTTGAAGAGGGGTAAGAAGCCTCTCCCACTAAAAAGATGTGTCTAAAATATACAACTTGAATAAGAAAAAGTAGAATTCCAATACAGGAAAATATAAAGGTGGCGAAAAATATTAACCTTAGTCTGGTTCAAGATATCAAGTACTGGGCATCTAATAATTATCTCGATACTACATATTCGTACACCCTGTACACAGGTCTTATAATACGCTGACTGTTTCCCTGCATAGGTAGGGCACTTTTATCTATTTTGTTTTTAAATTGGATGAGTCTATTTTTAATACACTAAACAAACAACCCTCTAAAAATAATAGACTCTTCTAATTTAAAAACAATAGATAAAAGACTAAAAAACGAACCAGCACCAAATCATATACCCCATGATGACGGCTGAAGAAGCAGTCGAAAACGCTCGGGCAGACAATATGGGAAGAATCCTATTTCAACTGGATCCTGACATCAGAAAGATCGCCAGAAGACTGGAAAAGATACAAATTCAAATAATGAAGAAGAAATGTTCCGTGTTGTTTAATAACACCTGCTTAAAATATACATCATTTGATATATATATATATATATATATATATAATATATATAATCTGTGAAAATCTATAATCTATATATGAATCTGTGAAAATTCGTGTTCAATTCACGAAAATGGAGATCAATATCACAATGTATTTTAAGAGTAAAATAGCTCTAAACCGGATAAAAATTCAATTTTTTCGCTTTCGATCCTCATGCGAATTAGTATTCAATAGGTCTTATATATATATATATATATATATATATATATATATATATATATATATAAGCTGAGATATCGCAGACACATAGTCGGCAGCGCTTGTTGTCATTTTCTCTCCTCTACAATCAGACCAACTGATTACACACACACACACACGCATACACACGCACACACACACACACACACACATATATATATTATATATATATATATATATATATAAATAAGTTATCCACATACACGTGTTTCGAAGTTTACTTCTCATCAGTGTGGCTTTACTTTAACAGCTACCTCTTGCCGGGATCGAAACATAACTGAATTTTCGTCTACCATGCGGCTATTAGCGGCTGTCAATTTTAAGTGAACAATTAATTGATACATTCCTACACGGAATAATTTTACTAACACCAGAGGACTCTAGACTTTTGTCAAGGTTCAGCTATACGCCAAGCGGTGAAGCTATTATGAATGTTACTACATTCATGTACCTCAAAAATGCTATCAGATGAAACTTGTTTATTTTTTGTTATTGAACAAGTGCATGAAATAGGCTGTAATGAGACTGCCATTAGGGAGCGAGGAAACCTTCATTCATTTTAGGTTTTATCATTCTCTACTTGCCAGTATTGAACACTTTTTTTTCTCCATGAAAAACTTTTTAGAAAATATTTTTCAATATATATACATTTCCGTTCACACACTTAAAACTATGTACATCGAACTCTCACTACGTGTGACCTGTGTCACCATGGAAGAACTCCACGGGAAATGATTCTCAACGATATATATATATATATATATATATATATATATATATATATATATATATATATATATATATAATCCAAAAGTCCAGAGAAGAAATCTTCCTTACGACACAAGAGTTTTATTTAAAAAACCTGTCGCAGTTTGAGAGCTCAATGTGAGCTCTTAATATTAGAGTCCCAGAGCAAATATATAAGTAAAGAAATTACAAAAGACTTAGAGATTTAGCTTATAGTCTATTTCAGGGAGCTTAGACAAAGTGTCTAACTCTCCCGACTCATCAGATTCTCATCTGATGAAATAGACTATAAAACTAAATCTCTAAGTCTTTTGTTATTTCTCATATATATATATATATATATATATATATATATATATATATATATATACGATTAAAAATAGAGAGGTCAAAAACCACATCGACTAGAGTTTCTTCTTAGCATAGCTAACAAATCTGCGGGGACCCTGAAGATTTGTTAGTGTCGCAAATAACAAATTCAAGTCGATCTCGGGGCAGTCGCAATTTTTTTTACTGTCCGACCTTGTGTAGACAACGACATCTAAAACACGCCCTTGTAATTTTTGCTGGGGATGTAGTTGCTGAAGTGGGGTTAACGTGAAGGTAAAATTATTTTTTTCTTTCCTTCTTGTTTCTCCACCATTTACATAATCCTATCCGCCTCTTTACCCAATATATACATTTTGACTTTTAAACAATCTACCAGTTGTTAACTTTTGAGAAAGCACCGGTCGAAAGGGCCCTTAAGTTTCTATCGTCTTTCGCCTCCCCTTTTTTCTTTTCAATTCGTTTAATTACTGATCATTAATAAAATATTTTACTTTTCAAATTTATTTATATATATATATATATATATATATATATATATATATATATATATGCCAAACATGTTGGTAAATCCTCGCGGTGAGAAAAAAAACAGCAAATAGTTTGATTGTAAAAATATACTACCAAACATTACCCGGGGAGAAAAAGAAAAGAGCAAAATAATCGTACCAACCAAAAATAATCTATTGGTACAATATTTGACCAAAAGAAAAAACAATTTATATGTATATATATATATATATAAATATATATATTCATACAAAACTGCCAGAAACTAAAGCTAATAAGTAAAAAGTGCTCAGTACCTAAGTAGAGCAAATAATAAAGATAAATCTAATGAGTCAGATATACCTACTAAAAGTTTCGCTTAATGCTCTTCAGGGCTAAGATCTTAGCCCTGAAGAGCATTAAGTAGGTTTATCTAACTCATTAGATGTATCTTTATATATATATATATATATATATATATATATATATATATATATATTCACTTAACACCTATATTATTTACAGCCTCATTATTAGAACTCATTACCAAAACACTATTTCTATTTTTCGGACCGAGTGCGTCAGCTAGTATTAAATATTATTTATGCTTTACTCAATTTAACGATAAATCGTGCTAAGTTACTCTCATGAGAAATGGGAATTTATGATCGATTGAAAATGAATTAATTGAATTTCAATATGAATAATTTCCATCAACTATTTACTTAGATAGAAAGCTGAAAATATCCTCTTCAAATTTATTTCCTCTTCATCTATTAATACAAAACAAGAAAAGCCCGCTAAAGGCTGAGAGCGCAACCGTTTTGAATGTCGGCCATGTTGTTTCCACCTTTTGTCTCCGTCACGTCTCCTCATTCAGCATCAAACGTTTGGGGCGTTTCTTGTCTAAAGAGTTTCATTAAAAACTCTATTTGCAAACATTTCTGATCAAGGCCTCACTTAACGTCTGACTTTTTTTTTCTTCTTTCATATTGCTTTTATTTATGTTTTTTTTTCTTCTTCTTCTAAATTTGAACGATAAAATTAAGTTCTACTCTCTGTCGCTCTCTCACTTTTTCTTTTATGTATTTCGTGAAATAAAATTTCGTTTTCAATCGATTATTTACAACATTATGTACTCTTGTTGTTGTTGTTGCTGCTGCTGTTGCTGCTGGCAGGGTTGTCGTTGTCAATTGCATTTTTGGTTCCGACCCATTAGATTTCGTAACGCGCCTCTGTCTCTAGCGAATCCTCAACGCGCACAATAAGTCTTTTCAACATAAAAACATATTTTGTGTATCTATCATTCGTTCGTTCCCTCTCGAGTTATTTTCATAATTGCTATCAATCTTATGGGACTGTATGTAACCGATTTTACGTAGAGCCTCTCTCTCTCTCTCTCTCTCTCTCTCTCTCTATATATATATATATATTATATATATATATATATATATGACCAGTACTTAAGCGTTTTCTTTGCTAAATATATTGTATATACTTCCCCAATTATTGTACATTGAGCTCTCAAAATAGACTATATCAATTTTAACATTCCGATGTTAAAAAGGCTCTGCTTAGAATTATTTCTAACACCAAGTAACCAGGATATATATATATATATATATATATATATATATATATATATATATATATATATATAACATAAAAGGTATATACAAATGAGACAAGTTTGCAAGAAAAATACTCAGCGCTACTCCAGCAAAACAGGTATAGTTATTTATTAAGTTTAACTTTATTGCAGCACAAGGATGGATGTATGGAGTGTTCATTGAGTGTCGAACCCATTAACAATGGTAGTCAAGCGATCAGGTATACAACACAAAAAATATAGAATTATGAATACTAGAAGTCCATAACTCTAAGTTTCATGTGGTCTGCACAATCATCAGAGAAATGAGAGAAAAGTGGCCAAGCAATCAATACGTTTGAATATTTAAGACATGCTCTGAGCGTTGATCCCAGGGCCATCCCCGCAAGGCAACTCCCTCGATTTAAAGGGACAGGGCTGGGTTTATTGCCCAGTGCCTGAGGCGCTCTTTGAGGGGGAATGCCGACGGGATGAACGCAAATTTTTCAACCTGCCACTCATGAGTCTCGGCTTGTGGGTGGTTGTACGTTAATAGGGCCTTGTGCCTGACCTTGTACAAGTGGGGTACGAGGATAATATCGACTTCATCAGTTCTGCTCCCTTTTGGTATGATCGGCAGTTTTTTTCCAAAAGTCTCCATATAGCAGGAGTATTATACATGCCATGGGCGACTGACAGTCCCTAATGTATCTCATGGTTCGGTCCAGGGCTTCTAGAGCTCCTTTGTATACCATGGTAAACTCATCCCATACCATGAACTTGTATATTTCAGAACCTGGGCCATTTCAGAGGTTTTGCTGTTACCGCAAATTGGGTTATCAGATGAAGCCAAGTCTAATGAAAGCTTAAGAGTTGAATTTGCAGTTCGACCACCAGGTAACAAAGTTGCAGCAATGCCAGGTGAGGTAAACTGTTGTCACTTTTTTTTCGAACATTTCTGGGATCGACATTATCATCGACCCTTTAACAATACCTAGCTCCTACTGATGCTATTACTTTAAAATATCGCTTCGATCTTCATTTCTTCCTGTCCAATGCCTAATTCCACCAACTTCCATGATAAACCTCCATGTATGAAGGTCAGTCAAAAAGTAATGCCATTTTGTTTAGCACAGGTATAATTACCAATATAGGAGCATGTATCATACATCTAAATGAAGCCGGTCCTCTGTAGATAACATCCCTACTTCTCCACATAGTCACCGTTTCTTTCAATAGCAATGTTCCACCTTTGAATGAGAGCATGTATCCCTGCCCCCGTAAAATTTTGTTGACTGTTCTTTGAGCCACTTCTTCACTACAGATTTCACTTTCTCGTCGCTGGAATAATGTTTGCCTCTTAAACCCTCTTTCATGGGACCGAAGAGATTATAGTCTGAGTCAAACAGAGGATCAGCTTTATTTTGATGTAGGATACATGTTCCTGTGTTGGTAATTATACCTGTCCTAAAATGGCATTACTTTTTTACTCACCTTTGTACCTTGGGTACCTTGTACCTTGGGTTATTCTTCACTCTGAAGTGCAGGAGAGGACGTCAAACGCTACGTCGACTGTTCAAAATTTGACTGTAAAAGAACTACTTGGGGATGTATCAGTCTTTCGTTGTAGCCTGAACTGTTTCGCCGGATAGCTGATCTCTCTCTGCTGCACCATGTGATTGCCTAAAAAAAAGATCTATCGGCTATCTGGTAGAACGAAACCGTACAAGCCACGAACCAGATCCACAAAAGAAAAAAAGAAGCAAAAATGAATTCTGAGAATATGCTTTATCCTAGAATTATTCCTGGTCGGAGGGGGCGTGAGACACCTCGCAAAAATGGATTTGGGATGCTATTACCTCGCTATCTCAATTATGTCATTCTGTACAACGGCCAGCTAATTCTACTGTATATGTTCTTCCTGTAGCAACCCCCAGTGAACGGGTAGGGGAATCGGCATCTGAACCACACTACGTAGAACTGCAACATATATATATATATATATTATACGATATACGCATTGTAATTGCCTTCAAAAATATAAACAATAATATACTTTACTTAACAATGCCCCAAAAAGCAAATTTTCAAATTCTAAATCGTATGCCTGAGCAAAGGCCAATTTGCGATCCCCCCAACGCTCAATGTACTTTGTATAGTAGTGGCGTTTATCATTGACAAGGTTGATTCGGCTTGTTTCCTGTGCCATGGGCTGGTGGCCTAGAAGTAGAATCTCTGATTCTGCGTGCTGGGTTCCCGGTTTCGATTTCTGTCGGAGGGAAATCGTAGGTATACACCGCTGATGAGACTTAATTATGTTGAAACAGCTGTACGGTGTTCCACGTCGCACACGTTATTTGCCGAGTTTACTTGTCATGATTATTTTCAATAATCATCGAATTTTATACGATATACGCATTGTAATTGCATTAAAAAAATATAAACAATAATATACTTTACTTAACAATGCTCCAAAAAGCAAATTTTCAAATTATATATATATATATATATATATATATATATATATATAGTGATATTTTGTTTTACTAGTTTAATTTGTTCTACTAATTTTCCTTCAAATATCAAATCAATTTTCCCCATTGAAAGAAACTGAAATGCTATTAATCCTTTTCAGACCACAAAAACAAAATATTTTTGCTCATTTTTTTGAGTAAGAAAAATAGAACTGTGCCGTATAAAAAATAAAAACATAATGTAATGACTCAAGTAATATGTTTTAATTTTTACTTTTCATAAATATATTTTTCTTTGGCGTAATAAATTTAAACACAAATATTTTTAGTGATCTTATTAACATAACCGTATCTGACGCTCGCTCGTACCTCAATTGGGGCACTCGTATATTGAAATAGAATGGGCATATACGGGTCGCCAAATAAACACCTTAATAAACAAATGTCTAAATTAAATAACTGACTAAAACAATTACGGCTATTTTGAAATATAATCCACCCAAGTTTAACAAATATCTTCTTAGTATACAACATACTTCCAGGTTTGGTGGTTGGTTTTGAAGGCTATCACAATGCAAGTGTAAAGAAAAATGAGGTAACTATGATGTTTGTTTGTTTACTTTTGATTTGTTCTTAATATTTCGAGATAAAATCCCTTCGTCAGAAGATTTCTGAAAGTCTGGAGCTTGTTGCCAGGATCTGCCCATTCTGTTGTGTGACTTGTGGTATCTTCCAAATTCTCTGCGTGTGTGTATGTGTAAGTCTGTGTGTGTGTTTATGAGTATTTATGTGTGTGTGTATCTGTCCAACAATGTCTTAGTATCATTCCAGATTTGACCTAACCTTTTTTTATTATTATTTGGCAGGCTTTAGTAGTTTGTTTATTTGTGTGTGTATGTATGTGTGTTCTCCAGGCACAGCTGATTTTTAGAAATCATAAAATGGTCAGTTGAAAACAACTGGATTACAACAAATAATTTCTATTTAACGAATGGATATACTACGTTAACTCTTCATTTTTCGTCACTTTTCTTATAGAATACAAACTCGTTTAAAAACTATTTCTTTAAAAAGTTTTCTAAGGTCGAAACTAGTTTAGAATTTTTTTTAAATAGAAAGAAATTTATCTTTTGTATTTTCATCTTTCTCATCTTATATATATATATATATATATATATATATATATATATATATAACAGGAAAAAAACAAGAGTCCCATATGTTGATATGTTTTGCAAACGTACATGAAACTATTAATAATGATACTGTAATGATGGGATGACTATATATATATTATATATATATATATATATATATATATATATATATGTATGTCCTGCATAGACATTGTATTTCGGCGTATCACGTCTCCGTAGTGTGGCTAGATTTACCAGGCTACATTCAAGCGGAATAGAAACCAGAGCTATTTTTCATCAGTCAGGGGTTCCAACCACTGGGCCATCAGCTACTTGGCCATCAGCTACTGAGCCATCACCCATCAGCAAGCAAGCGGTAGAATTTAACTGATAAATATATACAATAGCTCACATCTGTTTTATAGGAGATCCTTGCCTTATAAGCTTAAAATTTTACCCCAGAAAACTCAACCAACAAGGGCTTGGGAGCATATATATATATATATATATATATATATATATATATATATATATATCTATATAATCAGAGATTAAATGTTATGATGTTAATATTCCGTAACTGCAGTTTCATGCATATTATGCAATCTTCAGACGGTCAAATATATTAAAATATTAAAACGGTGGCTTGTTCAGCGTTTATATAACGTAAAGCGTTCTCACGCAATGGAATGTTATAACGTGATATTTATATTTAAAAGCATCAACATGCTTAAGTGTTAATGCACACGACGTCTAGATGGAAAAAAATGTTATTTTTTATCATTTAGATTAATAGAGGGCGAAAAATATGGGATTATTTAGGGTCGGGTGGCAAATGACATAATAGAAATTTGTTTAAATGTCTACAATTGGAAACTAGTTCGCTTCTCTTGTTCAATGAATTTACATTAATTTTTTTGGAGAATACACAATTTTTCTTCGATACAAATTTCACAGTTGCGCTGGCCACCCTTGTAAGCCTGGCCTTTTTGATAATTTCCCATTTTATCATAGGTGTTTTGCCCGTTGTGTCTTTAATGTGCCATACATGTTTAGATAAGGTGGTGCTGTGCTTATCTTTTGTTGTTGAAGCTTTGATTGGGATTGTATCACCTATTTTTCCATTTTTTTTTCAGTGACACTAACGTATGTTTTTTCATCGTTGTTATTTCCACTTTCCTTGATGGTGGCCTCGTAGATAATGTTGTTGATTAAACAATTGCTATTTAGGGGGCATTTTGTTCAATCTAAACAGTTGCATTCATCGTTCGGGTGGTTCATTCTCCATTATATATATATACTAGCAAATATATGCAAAGTACATACTATAATAAAAAATAGAACAACTGAAACTTACTCTTCCACCACTCTCGTCTTTCATTGTTATTTTTTCTAATTTAAGTATTTAGTTAAAAGAGGAAGTAAATAATAAAATGACAATTCTTTTTTCTTTTAATTTAAGATTTATTGAAGATATTTTTTATTATATTCATTAAAATAAAACCAAGCAGTTAGAAATCAATAATACTAAGCCCATATTTAATAAATCACATTTTTAATATCAATATGCAAATTAGCCTTCCCGTTCACACTGTAAACCACTATTTTGTTGTATATATAAATATAATTGCATGTTGTTAGTATGTAGACATGGTTAACAGTATTAATAATGTAAAACAATTTTATTAATAATTGAGGTTTAAATAAAAATAAATCATGGAAAATGTGATGTCAATAACTAAGGGAATAGTGATTGAGTAGTAATATAGTTTCGGTTACAGACAGAAAAGCACACAATCTCCATTATAATAAGATATATATATATATATATATATATATATATATATATATATATCATGGAAGTATTCGTTGCGCTAGGTTATCGTCGTAGGAAGTGTACTTGGCTACAAGATTTCAAATTCGTTGATTTGAGGAATTCTTCAGAAAGCAAATAATCTTTCATTAACATAATACATTTGAAATAAATAATTGAAAGTGGAAAAAAAACGTTTATTGAGTCGGTTAAGGAATTAACGGCTATTGTCGCAGTGAATGGACTCAGCAACTCTTGAACGAGGCTGTGTGCATTTTCACATACCGCGAATATCCCTGGAAAAGGGATGAATCAAACTATTCTCCCTCCAGCTATGGGTAAATAGTAGGTCAAACTGAGCACTTTAAGCTTGGTTCGGCAAAGGAAAACTGAATCCAAACCACGTATAGATCAGATGAGGGATGGGCTCCATCAGGCTGTTCTTACCCCAGTCTCGCTACATGAGTAGGACCTCTACAACTAAGGCAGATAATGGGATCATCATCATCATCATCATCATCATCATGTCGCGGCAGTAGCACTGATATCCATGACAATCTCTCAAGTAAAGTCCCTGTCATGCATTGCTCTCTGGAGGTATTCTGTGCAGCATCCCCTATCCGCGCAGAGCTAAACGATGAAGATTTTTTATGGGTGGCCCACGCGGCGTGCCCATGTGCTACATTCCATAGGAGAACGTCCTTTTAATTGTCTTTTATTTTATTCTTATTATGTTGAGTTCTTTATTAATTTGTTTTGTTTTTCAACCATTCTTTTTATTAATTGTTTTAAATGTATCATTGATATATAAAAATGTAGGATAAAAAACTTTTAATCTTCTCGGACAAAAAATAGGGTGTGGATTTTATTGAACTTTGATCTTTGCTGGTCTGCACTAATTTTACGGGGACGTGCGCTTGATCGTTGGTCAAAAACAAACAGACAAACAGGTAGAATCTTTCTTTTAAATATATATTTACCGGCCCATGCGCACGTGCAGGATGTGACACAAGATCAACTTCTTAAGCGGAGTTTAACAGATATATATATATATATATATATATAACCTACTCAAGTTTCACCATAAAGGATCTTCAGGGTTAATTGCAATGAATTAATCAATATATTGATTAATTACTGGCAATTGCGTATTGAGGACTTTATATTCTTTATAACATTGACTTATTCGGTTAATATTTGTATTGAACATCAATATTGCGATTAACTCGATATTTTATCCCCCGGTAAGTGATTTTCTTTATCATATAATAATTTATATATATATATATATATATATATATATATATATTATATATGTGGAGAAAAGTAGACAACACGGGATGTTGTGGAAACTTGATGTTTATTGTCGACGGTGCAACGTTTCGGTCTCTTATTAGACCATCTTCAGGACTTGAATATAGTTCTTACTCCAATGATGGAAATTCTCAAAATGCTGAAAGCGGAAGGTCGTCAGTATGGGGAAGTGTAGTTGGGGGTGGTTAGTGGATTTTCTTCTCTTGGAATGGGGAGTGCCGAAATGGTCAAGAAGAGAGAAGAAGAATCCACTAACCACCCCCAACTACACTTCCCCTACTGACGACCTTCCGCTTTCAGCATTTTAGAATTTCCATCATTGGAGTAAGAACTATATTCAAGTCCTGAAGATGGTCTAATAAGAGACCGAAACGTTGCACCGTCGACAATAAACATCAAGTTTCCAAACATCCCGTGTTTGTCTACTTTTCTCCACATACTGTCGGATTAACTTCCTCACATTTCTACCATATATATATATATATATAAGTAGAGTTGGCGGAGTGGCCTATAGTCTTTATCAATCACCAGCGACGGAGTCTATCCCCCTTTCGCTAGCGCTAGACAGGGAGTTTTTTTCTCTGTGGTGGACCCACATCTAGTGTCAGTTCCGCACAGATCAGATTACCCAATCTGCCCTACTCGAGTTGGCGTGGACAGGTATCGAACTCGGAACTTTGCTATTCCTAGTCGGGTGTTCTACCGGCTAAGTTATTGGGGGGGGGGGGCATCTTTGATACCTGTGTATTTTCAGCTAAAGTAGTAATGGACATTCATTTAAATAATTCTTTTCGGGTAGGCTGGTCGCCAACCCCTCCCCGAATGCAAGCCTGGCGCAACATGTTTGTCCTCCCAACTCATTTGCTCCTGTATCAAACAAAGTTAAACTTAACATGAATATCTCAGTGTTTGCATGTCGATGTATTCGTACATTGTTAACACAATAACAACGATCGCTAATATCGTAACCAGAATAGAAGAAAGCCGATTCACGAAGTAAACATAATAGTTTGTAATTATTTTCTATTTCCACCATGTTTCTTTCATTTCTTTGGTTTTATTTTTTAATACTCTTTCTTAGTCATTCGTTGGTGTCGGCCGCCTCGTTGTTTCGTTGTGGTGATGAGAGAGAAATAATCGCCATGG
>CM042154.1:42079556-42084556 GCA_023376005.1 Doryteuthis pealeii | reverse complement strand
TCCGGATTAAAAACAAGCACTGGAGATGATTTTTATAAATCGAAATATTGTTCAATATTAGCTATGTATATGATATAAAATATATTCATTTTGACAGCATTGTGTGTTTTCATATCCTTTTATCTATACTTATACCGTCGGATTCATTTCTTTACTCTTAACTTTATATATATATATATATATATATATATATATATAACATGATTTGGCATTAGATAACCCACAATGGTTTATATGCTGTTAAACCCCAACCCCAACCTTTTTCACTCCCACTCGTCCCATGAACTGGTTTTGTCGTGGTGGTGATACTCATGTAGCATATCTTGGGAATGAATAGCCTTCTAGAATCCATCTCTCGTCAAGATCTATAACTTGTGTGAGGTAAGTTTTTCTTCTCCTAGACCGGTTGCCATACCAAGGTTAAAGAGACCATACTATTTACCGATAGATGGAATGGTGATAGTTGGATTTAAGGGAAATGCAAACAGCCTCGCTTGGAGTAGCTGTGTCCACTACCCACGACAATAACTGTTACGCGATGAGCGCCTCCCATCATGCTATATAAGTGCAAAACAATATCATTAGATGTTTTATAATTAAAACGCCAAAGGGAAGTAACTCGTCCTACAGAGTGAGTTTCGGAACACTATTCAAATTCTGATGGGAGCATAAATATTAATCAATTTTTGGAATAGTCGTGATTAACTGTGATGAGAAAAAATCAAAGGTCTGTAAAACGAAAACAAATGCGTCGACATTTGAAACCATGTTTAAGAAAAAATAAAAATCCTACAAAAATAGTAGTACCTTATTCATTTTCCCTTCTGGGGACGATAACCATTATACATGAGGAAACTACTGAGACGTTTTCTCGATGAACATAGTTTTTATAAATACTCTGACCAGCCTGCTGCTACGCATCGACATGCGCAATAAGTATCTATTTTATGCATTCCTTTGTTTTCCCCTTTAATTTGCGTACTTCTTCTGTTGGCTTTGTACTTGGCTAGTGTAACGGTTATCATCGCAGGAAATGGAATCGACAACTTGAGTTCAAATCCTTGACGAGGCTGTTTGCGTTTCACTTCGCGTAAATGCCATTAGGAAAAGCATAAACCCACCTGTTCTCTCCCACCACATCTAGCTATGGGTAAACAGTAGAACAGACTGGACTCAAGTTGTGCCATCCAGTATAAAAGAAAGAAAACTCTGAATTCAAACCAGCTCTACTTCACTTAAAAAATTGACCTTGTGTCACATCCTGTCTGTGGCGTAGAGGTTAGATAAAAAATATAGTTGCCGAGAGAGAGCCTTCCCTCATATCTAGAATAGATATGTTTTCGTCACCTACAGACGAACGTTAGCACTCCATAAGCCGTACCCTTTTGAAAATGATTACGGTCAAGTTACGATTAAAGTACTGGTTTCTGCTAGATCACCGAAGTTAAGCAGCGATGAAGCTGTTCAATACTTAATTGTGTAGTTGTTCAAGCAACAGCAGGTACTGTAAACAGCCAGAGCTCTTTGTTTATCGAAATAACGATTCAGCATTAAATGACTCGAAAAAGTTGATATGTTGTAAAACAGAACAACCAAACTTTTGAAAATAGTCTGGCCAAGGCCCTCTTGCTGTAATTTAGCTTTCATCAGCCAATCAAATTTTTTGATTGGCTCATAACTGAGGCATTCAAAATACCAAAATTAAGAACACGTTACCGACTTACCTGTTATGACGAGACAGTAGCTGTTATTCTTAATATAAATTGTCATTTTGAACTGTAACTATATCGAGGGCCGGGATAGTTCAGTCGGTAGAGCGTTCGGCTAGAAACCACGAGGTTCCTAGTTCGATACCGGTCCTCGCCAACTCAGCGTATGAGTAGCACAGGGATCTGTGTCGGTAAAGTAAGGAGCCGATGGTAGGTGTGGCGCTCCACCTCAGACGCCAAAACAATCTCCTTGGTCTAGCGCTATTGAAAAGGGGATAGACTCCATCGCTGACTGGCAGATACCGACTTTAGGCCGCCCCGACGACTTTACTTTACTTATATAGAAATAGTAAATAAGTACATTCGTACCATTTTTTATTGCAACATAATCAAATGAACTTAAATTATTTAAATTCTACAGCACTAAATCTCTAGCAATATATATATATATATATATATATATATATATATATATATATATATTAAGGAGTGTACTTATTTTTGGATTGCTATATTTTCAATTTTTGGTCACAGTTTTACATTTTTAGAGTTTATTGATAAATTATAGGTTGCTCACTCGTAGAGTACTTGCCTGGGAATCATGGTTCCTGATAACAGCCACTCGCCAACTCTAGGGATCTATGGGTTAAAGTGAGGAGCTGATGGTAGGTTTGGCGCTCCACCTCAGACGCAAAGACAATATCTTTTGTCTAGTGCTAGTGAAAAGGGAATAGACCCCATCGCTGTCTGTTAACAGTTAAGGTAGCGTGAACATGGAGTTCACGGCGCCTTGTTACAGACAGTTTCTCGCTTATGCGATCTTTAGACCAAGATGTCAACGCAACCTGAACTTAGATAAAAAAAATTATCTATCCATGACATTGAACACTGTTTACTTATAAATATAGCATCCATATTATATATTTGGTAAATACTTAAAACCACTCCAGGGCAGATGTGGACCTGGGAGTAATGGCAATGAAGGGGTTCTCCACAATCCCCAGATCTCAAGAACTGGAGCTCCGACATCAGATGCAGTTAAGAGTCATACTCAGGGCACCCCCCTTTTTTTAAAACCCCGCCGATAGGGAGAGTGCGTATATGAGAGCATATATATATATAATATATATATATATATATATATTATATATATATATATATATTTATCTTGTTTTATTCTCGTCCGACAACAACAGCCATACCCGACCCCTGCCCTTTTCTCAACCACCCCACCCGCCCCGTGCTGTTCTGTCCACCTAAACCGGAAATAGGCGAAAGACGGTTCGTTAAGTCGCAACAACCATGGCCGCTCGCATCTCACATCGATTAAGTCGAAGCGAGTTTGTATGCGACGTCGTTTAACGCCCGGGTAAGCTTTTGCCGGCAGCAAATTAAGATTCTCACCCCCGGAAGCAGCCACTGTTACTCCTCATGATGCTGCTGCTACTGGTGGTTGTGGCGGTGGCGATGGCGGTGCTGCTGCTGCTGCTGCTGATGATGATGATGATGGTGGTGGTGGTGGTAGTATAGGTGGTGTTTGGCGAGGAAAGAAAAAAAAACTATGATGGGTACCGTTTGGTTACAGCTCGCCTTCGCAGTCTCAGCTTCTCCTCTGGCAAATACACGTCACTAAATCTCGTTGCTAATCACGAGACCACGAGATTTCATTCATACTTAATTTACTTGTTTTTAATGCTGAAGATTAACCGACGACATTTTGTGGTTTTATATTGGCGTCTATGGGAATATTCTATGATTGATTGATTTTAACGGCATTTCAACCTATCTAGAATAATTTTATGCGTAGATGTTAGGGAATCACGTTCATTTTTACATTTTTATGCTGATTTTTTCACACGATCCTATCGAATACGAATAATTTTTAAACAGACCTAATTGACCCTAATAAGTACTACCACTCCCGGACAGAGTAGATCTGGGAGTAATGACAATGAAGGGTTACTCCACAATTACCAGTTTTCAGAACTGGATCTTTAACATCAGATGCAGTTAAGTTTCATAACCAGTATGTCCCCTTTTTAGGGGGAGGGAAGACTTACCCCTCTGCAGGGGATTGAAGTCAACATATTCTAAGCCCCGTTGGCATGTCGATGGTATATTTTAGTTTGACTTACCTGCAGTTAGTTAAATGAATATGTAAAAGAAAAAAAGATAATAGGTCAAATTTTCTTGGAATAAATTGAAGTTTGCATTATTTAGATTTTCGGACAGTTGTCCTCGTCTTTATGGTTGAATGCTCAACGTTTCAGCCAATGTGCCCTCTTCAGGTGTTTTTTGTCGAACTCGGGTGCCTTCATTGAACTTCAAACTGAATACTTTATTCTTATCCATTGAATTGTATTGTCCTTCTGTAAACCACAATCGGATAAAGTGTTAAGCTGTGGTATTATATGTTAAATTCGGGTAATAAAAGTATCCATAAAAATATGCCTCTTTGTTGTTTCCATGACTAAAATCCAAGAAAGATGGGACGCACAGAAAACCCCGATCGAAGATGTCCAGCCCAATGCGAAGAAAAAACTCGATAGAATAGAAACACGATAGAGGCTGACATGTAAAAGGGCTATGTAAAAGATTGTTTCGCCAATCTTCAATTAGAGAGGACCTTGCGTTACGTACCAGTATTCGAGATCTTGTATTTTTATCCCTACTCCAACTCCGCCCTGTCAGCTGGGGCGTTAGAATGCACCGACTGCACCTCTGCAGAGGGGTAAGACTCCCCCAATGGGGCTACCTGTTGGCCATGGGTGGCGACCCGTGATTCTTAAGGATAGAACCCAGGTAGTTGAGCAGTCCATGACTTGCAATACTCCACTTTGGCCCTTATTTAGGCTAGACGGGCGTCAGAGAGGACCCCCTCTAATCAATCGGCTGGCCATGTCAAGCCCTAGCACCTATATCATTGCCCCAACCCTATTGCCCTTATGGCAAGCCGCAACCCTTTTTATCATATGGGTGCTAGAAGGCGGTGGATGAGGGTCTACACGTCCTGGGAATGACATTAAACTCTATCTGATGGTGAGGTTCCAGTTTTGGAGGTTTGGGGAATGTGGAGCACCCCTTCATCACCATTGCTCCCTGGTCCACTCTGACCCGAAGTGGTAGTACCTGTTAGGGTTCCATCTATGGGTTAAATAGAAAAATGTATTTATAAAAAAAAAATTGTGTACCCATTAAGAATTACTTTATTTCAAAACTTAATCGGCATTAAATGACCTACTGGGGTTGATATGCCGTAAAACAAAATCCAAACCAAACCAAAGCTACTCC
>CM042154.1:42022056-42074556 GCA_023376005.1 Doryteuthis pealeii | reverse complement strand
ACATATATATATAATATATATATATATATATATATATATATAACATATGTATGTGTGTGTGTGTGTGTGCGTGTGTGTGTGCATAACACGAATTTGGATCAGTATGGGTAACTTGAAACTATGACATGTAGTTATTAGCAGCATTTTGATATAAAATCTTCGACCTAAATGATTAATATTCAACAGGGAATTAAGTGGCTTGACTATAAATTCCAAATGAAAAATGAATATTTGTTGTAGGAAATAAATACTGCACATTATGAACAATGCTCGAGAACTATTTAGAAAGAAATGAGTAAAACTATATGCATTTTTCAAATACTTTCTATACTTTGTTTTCGACATATCATATATATATATATATATGATATGTCGAAAAAAAAGTATAGAAAGTATTTGAAAAATGCATATAGTTTTACTCATTTCTTTCTAAATAGTTCTCGAGCATAACTAAAAAGATTTTCATCTCCTGTCACATATAAAAACATCCATCATTTTCTTCACCCCAAGAGACATCCTGATGAAGGTTCAATGTAACCGAAATGTTTTAAACATCGATTATTAAATTCATCCCAATTTCGGAATACTTGTTTTTTCAAATTTTCTTTATATTGTCGGATTTAATTTCCATATTTACTCCCATATATATATATATATATATATATATATATATATATATATATATATATATATATATGGGAGTAAATATGGAAAATAAATCCGACAATATAAAGAAAATTTGAAAAAACAAGTGTTCCGAAAATAGGATGAATTTAATTATCGATGTTTAAACATTTCGGTTTCATTAAACCTTCATCAGGATGTATCTTGGGGTGAAGAAAATGATGGATGTTTTTATAGATGACAGGAGATGAAAATCTTTTTAGTTGTGTAACTGTATTTGATCAGCGTTATATTTTTGAAAGGCAAGTCGCAATCCACGTTGAATTCATTAATTTTTTCAGAATACAAGGTGTGTCAAAAAAGTATCAAGTTTAAAGCTGTATTTACCATGACAGAAATGAAGAATGAATGGAACGTTATTTTTTTTTCAGAATACAAGGTGTGTCAAAAAGTACCAAAAAATATCGATACTTTTTTGACACTCCTTGTATACTAGCCGAATTGTCAGGTCCGTGGTCAGATTTAAAGGATTTTAGAAACACAAGGGATTTGGAGAGAAAGGGACAAGAGAGTAGTAAAGGAAATTAATTTTTACGATAAAAGAAGCTCAGAATATCCGTATTATAAGTTTTGGTTTTAAAAGTATTTTTCACAATTTGAATTAAATGTAACCCTAACCACGAGAGTGGTTTGAAACATAATTTTATTTTTTTAAGGCTAGTTTTTTTACTTATAAAGAAATTTGAAGAGTTTAAAAAATCGATTGATTTTTGATTATTGAATGATATCAGTAAAAATCAAAAACCTATTTTTTTTTTACTTTTCCTTATTATAAACATATCAATGTGTATGCACAATTTTAACGCCCAATGACATCTTTTTTCTGGGTTATAGATGACACCAACATACCAAAACAGACCTGAATACTTTATCTACTAGTCTATCTATATCACGGGTTCTTGCTTTTTGTGCAAAATTACGAAGATTTGATTTATATTTACGAAGGTATTTAAAAATTGAAATATACATAGGAATAGCATTGAAATTCTACTTAAAAATCTCCAGCGTTTGTGAATCTCAAACAAATCAATATGAGAGCGCAAAAAAATTATTTCTTTTTTGTTTTTAATGTTGGGCACTATTTATAAAATTATCGGTTTAATTTAGTTTTTTAATTATTGCGTTTCTTTTTTAATGTTCAAATATTAAATATACAATTATCAGATCTTTAAAAAATCATATCGGTATGTTGATTTTTTGTATTGAAAAATAACGTAAGAAATAAGTAACAAATTAAAAGATAAAAATTCAGTAATTAAGTATTAATTAAATCTACGTTTTCAATGATTCAAAGTTGTAGTAAATGTTTCTTTGAACAATCATACAGGATAAACAATAATTCATCGGTTTAAGAATGAATCACTTAGTCCACTGTTGAACATCCACACATAAAATTGTTATTATAAGACACTGGGTATATATATATATATATATATATATATATATATATATATATATATATATAGAGAGAGAGAGAGAGAGAGAGAGAGAGAGGGAGAGAGAGAGAGAGATTTGTTTGGTTTGGTTTGGTTTGTTTTACGGCATATCAACCTCAGTGGGTCATTTAATGCCGATAAAGTTTTGAAATAAATCAATTCTTAATGGATAATACAATTTTTGTATAAATACATTTTTCTATTTAACCCATAGATGGGACCCTAACAGGTACTACCACTCCGGGTCAGAGTGGACCAGGGAGCAATGGTGATGAATGGGTGCTTTACATTCCCCAAACCTCCAGCACTGGAATCTCACCATCAGATAGAGTTTAACGTCATTCCCAGGACATGTAGATCCGCAGCCACCGCCTTCTAGCACCCATATGATAAAACACTGGGTATATATAATAGAGATAGATAGATAGATAGATAGAGAGAGAAGAGAGAGAGAGAGAGAGAGAGAGAGAGAGAGATGATGGTTCTTACTTGTTAACCTTTGCTTACTGATTCTAACTCGTTGGCCGCCATATTCTTCTTCTCAGAATGATTTCTCATCAGGGCTTTCTGTAAAGGGTTGGTTCTTCTTTGTTGATTTCTTCGGGCTGTCATTTCTTGTTTTAATTAACTTAACAAATAAGACTTGGTTGTTTTTCTGGTAAAGCTTTATTTCAGCCACCCAGCTCATATTCATCCATCGCGGGTGGAGATGGACCCTCAGGGTGAGCGACTTTGAGTCCACTCGCTCTGAAATCTGAAAAAAAAACTTAGGAGAAGCAAGGGACCAGAGCGTTATTTAACTAAACGGAGCACGGCAGATTTGAATTAAGAGTGCTCCTTCTCATAGACTAGTTAACTGACCATGGCTAAAGAACCCAATCTATCCTACTATTTTTTTCATATAACAACAGAGGAGGTAGAATAGATGGATTCATAAGTTTACCAAGAAATTTGCATGAAGTGAAATACAACAATATCGTCTAGCATTTGAACTCTGGTCGCCAATTCTATTTCCTACAACGATAATTGTAACATTAAGCACCCCCTCTCTCTCTCTCTCTCTCTCTCTCTCTTCTCTCTCTCTATCTATCTATCTATCTATCTCTCTCACACACACACACACACACACTCTCTCTCTCTCTCTCTCACTCTCTCTCTCTCTAGCTCTGTGTATATAGTGTGTATGTAGTTTGTGTGTGTATGTATCTCTCTCTCTCTCTCTCACTCTCTAGCTCTGTGTATATAGTGTGTATGTAGTTTGTGTGTGTATGTATATATATATATATATATATATATATATATATATATATATCTCATCTCTAGCTCTGTGTATATATGTGTGTATGTAGTTTGTGTTGTATGTCTCTCTCTCTCTCTCTCTCTCTCTCTCTCTAACTCTGTCTCTCTAGCTCTGTGTATATAGTGTGTATGTAGTTTGTGTATGTATGTCTCTCTCTCTCTCTCTCTCTCTCTTCTCTCTCTCTCTCTCTCTACACTCTCTAGCTCTGTGTATATAGTGCGTATGTAGTTTGTGTGTGTGTATGTCTCTCTCTCTCTCTCTCTCTCACTCTGTCTCTCTAGCTCTGTGTATATAGTGTGTATGTAGTTTGTGTGGTATGTATCTCTCTCTATCTCTCTCTCTCTCTCACTCTCTAGCTCTGTGTATATAGTGTGTATGTAGTTTGTGTGTGTATGTCTCTCTCTCTCTCTCTCTCTCTCTCTCTCTCTCTCCTCTCTAGCTCTGGTATATAGTGTGTATGTAGTTTGTGTGTGTGTATCTCTCTCTCTCTCTCCTCTCTCTCTTCTCTCTCTCTCTGTGTGTGTGTGTGTGTGTGTGTTGTGTGTGTGTGATTGGACCCTTCGATCGGTATTTTTGCTCGCATATATTTCTTCCATTGACCTGAAGCCATAAAAAAAGTGTTTTTCTTTCTCTTTCCTCTTTCTCTTCTCGGTCGGAAGAGGCTACAAAAAGCGGCGTCTCTTCTCTTACACATCTCCCCGTCTATTTGTACTGATAAACCTTTTTTTCCAAAAGGCTGTGGTCAATATCAACCTCTTTTAAACGAGCTTGCTGCTAATTTGATCAGAATAGGCAACCATAACGGGGTGTGGCGTGTATCTCTTTGCATCCAATATTTGTGACCGGCAATTCTTCGCAAAGAACTCATCAATCTTTCCTCTGTTTGTCTCTTTCTTTCTTTCTTTCTTTCTCTCACTCTCTCTCTCTCTCTCTTTCTTTCTCTCTATATATCTCTTTATTTCTCTCTCTTTATTTCTCTCTAACTATATCTCTTTCTCTCTCTCTCTCTCTCTCTCTCTCTCTCTCTCTCTCTCTCTCTCTCTCTCTCTTCAAGAAACATCTGAGACGAGTATCTTCTGTTGCCATCTTTTTCTTTTTTCTTCTCTCTCTCTATCTCTCTCTCTCTCTCTCTCTCTCTCTCTCTCTCTCTCTCTCTCTCTCTCTCTCTCTCTCTCTCTCTCTCTCAAGAACATCTGAGACGAGTATCTTCTCTTTACATCTGTTGCCATCTGTTTCTTTTTTCTCTTTCTCTCTCTCTCTTCTCTCTCTCTCTCTCTCTCTCTCTCTCTCCTCTCTCTCTCTCTCTCTCTTCACTTAACCAAGAACATTTTCTCGGCTTAAGAACGTTTTACTGACTTCTATTCACTTCGAAAGAAATCTCGATATAATTCATATCCGCTCATTTTAAGAAAATGGCTTTCTCTGATCATTGTAGACGTTCTCTCTGACTCAGATCTTAACGTATTCATATATAACTGCTTCGACATCTCAATCATTATATATACTAGCATAACAAACCGCCCTTCGGGCGGTGTAAATAAAATTTTGAAAAATATAGCCTGAGCCGAGTGGGATTTTAAAATTCAATGTCAGAGGGGTAGTATCCAAGTAAAATTAATAAATGAATTGAAGAAATAAAAAAACAACAATGCCAAAATATGCCAAAAACTTAAAAGGATATTCAATCATTAATGATTTTATTAATAAAATCATTGAATTCATTAGAGGAGTAAAATAAACAATTTGAAATAGAAATTAGGAAAGTTAACTTTCTACACCAAAGTTTTTTCCTGAAATAATATTCAATAATAAAATTAAATTTGGTTTATCAATGAATAAAACAATCAACTATACAAAATGATTTTTTTATTGTTTTGATTATTTCTAAAATCTTTGAAATAAAACATAAATATTCACCTTATTTATTTTACATTTAACAAACATTTAGTTTTAGTGTAAAAAATTTACATAAAATAAAATAGAGTAATGATACTTAAATCAATATTTAAATGCTAAATAATACCTAATATTAATTTTTTTTTAATCGGAGTAAAATAAAAATATCTAATTTATAGATTTATTTTCAACTAAATTTTATTTGGTAAAATTCTGTAAAAAGATAAATTCTTTAAAAATTTTTCTTCAATAAATAAAATCTTTTGATAATAGATTCAGTATCAATTTGTCTGTAACTAAAACTATGTCACTGTTTACATCAAAACACTGTCATTGATAAAAATATTATTTGATTAATAATCAATAGATGCATGCAACATTTTGATTTGAGGGGGCAGAAGTAAGTTTCCATTTAAAATGGTTTCATTGTTCTTTACTCCTTTAATAAATTTGATGATTTTACCGATAATACAAACCTCTTATATGGAAAATTTTAACTCAGACAATATCTTTCAAAAATTAATTTTTATAAACCGCCCAGATGGCATTTTTTTGCTAGTTTATGTAAAAATGTTTGTACAATAAATTAATGAATATAATATATGTTTGTTACAACTCTAATTCATTTTCTTAGAGATTTAATAAATTTTATATCCATTAAAGTAAGCATTAAATTGAATAATTGGCAGACCTGAGCATCTGGAAACCCCCATCTAAAATTTTTGTTTTTAAATTTTTTTTTTCTTTCTTAAATGGATTATTATCAATTGCACACCAATCTATCAGATTGTAAAAGAACAAAAAATTCAAAAAAGTTATTTATTTTTCGCGGTGCTCAGTTCCCCGTATAAGTTTATCGTAAATCGATCCCAATATCAGAACCGCCTACAAATTTATTCATTTATTTATTTTTTGTTTCCTTCAATGGATTATTATCGATTACACACCAATCTATCAGGTTTTTTAAAAAAATCCCTTAAATGTTCTTTATTTTTTTGAGTTTTCAGGGTGCTCATGCGACATATAAAGTTTTAATAGTATCGCTGCCCCATAATCAGAACCGCTCGAAAGGAAACTGGCGCAAACGTGTCAAAGTAGGGTGGCCAGAAAAAAACAGAACCCAATTATTTATTTATTTCCCATTAAACTAACCTTAAACCCCACACCAACCTAACTCAAATCTTACCCTAACCCCCCTAGTTACAATTAACAGTTTTATAACAAAATTTGTGGTTCTGTTTTTTTCAAATGTCACCTTAATTTTTGACACCTTTGTGCAAATTCAGCCCAACTGTTAAGGTAGAGCGTTCCGATATAGGGGGAGCGATTTACTATAAACTTACACGGGGAAATGAGTACCCCTGAAAACTCAAAAAATAAGAAACTAAAAAGTTCTTTATTTTTGAATCAGGCGCTTTTTTGTTTTTTTTTTACAATCTGATAGATTGGTGTGTAATCGATAACAATCCATTGAAGGAAAAAAAAAAAAAAAAAAAATTTTTTAGCGTTCCGATATGGGGGATCGATTTACAATAAACTTATACGGGGAACTGAGCACCCCAGAAAACTCGAAAAATAAATAACTTTTTTGAATTTTTTTTTTACAATCTGATAGATTGGTGTGTAATCGATATATAATCCATTGAAGAAAAAGAAAAAAGATTTAAAACATTTAGATGGGGGGTTTCAGATGCTCAAGTCCGACGAAAATAATTTAATTTATTTAATTTTTAAAAACAAAACAAAATTTATATAAACTCGAAGTAAAATGCTATTTTTCAATCATCTAATACAGAATAGTAATCCTCTTATTGATGAATGTGTATTGTTTAAACATTGTTTAAACATTGAACAAAATACTATTAATTTCTCGCTACAATTAATTTAATAAAATGATGAAAATAACATTAGTAATATGAAATAACCGTAAACAAATTTTGAATTAAAAATAAAAGTAAACATCTTTTTTTAATTCCTAATAGGAATAATAAATTTGAAATAAAAAATACTTGTTATATTTGTGAAGTTGCCGCGAAAATTAAAAATAATTTTATCTATAAATTTTTTCATGTGTTTTGTATCATTTTTTATTGTATTTAAAAAGTCCCCTACCTAAATCGATTAGGTAGGGGACTTTTTTTTTTATCACCGCTTTTGTTTATACAAACCAAACTTCGGTTAACATTGCTGAATAATGAATTTTAAAAGTATTGCGTCAATTATGATAAAAAATAAAGATTAATTTTTAGTTTAAGAAAGAAGCGCTAAGTGTTAAAAAAAAACAAACACGTAAAATCATTTTTTTTTTTGTTTTTTTGTCGTCTGTTTTGTAAGGGAATTTATGACAAATTAAATTAAAAGATATTTCTTAATTTCTAAATAAATCACGGTCATCATATTTAGCGGAAAAGCTCACAACTGGTTGTTATTTTAATTTTAATATTAGTTATATGGAATAACCGTAAACAAATTTTGAATTAAAAATAAATGTAAACATTTTTTTAAAATTCCTAATAGGAATAATAAAATTTGAAATAAAAAATACTTGTTATATTTGTGAAGGTGCCGCGAAAATAAAAAATAAATTTTATCTATATAATTTTATCTATAAATTTTTTAAAATTCCTAATAGAAATAAAATAATTTGAAATAAAAAATACTTGTTATATTTGTGAAGGTGCGCGAAAACTAAAAATAAATTTATCTATAATTTTTTCATTAAAAATTAACTCTTTAAAACTTTAAAAATATTTTTTTTTTTTACCGCAACGAAAACGGGAGTAGTCACGGACAAAAGACCATAACTAATAATTTAACGTATGATTTAAATTAGTAGCTGTATCTTTATTTTTAATTAATTTCTCGCAAAACTTTATACATGAAATAATTATAAATACAAATAAAATTAAAATATCAATTAAGAAACTGTTTAGAACTAAACATGCATTTATTAAAAGATTCGTTGAAATTGGCTATGCAAATATTACAAACAGCAAATATTACAAAAACGCATCTTAATACTTGTATATAAAGCAATTTGTTCCTTTAATATATGTATGACATAAATTGATTACAAATTAGGTTCTCATTGATAAACGCTAGAATTTAGTTTGGAATATGTGACGTCAGCCGTGACGTAGTTTCGGCTTCAGACAAAAATGCAGTCTATCTCCATTATATATAGATATAGATATATATTATATATATATATATATATATATATATATAAAATTTAGAACATTAGGAGTCTTTTACTTTAAGTTTTATGTGGTATGCACAATCATCAGACGGAAAAGTAAAAAAAAAGAAAAAAGAAAAGGTCTATCACAGCCGTATAATCAAATAGTAGTGTCAAATCACATGTTAGTATGGAAAATACATGTCACGCATACTCAGAGAAAAACATGCACATATACAAGGTGTGTCAAAAAAGAATCGAGATTTTTTGTACTTTTTGACAAACCTTGTATTCGAAAAAAAACGTTCCTTTCATTCTTCATTTCTATCTTGCTAAATACAGCTTTAAACTTGGTACTTTTTGACACACCTTGTATTCTGAAAAATATCAATGCATGGAACGTTAATTTTTTCCAGAATACAAGGTGTATCAAAAAGTTTAAAAAAATCTCGATACTTTTTTGACACGCCTTGTATATATAGAGAAGAGTGAATAGAATAGATATGGGATTAGTCTGGTGGCAAGTGATATATGAGAAATTCATTAATTTATCTACGCTTTTCAATTCGCTGCTTTTTTCAGAAGTTTGTCTTCTATGCTTCCGCTCGTGATCAGGATTGAACCTGCGACCTACAGATGACTGTCACTTAGAACTGTATTAACTAAACCCGTATATCCATTGCGTGATGTGTTTAATTGACCATAACCTAGAATACTTAACATAGATTAACACTTCTACCCGATTATGGTTAACGGAATGAGAAGAATATACCCCCAATAGATTTAAGAAAGGGATCGGTTCTGTGAGGGCTGAGGTAATAACAGAGAAACGGATGCGTGCGTTGCATAACGGTCATCATTGTACAAAATAGACTCGACGAGCCGAGTTCAAATTCAAGACAATGCTGCTTATATTTCACTTATTCACCCAGTTATGAGTAAATAGTAGAGCAGATTAGGCTCTCTAGGAAAGAATCAGAATTCAAGACCTGAAGAGCGTTGTCCAAAGAATCTGTGACACAAAAATGCTCTCTTCTTTTATCATTTACGGATCAAATAGATCTGTTTAAAAAATATTCGTATTCGATAGGACCATGTGCAAAAAGCAACCAAAACAGGTACTACGAGTGTGAATAAAAAAGTAATGCCATTTTATTTAGGACATGTTCCTGTGTTGCAAATTATACCAATTTACAACACAGGAACATGTATCATACATCAGAATTAAGGTGTTCATCTGTGGACCACGTCCATACTTCTCCACATAGTCACCATTTCTCTCAATAGCAATGTTCCACCTTCGAATGAGAGCATGTATCCCTTCCCCGTAAAGTTCTGTTGACTGTTCTTTGAGCCACTTCTTCATTACAGATTTCACTTTCTCGTCACCAGAATAATGTTTGCCTTCAGACTATCATCTCTTCGGGCCCATGAAAGAGGGTTTGAGAAACAAAATGGCATTACTTTTTCGTAATATTGTGAAACTGATTTTGTGAATGTAATCCATTTTTATCCATTTCGTATCATTTTTCTGTGGGGAAATATATTATATTTGATAAAATCAGATCCGGGATGAAATTATGTCCTGGTAATGCCTATGACATTGTTTTTATCGGATTATAAAATGAAATGCAATATCATTGTCTGAATTTCAAAATGAAAACCAGATGACTATTACTATCTTACTATGTAAGATTTTCTCTTTTTTCTTTGCTTTTATGATTCATTGTATTTTTAAGAATTGAATATTTTGTCGTTTATGGATATTAGCGATGTGGTAATGGATTTGAGGATTGCTGAAACTTTTTTTAAGAGTATGACAATGTTATACACTTTATTTGAACAAGTTGACGGGGAAACCACTTTAAAAAATACAATACGAGGTTTATTAGAATTCGGAAATTTTAAAAGTATTTTCAGAAACTTCTTGTCAAATTTCTCTTATTCTAATGTTACCGCTTCCGATATATAGAGATTTATTTGAAGTTTTTATAAAAATTCAAAAACTACTGAAATTTTCTAAAGCTACGGAATTGATTTTATTGAATAAATCATGAATCTGGATGCTTTTCTCGTGTATGATGTTGTAAAATTTCCCATCGAAGAATTTGAAATAAAAGAAAGTTTTTACCATAGAAAATGAGTTCGAATAATATAGTTTTTTGCCAATTCTATTCCTAGTTTTTTGCAAGATTAATTATTAACTAGCCGGGATCCGTAGAATTTCCACGAAACGGAACAAAAATCAAGAGGAGCTATTTAAGCCAGAAACGATGATTTGCAATTTCATTACATATAAATCCTACTGTTGTCTTTGCAAAAATAAAGGTGGCAAAAACATGACTCGGAAGAAAAAGTTGGCCTGAAAATTCGCCTGATGCTGATTCGTTAAAACATAGCATAAATTAGGGCAGAAGACCTGGGCAACATAAGATCAAAATTACCAAAATATTTTCCGTAATTCACAATTTCAATATTACAAATAACACAAACATGTAACTTTTCTTTAATTCCTTTTAATTTCACGTTGGGCGTTTAAGCCACGCAAGAACATTTGGAATGTTTCATTTTAAAAATTGGGTGAAATAAAATGGGACAAATAAGAAATCTGCGATTAAGCGACTCCACATAATCTGGATTTACATTTTTACATTGCATCTTGAAAGATTTGGACGGTCTTATTTTTAACGAGAGGATGTTGCAGGATGATAACGGATAGAAGATTTAGGAACAACTGTATTCATATATAGATTCTTCATTACTTTGTATATTGTAATCCTGTAAACAGATTCAACATGAATTTCTTTCTGCTGTATAAAAAAGCATTTTCCTCGATATATTGTGCCTTTCAGTGGCTTGACATCCAAGCGTCTGGCTGTTGAGAATTTTTGCTTATAAGGTGTGTGTCAAAAGTCCACTCCTATTTATAGACTCGGCGATAACCATGTGATCATACTCTTGGCCAATCGCTGGCAGTACTCTGCTGTTAATACAATACGTAAACGGAGCACACTGACCATAATTACTTTGAAACTTCGTGGACGACGGACATAGAATTGAATCACTGGACCTTTAAAATTACGCAGGATAGGACTTATTCACTTACCAAAGGATTCCATAACTCAGGACTTACTTACTCTAAGCCCCTTTCAACTGGCCAAGGATGGCATTTAAAGACTTAACACTGGCCTAAAAGGATTTTAAAAAAAAACAGAATCTTGAAATTATTATAAAGAATCAAAAAGTCTTAGGAACAAGACTTTTATCTTTTTCTGTTGTCCTCTGCAAAAACGTTTGCTTCATAAAAACAAAAAAGATTTTTAAAATTAAATTAATTGAAGAAGTAACAGACTTTAAGAATATGTATATTTTTACTCAGTTTAAAAAAAAAAATGTGTTTAAAAGTAATTGAATTAACAATTGACGCATTCATTAAGAAAATGCAAACACCTATGAAGAAACAATTATGCTATTATTAAGAAAATTATTAAGAAAATAATACTATTATTAAAACAATTATGCGATTATTAAGAAAATAAGATAATAAGGAATAATACGAATTATTGTTTTAAAATTATTAGCTATTTTCAAAATACAATTTTAAAATATTCCTCTGAATGTTTGAGATGAGGCTTGAAGATTAGTAATATCTGCGTTATTCGGACTATTGTCCCCATCTTCATTGTTATTTGTACAATGTTTCGGCCGATATACCCGCCGGCCTTCTTCAGGTATTTCTTGTGGGACTCGGGAATTGGACACATGGCCGAGTGGATAAGGCAGTTAGGTTAAGACAGTTCTAAGTGACAGTTATCTCTGGAACCCGAGTTCAATCCTGAGTGAAAGCAGTTAGAAAAATAATTAATTAACACAACTCCTACCCCAGCTATGGTTAGCGGAATGAGAACAGGATACTCCCGTGGAATAAATAAAGGGTTAGCTTCAAAGTTCCGTGGTGGCTCCCGAATACGACAAGAAAGTTCCCGAGTTCGAAAAGAAGGTTCCCGAGTCCGAGAATGTCCCCGAGTCCGAGAAGGTTCCCGAGTCCGACAAGAAATACCTGAAGAAGGCCGGAGGGTATATCGGCCGAAACGTTGTACAAATAACAATGAAGATGGGGACAATAGTCCGAATAACGCAGATAATACTAATTAAAAAATATTCTTCTATTTTTTTCATTTTTTACATGAAATATACAATATGAAGAACAGGGATATTGATAATATTTTCTTCTTTTCGTGAATTAAGATTTATCTAATACCTTCTGTTCACTTTCGCCTTTTGATAAGGCAACATTAATGCACGACCTACTTGTTTCAGTTTGATTATAAGGAAGATAATTGTAGTGATGTGTGTAAATCTGAACATTTTCCATATATATATATATATATATATAATATATATATATTAGGTTAGTGAATACATGGAAATGATACGAATTATTGTTTTTATCTATTACAGGATGAAGATTATTGAACCAAATATTTATTATAAATGGCATGCCCAAGTTTTCGTAAAGACGAAACAAGAAGACAGAGGAAAATATGCGTAGATTATACGCAAACTATAAAGATATATACTTAACCTGATCCATACCATACCATTACAAGTCTTGCTACGTATAAGTATTTTTTAACTTTAGATTTAATAAGTGCTTATCTTCAATTTAATATGAAACCATTCGGCAAAAGCTACACTACTTTCAAAGACAATAATCAACTTCATCAGTTTCCTAGGCTTCGATTTTGAGTAACTAGTATTGTCCCTGCTTTTCACCGATCAATGGACAAGACCATGAAAGAAAACCACAAAAAACGTTTCCTTATCTTAATATTATCATTGGGGTGAGATAGAAAGGAAAAATAGGAACGTCGAAAAATTTCGATAAAAGGACAAAAATTTAACCTTAAATGCTGATAAAACTACTACCACTGATATTGTGTGAGGAATGTTATAATTAAACATTAAATGAAACCACAAAGATTTGGAGACACTATAATAGTCAGAGGAATGTTTACAAAATACACAAAAACGATATATATATTTACCAGCCCCTCCGCACGAGCAGGATTGAATTTAAATTATTTTCTGCTTCTCTCTCGATGAGTCCGGATTAAAAACATTTACATCTAAAAACGGACCTAATTATCATTATGCTCTGATGATGATTTTTTATAAATCGAAATATTGTCAATATTAGCAATGAAAATGATATAAAAATATATTCATTTTAACAACATTGTGTGTCTTCATACCATTTGATCTATACTTACACACACACACACACACACACACACACACACACACACATATATATATATATATATATATATATATATATATAGAGAGAGAGAGAGAGAGAGAGAGACAGACAGACAGACAGACAGACAGACAGAGATAGATAGATACTAAAAATAACGGAATTCGTGTTCATAATTTGAGATTGTCTGTGTTTTCGTAAGGGTGCTACATAGATAGCGTATCTTGGACAGGAATAACCTGGAAGTACCCATCCCTCTCCAAGTCTACATCTGAATTAAGAGTTTTACTTCTAGGTCGGTTGCTATACCAGATTTAATGAGCCCAGTCTACCCTATTATATAGGCACAAATGTAGGGAGAATAGTTTGATTAATATTTTTCTCAATGAAAAATGCAAACAACCTCGTTCATGATTTGAACTCGATTAGACGAGTTCACTTCCTATGACGATAACAGTTACCCACGAACCTCTCTAAATATACATATAGTCAGAAACGTACGCAAACATATACACTCATACATACTCACATATTCACATACACGCACGCACACACACAAACACGCTCTCTCTCATATATATATAATATATATATATATATATATATTATATATATATATATATATATATGCTATTTTGGATTAATATCTTCTCTCTTATACTTCTAATCCTTTCTTTCTTTGTCTGCCTCTGTCTCTCTCTCCGTCTCTATCTATCTGTTTGTCTGTCTCTGCCCTCTGTCCCCCCCCTCTCTCTCTCTCTCTCTCTCTCTCTCTCTCTCTCTCTCTCTCTCTCTCTCTCTCTCAAACACAAATACACGTATCTATGTCTTGCACGAGAAGACGAAAAGTGTTTCAAGTAGAGGTGTTCCCACCGGATATAATCGAAAGCCGAGAAGATTCGGTGTCGGTAGTGGAAGGCCGTGCAAAATCCAAATTACGAGGATCAAAATCTGCGAAGGTCTTAAAATGGAGGCTAATTCTACGACTTCCGGTGAAGAGGCGTCGACTGATTCTGTTTTTATGAGTTCATTTCCTGTGCGTTCCTCGGCCAGCGAACAGTCAGGAAGATGAGGTGATTGTCATAAAATGGCGACCGTCACACCGAAGAGAAAAGAAATGACGGGAGGAGAGAGGAGAGAGGATGAGAAAACGTCTTTGGATTCCGTCAAGATGGCTGTGTCAGCCAGCCGATGACCCCGGCAAAAGATCCGGTGAGCTGTCAGTTGGCCAAGGCGCCGTAGAACGTCGAGGCAGGTAGTTTTCGAAAAAGTTGCATTAACAAAACGATTGTTATGATAGCAACAAAAGCGGGCGAGACAATAAATATTATGATTAACGAGCGATACTTAACTGAGTTAATTATAATTGAAATAATATATCGGCCTGCGTGCATGGGTTATATTAATGTATCGGTTCGAGGATTAAATCTTTCGTATTTCGGGGCGCGGGGGTGGGGGATGAAGTGAAGTCAGAGTTTTGATTAGCTTTTAGAAAATAAATGTTCTAGAATTATATACAAATAAGTGGTGAAATATAGTCTGGTAATCGAAAATAGCAGCTCCCTATCAATTAGTTATTCACCCTGGTGTCTGTGCCAAAATCAGAGGCATCCAGGAATTTATACCTTACGCTGTTTTTTTTTCGAAATTTTCGTAATTTAGTACGAATTATTTCTCTGAATTGTTTTTTTTTAGATGAAGCTTGCTTATTTGGATTATTCGGATTATTGGACTATTCTGACTTTATTGTTATCTGTACAACGTTTCATAATTGAACACATAGCGTAGTGGATATAGGCATTGATTTGATAGAGTTCTATGTGACAATTATCTCTAGGCTGCAGGTTCAATCCTGTTTAAGGGTGACAGTAACATAGAATAATAATCAACACAGCTTAACACTTGTTCCCAGCTATTGTTAGCGGAATGAGAACAGGATACCCCTGTGGATTGAATAAAGGATTTGGGTTCAAAGTTCCGTGATGGCTCTCGATTACAACAAGAAAGTTCCCGATTACAAGAAGTTTCCCGAGTTCGAAAAGAAGGTTCCTGAGTTCGAGAAAGCTCTCGAGTCTGACAAGACATACACGAAAAAGGCCGGAGAACACAACGGTCAAAACATTGTACAGATAACAATAAAGATGAGGACAATAGTCAGAATAATTGAAATAATACTTAGTACGAATTGTAAAGAGAGAGAGCGAGAGAGAGAGAGAGAGAGAGAGAGAGAGAGAGAGAGAGAGAGAGAGAGAGAAATGAATAAATAGATAAAAATAAGAATGGAAATAAACATCTTTGAAATACATATAAGTAGAAGAACAGGAACAAAACCTATACAAAGAATGTAATGTGCTGACTGTATCCCCTGCATTGGATAAGAGATCCCTAAAAAGGGGTGAACAGAGTATGACACTAAACTGCATTTGATAGTGAGGCTCCAGTTCTAAGAATTCGGGGTGCGGAGTACTCTTTCATTGCCATTATTCCGAGGTCAATTATGTCCTAGGTGGTAGTACCTGTTAGGGTCTCATCTATGGGTCAAATATATCCATTTTTAAAATGATTCGTATTCGATAGGACCTTGTGCAAAAAGAAACTCTCAAGAAACAACAATACGAAAAAGTAAATATGAAAATACAATGAATGCGATTCCCTAACCTCTGGGCATAAAATAACACAGTACTGGTTGAAATACCATTTAAATCAATCAATCAATCAATCCCCCCTCGCAATGAATCAGCGATTCCTCCTGGTGTCTGTAACAAAGTCCGACACAATCAGATTTTATTATTGAATGAATCTTTAATAAAAATATTATTTCCTTCCCAGATTTATCTCTCTTATAGTTTTACTAAGATTTTTACACTCAAACAAACACAATATCTGTCGGTGGGGCTTAAAATACGTCAACTACATCTTCTGCAGAGGGATAAGACCCCTCCCCCCCTGTTGCACATGTTGCTACTGAAATCCTAAATCAACAAGATTTGACAAAAAAACTCTCTATGACGAAATAATAACTTTACAAGTAATGTTATCTAATAGTATTTATTCTTTGAGTTGAAATCACCCTGTTGGCGGGTGAATATACTGACTGTATCCTCTTCTAAGGTGTATTCCCCCACTCCTTAAAAAAGGAGATGTCCAGGGTAAATTGCATCTTATTAAGAGGCTCCAGTTCTTAAGAACTGGGAAGTATGAAGTACGTCTGAATTGCCATTACCCCCAGGTCCACTCTGACTCGGAGTGATAGTACCTGTTATGGTCTCATCTATAGGTTGAATAGTTCTGTTTGAACATTATTTGTATTATTGGAATATTTGAAATTATATAAATGTTAGCAAATCTTTTGTATCAAGAATAGTTATTTAAAGTTGTAACTGTTTACTAAGGTTTATTATTATTAATTACTAGAAGGTATTTTTACACTGATTCCGAAACTACTCATAATGTCATGTCTTGGGCATAAATAGATTTGCGGAGCGCATCCTTCTCCAGGACTACAACTGGTTTGAATTCATAGTTTTTTCTTCTCCTAGACCGGTTATCACACCAAAGTTCAGTTTGTCCAACTATTGATCCAAAGCTGGTTAGAGAATATCTTTCTCATGGGTATTAGTTAAATGGAAACAGCCTCGTTCAAGATATGAAATCCGGTAGCCAAGTCTACTTCCTACATCGATAACCACTACGCAACAACCGGCTTTCTTAAGAGTAGGATGTGACACAAGGTCACAAGTATGAGGCATCTAGCGAAGATTGAACTCGCTATTCAGTATTAATGGATCTATGTTTGTTTGTTTGCTTTATTTTACAGCATATCAACCACGGTGGGTTATTTAATGCCGGCAAACTTTTGAAAGATTCGTAGCGATAGTCTGGAAGAAAACTTTTTGTAAACAATTTTTTTGTAAAGAAATTTTCTATTTAACCCATAGTTTGAACCCTAAAATGTACTACTACTCCGGGCCAGAGTGAACCTGGGAGCAATGGTGGTGTAGGGGTGCTCCACAATCCTCAGAACTGGAAACTTACCATTAGTTAGAGTTTAACGTCATACCCAGGACATGAAGACCCTCGGTCACTGCTTTCTAGCATCCATATGATAAAAAGGGTTGGGCTTGCCATAAGGGCGATAGGGTTGGGACAAACATATAGATGCTAGGGCTTGACGTGACCAGCTGATTGATCAGAAGGGGCCTCTCCGACCGACCGTCTAGCCTAAGTAAGGGCCAAAGTGTCGTGTTGCATGTCATTGATATCTCATCCACCTGGATTCCATCCTTAAGCATCACGGATCACCACCCACGGCCAACAGTTGGCCCCATTTATGTGGGGGGTCTTACTCCTCTGCAGAGGTGTAGTCGGTGTATTCTAAAACCCCAGCCGACAGGGCTGAATGGATATTGCTAGCTATTAAACCACGGTGGGACGTCCTATTTATTTAAAAAATATTTCATTAATGTTCACTGAAATAATTTTTTTTTTCTTAAGAATCCCAAAATTCTTAAGAGTCAGTCCCAAAATTCAATGTCTTTCTGCTTTGAATAGTTTATTTCACACAAAGTGCCGGTTTAGCTCAGTCGGTAGAGTGTTCGACTAGGAACCACAAGGTTCCGGGTTCGATACCGGCCCTCGCCAACGTAGGGATAGCATAGGGATCTGTGCGGTAAAGTGAAGAGCTGATGGTAGGTGTAGCACTCCACCTCAGACGCCCAAACAATCCCCTTGGTCTTGTGCTAGTAAAAAGGGGATAGACTTCCCCGCTGTCTGGCTTATACTGACTTTAGGCCACCCCGACTACTTACTTTTTATGTATATATTCAGAGGTGGGATTATTATGTTTGTGCATATTCCGATTTGTTATTTGATAAAAAGTAAAAATGAATGAAAAGCCGAATATGAACAAAAAGTGACGAACGGTGGACAAAAGCAAACATCAGGCTGACCACAATTAAAAGTAGACAATGAAACGCCTATGCTGAACAACTTTAAAAAAACCCGGATGAAATATGGCCGACACTGAAGAGCAAACAATGTCAATGACGAAGGATTGAAAAAACGGGGAAGCGCCATCATTTCAGTGCTTTGTTGAAGTTGGCAAGCTAAGTGGGTACCGACAGCGTATCACTTTGATCCGGACAAAAAAAGCAATCAGAACGTCGAACGGAACGGAAATTGATGGAATATTTTGGCGGGAAACACGATGATGGCACAAGATGGCGACCAGGAAAGAGAGGTTGGTGGACCACACACATACCAGCAATCAACACAATAATTCAATGAATAAATAAAACGAAAAGCCCTAAAAACAGAATGCATTGCTTGCTTTTATGATGAATTTAAAAACGATGATTTAGATGCGACTCGATTGGCTTCCTATTTGTTCGGATAATTGTCGAAAGCGAGATTCAATTTAATTCTGCTTCCCAACACATTTAGATGTAATTATGGCGAACTTTTAAGGAAACGGGAAATTCTATTTAAAACCAATTACCCGGCTGAAACTTTCAATCAAAAATTTCATTTTGTCTTTCTAGTTATCTTCATCCATCGATTTGATGATGAACATTAATAGCCGCGTCGGCTGAGCTTAGAATAAGTTGACTGTATCCCCTGAAGGCGGGTAAGACTCTCTCATCTCCAAAAAGGAGTGTCATGGATATGACACTAAACAGCATCTGATGATAAGGCTCCAGTTCTGGAGATCTGGAGACTGGGAAGAGCACCTTTATTTTCATTACTTCCAGTTACACTCTAACCCGAAGTGGTAGTACCTGTTAGGGTCCCATCTATGATTTTGAAAAAACTGAATGCTCAACAAAAATGAATAAAATAAAAATCTTCGGCATATAATAACCCAATGGCTGACATACCATAAAATACAACCAGCCAACTAGCTAGGATCCCATGTATAGGTAAAATAGAACTGTTTAAAGAATATTCGAATTCGATAGTGTTACATTATGGTAGGAGGGAGTTTTTTTTTTTAGCCTAGCAGACAGCCTGGGCGAGACGTGCATTTCTGTCTCTGCTCCCTTAAGCGTGTGGGTGGACAATGTAGCGGGAGAATAAAAGTGTGTACACACAAAATATGTCTCCCTGTTGTTCTTGAAAATATCAGAGCAAAATGGAACCCGATACGACTCGACAGGGAGAACGGAATTTCGATAAAGCAGACATCAGAGGAGAATAGAGACCTAGCAAGCAAGAAGATAACTACAATTTTTTTTTTTTTTGGGGGGAGAGGGGGTCTGAAAATTTTTTGTTGCTTTCTTTCAAAAGAAAGAAAAAGGTGTTCGGTATTTTGTAGGGTCTTTTTCTTTGTGTATTCGTTTAAATTTTGTTTTTGTACAACTTTTGGTGTTTGTTCGGTGTCTTTATTCATTTTTCTCTTTTTTTCATTATTTTTTCTTCCATTTTTTTTTTTTTACGAAATCGTCCCCAAACTAGTTTTTTTTCGAGGGATCTTTTTTTGTTTCTTTCTTTCACAAAAACAGAAAAGAAAAAAGTGTCCGGTATTTTTGTAGGGTCTTTTTCTTTATGTTTAAATTTTGTTTTTTGTACGACTTTTGGTGTTTGTTCTCTGTCTATCTTTCTTACTTTCTTTTTTTTTCTTTTTTTAATCATTTTTTTCTTCATTTTTTTCTCCATTTATTTTCCTTCATTTTTTTACGAAATCGTCCCCTAACATTAATACACAAGATGCTTGTTCGAGTATCGCTAATATAGTAAAAAAAAAGAAAAAGAAAAAAATGTTGTTTTTAACTTGATATCATATAACTGTGTGCCAAATAAACAAACTTTTAAGAAACAAATATACAAAATATAAACGTACATCTAATGCGATTTCTTAATTTCTTTACATAATTATGAGTGAGAAAAAGAAAGAGACGATAAGCGAGGGAGGTAAATAAAGAGACGATTATGGATGTCAAAAAGAAAGGGATGATAGAGACAGACAGACAGAGAGACAGACAGATGGAGAGAAAGATAGAAAGAGAGAAAGAAAGAAAGAGAAAGTATATCAGTGAGTGAATGAGGGAGTGAGAAAAAGAAAGAAAAAATAAGAGACGGTGAATGAGAGAATGAATTAAAATGACGATAACAGAAACAGAAATGATAACAAAGAAAGGGATGAGAGAGACAAAGAGATAAAAAAAGGACAGAGAGAGAGAGAGAGAGAGAGAGAGAGAGAGAGAGAGAGAGAGAGGAGAGAGAGAAGAGAGGGAGAGAGATATATGTAGTGAGTAGGGATGACAGAGAAAGGGCAAGACGAATTGTAATAAGACAGAGACAGACAGACAGACAGGCAGACAGAGACGGGAGAGGGAGAGAGACAGACAGACAGACAGACAAAGAGAGAGAGAGAGAGAGAGAGAGAGAGAGAGAGAGAGAAGAGAGAGAGAGAGACCTCTAGACGGGTTGGCATGCTGTTAAAACCAATCAATCAATCAATCAATGCAACCATGAATCTTAGTATATGAACTACACGGGCTATTTGTTGTATTATAATGACAGCTTGTGTTGGACCAGAGACACTTTTTGAATGAACTGTTAACAGAAGAATAGTGCTCTAGTGTGCCACAGATCCTCCTTCTGTACCAAGTAGCCTCGCAAAGGCTAGAGAGTCCCATCTAAGCCAGAACTTGCTGTTTGATAAGAAACGGATTCATGCTTTTTTTAATGGCATTTGTACGAAATGAAAAGCAAACAGCCGCTCCAGCATTTGAACTCGGCTCACTGAGTTCATTTCTACAATGATAACTAACCTCAAGCGCACTTCCGTAAGTACGGACAGAACACACACACACACACACACACACACACACATACACACATACACACATGTGTAGTATTACATACATACACACAAACAAACATGCATGCACAGTGCAGATTAGGTTCTTTAGACTTGGTTTGGCAACCAGTCTAGGAGAAGTAAAACTCTGAATTCAAACTAGCTAAGACATTGACCTTGTGCCACATCCTGCATGTGGTGGAGGGGTCGAGTAAATACATTCACAGAGCATTTTTATCTATAAATTCATCCCTAAACAGTGCTTTACCTCCCCACACGCACTTTGAAATGCCCGCTCCCACCTGGTATCAGATTTTTATTTATGATCAGGTGCTTCAAGAAATTGTAATCTTTTTCAGCAATTAGATTAAGTCAGCATTTTGTATGGAAAAAAGATTTCATATCACACACACACACACACACATACACACACACACACACACACACACGGCTATCATTAAATAGAAGTAATAACTTGAAACTATATATATATATATATATATATATATATATATATATATATATAGTTAAGAATCAATGGAAAAAGAGAACAAAATTTAAGAGAAATCTTTTGCGGAAAAAATTAATTAACTATTTACATATTTTACTTTGGTTCCTAAGTTAAAAAAGTTCAAGGTGGGCACTTGAAGTAACAAATTCAAATTATGCAATACATCTATAACAATAAGTACTTATCTTTATATATGATTAATTCTTTTTATTTCATAACCTCTTAAAATTATGGTCAGTCTAAAATTATTGATGAAGGAAAAATAGCACTTTACCTACTATAGTTTACATATCTTATTCTATTTTATTTCATACATATATACATATGTATATATTATTATTATTATTAGTAGTAGTAGTAGTAGTAGTACAAAATAAAAAACACGCTCCGAGCGCTGTAAAAATAAAATTTTAAAAAATATTGCCTGAGGGGTGGGAGTAAAAAATTCAATGTCAGCGAGTTTGTACCCTAAGTAAGTAAAATCATAAAATTCATTAAAGGATTGAAAAATAAAACAATTTGAAATGTAAACTTTAAATATGTATTAAAATAAAACAAACTATATATAGATATATAATACCAGTCATGTATTTATTAAAACTTGTTTTAAAAAACAATGAGGACCATCTAATGTTGCATGTTCAAATTTTGAGTGTATTAAAAAAATGTTATGACAATTTTGGGTAATGTGACGTTAACAGTGACGTAATTTTTGTTACAGAAAGCGAATCTCCATTATTATTATTATTATTATTATTATTATTATTATTATTATTATTATTATTATTATTATTATCAGATGTATATATTTGTGTGAGGTGAATTGCATTCACTTCTGCATGAAGTGGCGTATCATTAATTCGAAGCTGCAGTCGAATGCTTGTAACTTTCCAACAGAAAAAACAGTGGCTATGAAATTGACATGTAAATTCCATTACACAATCTTTTCTAAGATAAAAACAGAGAAGAAAATTAAGAAAAGGAATACGTCACTAAAACAATGTTTGCTTCTGTTCGGCCCCATGAAAGAGGGTTTGAGAGGCAAACATTATTCCAGTGACAAGGAAGTGAAATATGTAGTGGAAAAGTGGCTCAAAGAACAGTCAATAGAATTTTAAGGGACAGACATACATGCTCTCATTTGACGGTGAAACATTGAGAGAAACGGTGACTATACCGAGAAGTAGGGATGGGATCCACAGAGGACCAGCTTCATTTTGATGTATGATACATGTTCCTGAGAATCTACACATGGCCCGGCTCGTGACCCATCTAACTTCGCTGCATTGTTGACCGAACAACAACGTGCTTCTGCGAGGTCGTGAGTGACTGAGCAGCCTCTTTGGTAGCACTGCTCACCCAGAAATCTGGGGAGGGTCTAGAAAAGGTGACCTAAACAAATGCCTGTTCACGTATTAAGCTGGCCAGCAACCTGCGGTTGGCGGCTGTTCCCATCAGCAGGACGAAAACAAGATACTATAACCAAAAACCCAGGCTAACAATAACGACCAGGAATGCTCGGACACTTTTTGATCTTGAAGGATCGGGAAACCTCGAGCGACGAACTGCTAACGGATCATCAGGATAATTCTGACTATTTTCTTTTATAAATCATTTCTTTTCTCCAGGCGAAAAGTTTGTATTGTGTAATTATAGACTATAAAATCGGGAGTATTTTTTTAATACTGCTGGAGTTTAGAAATAAGAATTTTATATATATATATATATATATATATATATATATATATATATATATATATATATATACTAACACCATAAAACAAAATCTAATTACGAAACATATCGATAACATTGACAAATTCACATCGTCCGACATACGGAAGATTCTCACCGACAATACCAAAATCCAATATAAGAATAACAATAAAAAACGCCTACAAATTCCCGAAGCGATTCGCATAAAAATAACAACAAACCTAACATGAAAAAATAGACTCTCCTAATTGAATAAACAATGAATAAATGAATAAATAAATCATAATGAATAAAACCAAACAAAAACTACAAACACTACAACCAACAATCCTTTGAGGACGACCAGCGAAATGGTTGAAAACACTTGGGTAAAAAGATATGGGAGAAATTCTTCACCATCTGGATCCCGATCTACAAAAATTACCTAAAGACCTGAACGTCTTCAATTGAACATTATAAAGAAGAAATATTCCGTCGTCCTTAACAATACCTATTTCTCTCTCCCTCTCTTTCTATATATATATATATATATATACTAGCAAAAATATGCACCCTCCGGGTGCAAGTATTTAAGTTTTAATGTAATAAAATATTGTATTAAATTAGAAAGGCTAATGAAACTAAATAAGAATACAGATAAAAAGATTTGAAACAGAGGGAGTATAATAAAAGATTTGAAACAGAGGGAGTATAATAAAAAATGGAACAACTGAAACATACTCTTCCATCACTCTCGTCTTTCATTGTTATTTTTCTAATTTAAGTATTTAGTTATAAGAGGAAGTAAAGAATAAAATGACAGTTATTTTATCTTGTTAATGGATTTCATTTAAGATTTATTGAAGAGATTTTTGCTTATATTCATTAAAATAAAACCAAACAGTTAGAAATCAATAATACTAAGCACATATTTATTAAATTCGATTTTTTAATATTAATATGCAAATTAGCCTTCCCGTTCACATTGTAAACCGCTATTTTGTTGTATATATAAATATAATTGCATGTTGTCAGTATGTAGACAAAGTTAACAGTATTAATAATGTAAGACAATTTTATTAATAATTGAGGTATAGATAAAAATAAAATCATGGAGAATGTGATGTCAATAACTAAGAGAATTGTGACTTGAGTAGGAATATAGTTTCGGTTACAGACAGAAAAACACACAATCTCCATTATAATAAGATATATATATATATGTGTGTGTGTATATATATATATATATATATATATTTATATATATATAATAAAGTAAGGGTGTTCGTTATGAATACGTATATTTGGTTATTTTTCTCCATAGGTTGGAGGTATTGACGCATCATTTAAAAGCGCGATATCAGATAGAATGGAAGACGGGAACCCTCCTGAATCATGGAAGAGAATAACTTGTATCATGATGATCTGCACCGGCCATCAAAATAAGGAGATTATGGTTGTTGCCCAATGCTCCCTTAACTGTAAAAACAATCAGGCATGAACTGGAGAATTGCAATGGAGACTACGAGGCTGTGGCTAGAAGAAAGCAACATAACAGACTATCTGTTTGCGTTCGTACAGCAGAACCTGCAGAAAAAAAGTGTTGGTTGACCCTAGCATTGGAATTCGTGAATTGAATGTTTCATGAAGCTTGCACTCAATGAAGACCTTAGCTACTACTCATACAAGCGTCGCAGAAGTCAACTGCTCCCAGAAAAGGCCCGTGAAAAATTTGTCTCAAAGGAAAAAAAAATTTTAAGACAAATCTTTTGTGGAAAAAAATAATTATCTATTTATATTTTTTACTTTGGTTCCTAAGTTAATAAGTTAGGGTAAAAAATTCAAATTATGTAATACATCTATAATAATAAGTATTTATCTTTATATATGATTAATTCTAATAATGTCTTAATCTCTTAAAATTACGGTGAGTATAAAGGAAAAATAACACTTTACAGAAACTCAAAAAATTAGTCTTAGCCACATCAGATGGGTTTTACAAATCAAATATATATATATATATATATATATATATATATATCCCAGTAGAGCTCTCCAGATGGGACTTTAACAAATCTTTCACCGTTTAGCGTAAGGCAATACTCGTCTGTTGTTTACGGATTTGACTTCTCTGGTGATCGTAACATATATCTACCAATGTATGTATTTATCAGTTTAATTTTCGCCTCTTACTGGCAGCCGTTGACGGTTGAGAGGAAAGGAGACGGACGGATGAAAAGTCAGTCGGGTTTCCCTCTCGGCTAAAAGTACTTGCTAAGTCTAGCCATACTGACGAGTCGTAAACGTCGAAACACGATGTCTGTGGAGGACTATATATATATGTGTATATATATATATATGTGTGTGTGTGTGTGTGTGTGAAGGAAGGAGTCTAGGGAACAAACTATTAGGTTCAATGTTTTATCCATCTTTCAAAGTGCAGCATCAAAAGTATCGTTCATAAATGGTGCAGTGCACAAAGTTGAAATTTGCAAATGATGTGTTTTTTATGGCGTTCTGTGCTTGTTTCTAATTGTGTGAATGAAACGGTGTTGGAAACAACAAAGGTGTGCGAGGCCTGTGGAACGCGCTCGATTTCCGCCGTCAAAAGGCCAGTTGGAAAAAAAAAAGAAAATATTTACAAAAAAGAATTGGAAACATTCATGGGTAGGAGGTTGAGCGGGAAAAGTGACTTTTATTTATATTTATTGTCTCATTTTTTGATGTTTTTTTTTTGTTTTATTTATCTATTTTTTGTTTATTGTTTTCGTTGTGAATTGGATGTTGTGAGTTGAGCGGTTTGATTTAGTTGAAATATTTATTTGTAAATGAACGATCAGAACAGAGGATTTCCGAAGGAGGGGACATAGACAATTTGGCAAAATATAATGCACTCTTTAACCGTACTATCTATCTATGTATATATCTAAGTCTATCCATTTCTATTTCCCAATTGATCTCAGTCTATTCATTTCTATCGATCTATCTATTTATCTATCTCAGTCTAAACATTTTTATCTATCCATCAATCTATCTATCGATTTGTCTCGACCTCTACGTCTATCTATCGATCTATCTCAATTTCCGCGTCTATCTATCTACCTCAGTCTGTGTATATCTACACCTTTGTATTAACTTGGTTTCTTCCTTTCTACTTTCAAACAATATATTTACCTCAGTATGTTCATATCTATCTATCTATCTATCTATCTATCTATCTATATATATATATATATATATATATATATATTTGGAGGATGTGTGCTTAATTGAAGTCATACCTAATTTTTGAAAATTAATTAGTTAATAATTAATGAATTTAGGCGGGCATATATGTTCAAATTTAAGGCTAAACAGATCGAGAAAATGTCAATCCCTGAATGTACATTTCGACCTATTAGGTCTCATCAGCAAGGTTATAGACATGGGAGACTGCTCCATGTGTGACTCGAAACCTCGACTGCCAAGCTGACAGGTTTCGAGTCACACATGGAGCAGTCTCCCATGTCCATAACCTTGCTGATGAGACCTAATAGGTCGAAATGTACATTCAGGGATTGACATTTTGTCGATCTGTTTAGCCTTACATTTGAACATATATGCCCGCCTAAATTCATTAGCAAATTTTTGAAAGAGCGAAAGAGCAAGGAGAAAAGGAAAACTTAAGGGCCCTTTCGACCGGTGCTTTGTCAAAAGTAACGACCGGTAGATCGTTTAAAAGTCATAATGTATATTAAATGGATAAATTCTTTCAGTGCCTTAATGATCTTCATCCCTCTCTGGGGATTACAATGGAGGAGGAGAAAAATAATAGTCTGCCCTTCCTGGACGTTTTAGTTCAAAAACGTTCCTCGTCCTTTGTGACGAGTATTTATCGTAAGCCCACCTTTACTGGCCTCTACTTGAGTTGGGATTCGCTCGCCCCCAAATCCAGAAAGGTAAACTTAATTAAATGCTTAACATTTAGAGCTCTTATGATATGCTCTGACTGCAAGATTAAAATGAACTTAAAACAATTAATAACATCTTTGCCGACAATGGGTATCCCGACGATCTGACTACGAAGGTGATCAACTAAACCATATCAAATTTTAACAGCAACAAAGAGTTTGGTCCACCTAAATGTCCTGTATATTTGCGATTGCCGTGGATAGGCCTTGTTGATCAGACATTGGCAAACAAGATCAAATTAGCTGTAACACGCTGCTTTAATGCAGTTAAAGTCCGGACAATTTTCACCACCATACCTGCATTTCGCTCTGCTCAAAAATACGTCCTGCCAATCTTTGAACAAAGTTATGTAATTTATAAATATCAATGCTGGTGCGCTGTCAGTTACATTGGTAGGACGACGCAGATGTTGAGCGTCCGAATAAACCAACACGTCCCGAGGGGTATAAGAAGCATCCACCAAACCACATCCGGGCTTTCACAGGCACATGATTCTGCCAATCGGTGACCACCTTTGTAGTACAAATAGTTGTAAAATCAACTCCAATGATCAGCAATTTTCTGTTCTACACAGGGCCAGGACAAGCCATCACCTCAATGTCCTTGAGGCAGTCTCCATTTTTTTTACTGCCCGTCCCTGTGTAGACAAAGACATCTGAAACACTCCCTGGTAATTTGTGCCGGGGATGTGTTTGCTGAAGTGGGGATTACATAAAGGTATTTACCAATATACATAATTTTACCCCTCCCCATTTGCCTTCATATTGCCCCACCATTTCGTATGGTTTAAGCTCCCTTTTTTACCCATTTAATATACATTGTGACTTTTAAACAATCTACCGGTCGTTACTTTTGACAAAGCACCGGTCGAAAGGGCCCTTAAGTTTTTCCTTTTCTCTTTTCTCTTTCACTCTATCAGAAATTTGCTGATCAATAAAAGTATGTCATTATTTTAAAAAATCCTATATAAATTCAGCTGTACCAAAAGTTTGTTTGTAGAATAAAAACGTAAATACAATACGACAGATGGACTGAAAAAAAAAATATATATATATAATATATATTATATATATGTTATATATATATATGTTATATATATATAAATCATACCATCCGGAAATTTTAAATTTTTTTCTATGAAATTTTTCCATCCGGAAATTTTACAATTTTTCTATGAAATTTTAGAATAAATTGATATTAATAAAAACTAAAAACTAAAAAAACAAATTTGTAGAATTTCTAGTGAAGACCCCTATAAGGATTGAACTAAAAAAATACGGGGAAAATAATGTAAAGTGAGGAAAAAATATATATGTACGTTTGGAATGTGTACAAGCTTTTTATATATGTGTTTTTTTGTTTATATTATTTTTACGGAAAAAAAGGTTTTTTAGTAAACAATCAAATCACTTTGTAAGCCTTAATTTTGAATTTATCAGCGTCTATAAATTTAACCATAAAATGTTTTTGTTTACAAATATATAACCGTAAAATGTGTACTTGCAGACACATCAGAGGGATTAAATAGTATCCTGAAGAAGGCAAAGCCTGAAACCTTAGATAGATGCTCACTAAAACCTTTGTATAAACAGTTATATTTAATAAATAGATAAATAAATATATATATATATATATTATATATATGCATATATATATATTTATATATATGCATTATATATATATATTATATATATATACATATATTTATATTATATACATATATATTATATATATATATATACATATATTATATATACATATAATATATATTTATATATTATACATATATATAATATATATATATATACATATATTATATATATATATATATATATATAATATATATATATATATATATATATATATACATATATATATATTTATATATAACATATATATACAATATACATATATATATATATACATATATATACATATATATATATATATATAAATATACATATATATATAAATGTACATATATATATATATATATAAGAAGAGAGAGAGAGAGAGAGAGAGAGAGAGAGAGAGAGAGAGAGAGAGAGAGAGAGAGAGAGAGAGGAGAGAGAGAATACTACTTTTATCAGTGCACAATATCGTTGATAGACCATCCATATCTAAGATACGGTATATATATATATATATATTATATATATATATATATATATATATATATATATATATATATATATATATATATTCAAGAAATAAAACATGTGAATTAGGGACTAAGACCAGAATAGAACAGAAAATGATAATTCTCTAGAAACAACAAAACAACTGAAGACTCTCCACACCGAGTAAAAGAAAAATCAAAATTAGTCAAGTTTTATGTAGAAAAAATAAAAGACAACAGAGAGAAAAGTTGGATTGAATTTTAGAGAAAAATTTCTAAATAAAATACTAAAAGAAAAACAGAGCCAATCACGATGAAAAGACGAAAGAAATCCAGATAGAGATAATTTTCAAAAAATACAAATAAACCTTTTATTTATTTTTCCAAAACAACAATACCCCCCTCCACTTGTCCCCAACCTCTTCCCAACAACGAATCAATGCTTCTAAAAAGGATGTGGATGGAATGTGGGATGCAAATAAAGGTTATTTAAACTATAAAACCCAACAGTATGGTTTTAGTGTATCGTGCCAAAATTGTGTTCCAGTAATAAGGACGGAATAAAGAAATGAAAGAAAGAAAGGAGCAGACAAGAGAAGAAAAAAAAAGAATTCAAAAACGAATACTTGGTAAATGGGCGGGTGGAAGGAAGAAGTATTGACTGCCAGTTATGCTTGGCCAATCACGGTCCAAGCTGCAAAAGTAGCGGTGGTGGCCTCTCATAGAAGAAAAAGACAAAACGTGCTAAGTGGTCCGTTAAGAGATGCTGTCAGTGGGTCCATCACGACGGCCGCGTCATTACTGCTTTCCAACGCTTTTTGGAGGTTTGTCGACTGTGTATGAGAGCCATTTCCCGTTCAGATATTTGCTAATCGAAGCCCGCTCGATTCACACGTCAGGCAGGCTATCAAGGCCAACCGGCACCCACCTTCATTCCTCAACCGGAGAAGCGCCAACACCACCAACAAAAAAGAAGAAAAAAAAAAGACCAACAAGAACAAAACAAAAAAAAAATGCTAACCTTGACGTGCAAGGAAAACCCTTTACCGGCACCAACTCCTCACGAAAAACCAAAACCCCGCCCTCATCCATCCACGCCTCACCCTCCGCCATCGGTGACGTCTCCCGAGGAAAACACGCTGAAAGGGTTATTAGAATTGATCGATTCAAACTGTTGTGTTCCAGTCACTAGTTCTGTTAGCTGTTTCGTGACCCAGTCGCTAAAAGTGGGGCAGGTTTTGCGAGTTCGGATAAGGAATTTGTCGTGGCCATGTTTCTCTCCCGGAACAGAATTGAAGGCAGAGAAACCGTGACCTGGTGATGCAGGCGATCGGGACGGACAAATGAGAAGAAGAACCAAGAGAAAAACGTAAAAAAAAATAAATAAATAAAAGAAGAAATGGAAGAGAAAAAAAATCAACGTTTATGTGAAATGAGTAAGAGGAGAGCGTTGATGGGACTAAAGTGCTGTAAATGCGGGAGATGTATGTGGTTACGAGCAAAGAGGAGCGCAAGAAGAAAAGCTGGACCAAGAAGAAGTGGAACAACAACAACAACAATAATAACAACAACAATGATAACAAGATTGACAGCAAGAAAGACCTGACGAAAAAAGGAACAGAGAAAGATAGACACAAAAATAAAGAACAAGAAAATGACGAGAAGAGAAAGAAAAAGAGAGAAGAAGAAGAAGAAGAAGAGAAGAAGAAGAAGAAGAAGAAGAAGAGAATGAAAAAGGGTCAATATAAAGTAGAAGAAGAAGAAGAAGAAGAAGAAGAAGAAGAAGAAGAAGAAGAAAAGAATGAAAAGAGGGTCAATATAAAGAAGAAGAAGAAGAAGAAGAAGAGAATGAAAAAAGGGTCAATATAAAGTAGAAGAAGTAGAAGAAGAAGAAGAAGAAGAGAGAAGAAGAGAAGAGAGAATAAAAAGGGTCAATATAAAAAAGAAGAGAAAAGAGAAGAAGAAGAGAAGAAAAAATGGTCAATAAGAAGAAGAAGAAGAAGAAGAAGAAAGAAATGTTGAGAAGAAGAAGAAGAAGAAGAAGAAGAAGAAGAAGAAGAAGAAGAGAAGAAGAGAATGAAAAAGGGTCAATATGAAAGAAAGAAGAAGAAGAAGAGGAAGGGAATGAAAAAAAGGGTCATATGAAGAAGAAGAAGAAGAAGAAGAAGAAGAAGAAAGAAGAAGAAGAAGAAGAAGAAGAAGAATGAAAAAAGGGTCAAGAAGAAGAAGAAGAAGAGAGAAGAAGAAGAAGAAAGTGCTCGGCACTGCTGGTGAAATATGGACAAACACATAAGCGAAGTTCTCCTGTCGACTCCTGCACATGAACACATCTGTGTCGGTCGACCAGCAAAAACTTACATTCATCAGCTCTGTATGGACACTCAGTGCCGTCTAGAGAACTTACCAAGTGCGATGGGTGATAGGAACGGGTGGAAAGTGTCAAAGAAACCTGGGCTGTCGGCACGCTTTGATGACGATGATGACCGCATCATGATTAAAACACACGACTATGATGATGATGATGATGATGATGATAGACCGGAAATAATTGTTATAAAATACAAGGGGTGTTAGAAATATAATTTGTGGTTGAGGTAGTTGCATATTTCCTATGCTTGAGTCTTATATTAAGACAGGCAAACTCTTCCAATTACAAAATTTGGCGCAACACAATCTTCCTAATTAGTATTTCAGCTCCACTGAGTTGGTCCCTATGCCAGACTAAAATAAGGTTTGTAGATTAGGGTAGGTCGATTTTTCACTTTTAAAAAATATCAAGTTGTCCATCTATGAGAAAGTTGTGTGTTAGTTTACTGAATACTGATACCAAAATTAGATCTTTTATTTGCACCATTATTTGAGGAAATAGCATCAAAGATCGTCTACTAGAATGCACTAGAAATCCTCGTTTTCGCAAAACTTAGCCTTTAGAAAACGTAGATTTTTAGTGCATTTTAGTTGACGATCCTTGATGCTATTTCCTCAAACAATGGTGCAAGTAAAAGATCTAATTTTTGGTATCAGTATTCAGTATACTAACACACAACTTTCGCATAGATAGACAATTTGATATTTTTAAAAAGTGAAAAATCGACCTATCCTATTGTAGATACCAAATAAGGAGTGGATGGCCATATGATGGCGTCAGTTATGGGGATAGTGGATGAAGGAAGTGTGTGGGTGGGGTGAAGGGGGCACAGGGGGAAAATCTAATGGCTGTCGAGTGAAATAAATTCAAACAAAAAGAACTATAAAACGACAAAAGCATTTCGATGTTCATATGTTTTGCGTCTTCTAGCATACGCAAAGACACACACCGATGCACGCACAAAGACATGCACGCACCTCACATACGCACGCACGCATGCACACACGCGGACACACATGATTGCACGCACGCAGGCACAAACGCGGGCACATTCACAGATTTGCATGCGAACATATAATCACACGCATACATACACATATGCACACGCACATACACAGACATACAACACAGAGGCACAATAACACATAAGTGCACACTTATGCTTACATACAGGATTTATAATCATTTTTAAATATGTCTGTCTCTGCGTCTGTCTGTCTGTCTGTCTGCAGAATGGACATATAATCAACTGGAATTAACCAGTATGATTTATTACCCTTCTCTTTAGCCAAAAATAACCTTATATTAAAATATATCCGAACACAAACCATAACTCTATTAGATTGAAAAGGATTTTAAAGAATCCGAAACACGTGTCGCGCCAACTGAAGCAAAAAGAAATAAACAAAAAAAATTGTCACCAGTTCGCGGATATTTTTTATTGTGAACACAACACACACACACACACAACACACACACACACACACACACATATATATATATATATATATATATATATATAATATATATATATATGGTAAATTGAATATTCAAACTGAGTAAGATGACAAGATTTTATTTTATAGTGTCAGCGAATCGTTTAACTGGTATTAGAGAGTCAAACTTACTGTTTTACCCACATTGATTGATTAATTTTAACGGCTTGTCAACCCGTCTATGGTAATTTTATACCTTGAGATTAGAGAATCGCGTTCATTGCATGTTCATATTTACATTTTTTATATCGTTGGTTTCAGATCAATTGGCTGATCATATCACGTCTTAGCACTTATATTATTGTCCCGACCCTTTTTATCATATATGTACTAGAAGGCAGTGTCTGAGGGTCTTAGTGCCCTGGCTACGCCGTAAAACAGCATCTGGTGGTGAGGTTCCAGTTCTGGAGCCCTGAGGAGTATGGAGTACCCCTTCATCAGAGTTAATTCCACTCTGATCTGGAATGGCAGTACCTGTTATGGTCCCATCTATGGATTAGATAGAACAAAAAATGACTTTCTAAAAAATATGTTTAAAAATGAGTTTTAATAAATTTGAATATCCAACAATAATGAATAAAACAAAAACGCTTCTGGCATAAAATGCCGTAAAAACCAACCAACCAACCAACCAACAACCAGCTCTCAAGTAGATAATTATTAAGTTTTGTTGTGCCTGATACAAGGTTCTAAGAACAGAGTAGTCGATGAAGATTGATCCAATTCCAATAAGTCCATTAGACTGTTAAACTAGCTTGATACATCGTATCAGTTATTATTATAGGAAATTAAATCGATAACCCAAGTTCGAATCGAGGACGAGGCTGTTTGCGTTTCACCATGCCTTGAAAAAGGCATGAATCCATCTCTTCTCCAAACAATGGGTAAATAGTAGGGCAGACTATAGTTCTATAGCCTTGGAGACGAAACATTCTGAATTCAAACCAGCTGTACTCCGCTTAAAAAAACTGACCAGTTGTCGCTTCCTATGCGTGGTTGGATAAATACATACTCGTAGTTCTACAACATTCACATTCAGATGATACCTCCATACTGACACACGAAGGGCTATACTTACATATTTACCAACCCCTCCATACGAGTAGGGTGTGAAACTTGGTCAATTTCTTAAGTGGACTTTAACGGGTTTTCCTTTTCCTTGGATGGTTGTCTAATCAAAGAATTAAAGAGCTCAGTCTGACCTACTATTTATCCATAGTTTGATGGTAAATAGTTGGATTCATACCTTAGGGCATTAGCGATATGTGAAATGCAAACAGCCTAATCCAGGATTTGAACTCGTCTCGCCGTGTCCATTTCCTATGATGGTGACCATTACACCATGCGCCTCCACGGAAGGGTTATACATAGATGAAGAAACGATGATGTTACAAAATGAAAAGGACGGAAAACGGCAGAAAAAGAAGGTAAAAAAACGTATAAGAGAAAAAGGAGTCTGGTACAAGGTCATAAGAATAGGGTACTTGACGAAGATGGAACTCATTACATTAACGAATGCTTAATGCATATGGTTCCACGGCAGGCGTCTTCTAACAATTCCCCCTTACACTGGCACAAAGGAAGAATCGCGCATAGATGAAGAAATGATGACGTTAGACAATGGACGAAATGAAAATGAGGCTAAAGAGAAGGTTAGTGAGGGGGGGTATTGCAATGACAATGCACTGAAAAGAGCAACAATATTTCTCCTCTTCCTTGCTCTCTTTAAAAGAACAATAAATGCGGAAAAATTCATGAGCAGTCCCGCACTGAAGATTTACGAGCTTCCGGTAACTGGCACAATGTCTATTCCCTTCATCAATGTTGGCCGCGACCGCCCGCGTCTTTGTTACAGTCTCCCTTGGCTTCCATTTTATGTTCAAAATTTGTTTGTCTTTTCTTAAAGAAAGAGGATTTTTTCGCTTACTTTTTTTTCTTTCTTTCTTTAGAATCTTGTGGCAAATGCAGGAAATGAGGATAAATGAAAAAGTTCGAGAGGGAATTAAAAAAAAAAAACAATGTAGAAATTAATAATAATAATTTCAGAAACTGAAAAAACGTATTTCCCAAAGACGGACGATGCATTATGTAGTAAGGAGCATGACACGTGTGTACGCATGCGCCGGGTCACTGGTAGGACAGAAAGAAAGAAAGAAAGAAAGAAAGAAAGAGAAAGAAACTGATGAAAAGGACAGAAAGAAAGAAAGAAAGAAACTGATGAAAAGGGAAGAAAGAAAGAAAGAAGAAGAAAAAAGAAGAAGAAGAAGAAAGAAGAAGAAGAAGAAGAAGAAGAAGAAGAAGAAGAAGAAGAAGAAGAAGAAGAAGCAAAAACGTGTGTGAAAGAAAGTAGGAAGAAATAGAAAAGAGAAAAAAAGAAAAAATACAAGAGTAGGAGAAACAAAGGGGGAAAACAAAGAGAAAAATAAATTAAAAGACCGTAAAAGTAGAAAAGAAAGAAGAAGAGAGAGAGAGAGAGAGAGAGAGAGAGAAGAGAGAAAAGAAAAGGAAAAAAAGAGTAAGAAAGAAGGATAAATAGATAAAAGACTATCTAAGAAAGAAAAAAGAAAATGATGAAAAGAGTAGAAAGAAAGAAGAAAGAAAGAAGAAAGAAAGAAAGAAAGAAAGAAAGAAAGATGAAAGAGAAGAAAAGAAAGAAAGAAAGAAAGAAAGAAAAGAGAAAGAAGAAAGAAAGAAAGAAAAAAAGAAGAAAATGATGAAAAGAGTAGAAAGAAAGAAAGAAAGAAAGAAGAAAGAAGAAAGAAAGAAAGAAATAATGAAAAGGGCAGAAAGAAAAAAGAAAGAAAGAAAGCATAAAGAAAAAGATGGAAAGAAAAAAAACGAAAAAGAAAAGAAAGAAAGAATGAGTAAATGAATAAAAGAACAGAAAAAAGGTGAAAAGTTTAGAAAGAAAGGAAGGAAGAAAGAAAGAAAAAAAATTAAAAGCCAACTGATTAAAGAGATTATAATGATGGTGGTAGTAGTATTGGTGGTAGTCATTTTATGTATACTGGTAATACTATTACCACTACGAATAGTACTAATGGAGAACAAATGATTTCGTTTGACCAACTAAATGACTTTCACTCTTTTTCGTCAAGTGATCATGCCTATTTTGCCGCCTTTTTGATGCACTTTTTTTCGACTCGTTCGAATGAATAATGGCCAACTCTGTAATGACGCCTATTATTTTCAGCTTTTATTTATTCTTGCTTGTTACCTTTTTTCAACCCCGATGGTCTTCTCACGTTGGCGTCAGTAACCCGTGACAAAGGCGATTCGTTAAATTATGGCTCCAAATAATGCGTAACGACCACGTGGCCGGATTGCCTTCTTTCACTTTCTACTTTCAGTTTCTCTTTCGCATCTAAAATGCTTGGCCGACTAAGAGAGCAAGCGAGCCATTATGGCGTCTCTTAAATACAGACCAGCATACATTTTGTGAGATACGGAGCCATGATTGAATGGATGGTTGAACCGTTTGTTTGAATGGATGGTTGGGTGGTTTATTGAGACATCAGGCTTTGATGGTATGGAATAAAACCGGGGCTTTGGTGTCGGTCCTCTTTCGTTTCTTTATGACATTTAATCGTTCATACCTCAACGAAATCAACGCACAATGCAAACTCTAAATATTCCTTCTAAAAAAAACAAGTAAAAAAACAAAACAAAAAAAAAAAAAAAACCAAAAGAAACAAAACACCCCCCCCAAAAAAAGAAAGAAACAAGCAAACAAAAAACAAACAAAACTAGCGAGCGTGCCAGAAATTGGCGTTAGCGAATCCACTAGATTTTACCTTTGTAGAAGCTCTGAAATAGTTTTTCATTCACAGTAGAATCCTCAGCCAGTAAGTTTGTTTTTATTTAGTTTTTTTTTAAATTTATTTACGTATTTATCTATATATTTCACATGAATGCGTCCTGGTTCTAAAGTTAGTAAAGAGTGAGGTAATGAAAAAGGGCTCCAGGACACGTAGCAAAATTTCACTCTATATGTTTATTTTGCTTTTAAAATTAAAAGAGAAGATATAGCTTTAAAGAAAGAAAGAAAGAAAGAAAGAAAGAAAGAAAGTACTGACAAATAATGAAAAGCTAAAGAACGAACGAAAAAGAAAGAACATGAACGAGAAATGGCGAAAGAAAAGAAAATGTTTGGTTTTACATGTTAACTTTTCGGTTATTTAATGTTGAAGTTATCTTTGACAAGAAATTATGTACTTCCAAGTAAAGTAAAAAAAAAAGTAAAGTCGACGGGGCGGTCTAAAGTCGGTATCAGCCAGTCAGCGAGGGAGTCTATTCCCTTTTCACTAGCACTAGACCAAGGAGATTGTATTTAGCATCTGAGGTGGAACGCCACACCTACCATCAGCTCCTTACTTTACCGCACAGATCCCTGTGCTACTCATACGCTGAGTTGGCGAGGACAGGTATCGAACTAGGAACCTTGTGGTTTCTAGCCAAACGCTCTACCGACTGAGCTTAGCTAATGATAATTATTTGCAAATAATTATAAGTTCAAGTGATTGTTCTTAATACAAATAATTTGTATTCAATCATATTGGCTCAAGTAATTATTTCTATTTAATAATAATAATAATAATAATAATAATAAATGAGGAAATGAAAAAATGGACAAATATCTGGACCTTGCCAGAGAACTGAAAAAGTTATGGAACATGAAAGTGAAAGTGAACACTGCACTGCTGCAATCTGCCAGAATACTCAGAAGAGTCCTGGAGATCTGAGGAGACTTGCTGTCACTCAGACTCCAGTGAAGGACCATCAGCTAATGCTGATGTGAAAACTCAAAAGGAGTAAAACAATAATAATAATACAGACGGATCACATAATCTCGGCAGGGAGACCAGACCTAGTGTTACTTATCAAGAAAAAGAGAACGTCCCGGTGGATAACAGACTAAAAATGAAAGAAAACGAAAAGATAGACAAATACTTACCCTTGTCAGAGAACTGGGGAAAAAGGTGAAATATGAAATTGTAATTAGTACCCTTGGCACAGTCCTCAAGGGTTTGAAAAAGAGTTTGGGTGAAGTAGAAATCAGAGTAAAAATCGAGACCATCATTGTTAAGACCGGCTAGAATATTCAGAAGAGTTCACTTTGCCTACACTGGATAGGGGTGGGCATGAAAAATGCTCATGGAGTGAAATTATTATTATTATTATTATTATTATTATTATTATTATTATCACCCCATTAGAGTTTTTCTCACCCGCCTTAGTCGGTGGTTTACTGGAGGCTGAGTGACAGCAAGTTCCCCTCCAGTACTCTTCTGGGTATTCCAGCCGATCTCACAAATGCTGTAGTCTGGATGGTCTCGATTCTTCCTCTGATTTCCAGTTCATCCAGACTCTTTTCTAGATTCCTGGGACCGTTCCTAGGGCACCAATTACAATTGGCACGATCTTCACCTTCATGTTCCACAGTTTTCTTAGTTCTCTGGCAAAGTCCAAGTATTTGCCTATCTTTTCACTTTCTTTCACTTTCACTCGGTGATCGGCCGGGACGGCAAAATCCACGAGATGACAAGTTCTCTTTTTGTTGATCAACACCAGGTCTGGTCTCCTGGTTGGGATTGGGTCATGTACCCCAAAGTCCCAGATAATTTTGTGCGTCTGATTCTTCAGGAGAGATTATACCATTTAGTTGAATGGTGAAAATTGAATTACTTGCCCAATTGACTGTGTTTTGTTATTTACTGTTTTCCTCAGCTTTTACTCACACACACACACACACACACACACTGCTTATCTCAAGGCAAATCACTTTGAATTATGACAGCAATTTCTCAGTCAATTATATATAGAGGTAAGCTATTATAGATCTTACAACTGTAATTGAGCACATTATTTTCCTCTCCCCAATACAAAATACGTATATATATATATATATATATATATATATATATATATATATATATATAAAAGGATATGAAAACACCACAAAAATGCTGTTAAAGTGAAAACATATTATAACATATTCATATAACATTTTATAACATATTCATATAACATATATTTTGTGGTGTTTTAATATCCTTTTATCTATACTCATACCATCGGATTCATTTCCTTTCTTTTAACTTATATATATATATATATATATATATATATGTGTGTGTGTGTGTGTGTGTGTGTGTGTGTGTGAAATCGTTCTACAAATATTTTTCTCAAATCAAAAAGTGCTTAAATTAGAGCAAGATGAAACCGAATATGAATTGTTATCTTACCATTTCATGTTGGCTTCATTACTTATCGTTTTATATTAAAAATTGCAAAAAATGACTTGACGGGTTGACATGCCGTAAAAGTCTCTCCTCTCTCATTTTGTCTGTCTGTCTGTCTGTCTGTCAATTTTATTCAGACATAAATGCCAGTTTCCCCATGATTAATTTTTTAAAAAACAGTTTTAAAACATCCATTGTAATCGATGTAATCTTTTTGTCTGGCTATTTATTATTGTACATAGCCGGTTGAATTTGGCGTCACAGACATGATTGCAAGTAGCAGTAAAATCTACTGTAATGGCCGGTGCGTATTGGTCGACGCATATGTACGTCCCAACATGGCTGAGTGGTTAGAAGTCTAGAAGGCATCGTAATCCGTTATCTCGACCCGCGCACGCGCGCCGGGCCGTTTCAATTTTCATGAATATGATGATTTCGATTGCGCGTCGAAGACAATCGTAGCCTTTCTTGGAGTAGACAATTTGTGCCTCCTCGCCTGGCGGCCATCTTCTCGATTCCCGATCCACTTGTCGGTTGCGTTCTCGCTCTTGTCCCAATTTCGTTCCTTCCCGTTTCTCCATCCCCTTAATCTCCATATCACTCAGGGCCTGTTTGGTGCCACTAATTCAACTTGCTGTCCACTTCTATATTCGCTGATTACCAGATAAACAGGCGCTAAACGCCCCAATGGCCTTCCATATTCATTTTCTTTTCCCTCTCTTTCTTTGTATTTCATCGCTTTCTAATTCCTTCTATTTCCGATTTCATATATATATATATATATATATATATATATATATATATATATATAGTTAAAAGAAAGGAAATGAATCCGACAATATGAGTAAGAAAAGGTGGAATGAAAACATCACACAATGCTGTTAAAGAAGAAAACAATTTATAATATAATCATAGCTGATACTGATCAATATTTCGATTTTACAAAAATCATCATCAGAGCTCATTCACTCCCGTAGTTGTTTGGGTCGGAGAGTTTTTTTTTTTTTTTTTTTTTTTTTTTTTTTTTGTAAACTCATTTTGACTTTCCTCTCCGACCCAAAAACTACGGGAGTGAATGAGCTCTGATGATGATTTTTGTAAAATCGAAATATTGATCAGTATCAGCTATGATTATATTATAAATTGTTTTCTTCTTTAACAGCATTGTGTGATGTTTTCATCCCACCTTTTCTTACTCATATATATATATATATATATATATATATATATATATATATATATATATTATACTAGACAAAACGTGACCCGTTGGGTCACCCATTAAGCTCTAGCTAGATGATTAGGGAAAAGAGTAGGATCTACCAAAATATCATCTGCTTTTCATTTAAAATTAACTAAAATTTATTAAATTGATTATTTAAGGTCAAATTTTTGTCTAAGTCGAAAAGTAGTAACATAATGAACATCAATAAAAAAGCAAAATAATATTACACATATAATTTATTTTTTATATATTTAAAAATTTTGAACACATATCTTAGTAGATAAAGGAGTTAAATTAAGACAGTTCTAAATGCCAGTTATCTCTAGACTGCAGGTTCAATCCTGGTCAGGGGCAGCAGTAACATAGAATAATAATTAACACAGCTTAACACCTGTACCCCAGCTATAGTTAGTTGAATGAGAACAGGTTAACCCCGTGGACTGAATAAAGGGTTAGTCTCAAAGTTCCGTGATGTTCCCAATTACAAGAAGGTTCCAAAGTCCAAGAAATACATGAAGAAGGCCGGAGGGTACATCGGCCCAAACGTTGTACAGATAACAATGAAGACGAGGACAATAGTCTGAATAATACAAATAATGGTAATCTTTGCAGAGTTCCGTCCTGGTTTCCTGACTCACAAATTGCTAGCTGCTGACTGGTGGAAAAACAACACCAGCTATGATTGAAGTCTGTATCGGAAGCGGTATCACTTGAAAAAAAATAATTAAAAAAAAGAAGAAGAAAAGAACCAACTTAGGGCATTTTCCACTGAAAACTCATCCCTAACCCTAAACCCCCCTAGTTAAAATTAACTGTTTTATTACAAAGTTTGTGGTTCTGGGTGACCCAGAAAAAACAGAGCCAAAATTATTTGTTTATTTTCCATTAAACTAAACCTAAACCCAACCCCAATCCCAATCCCAAATCCTAAACCCTAAACCCTAGTTGTTTTTTTTTACACCGCTTCAGCTACGGACTTCAATCGTAGCTGGGGTTTTTTCAGCAGTCACCGGCTAGTAGTTTTTGAGGCAAGAGGCTAGGACGGAACTCCGCAAAGATTACCAGTATTTGTATTATTCAGACTGTTATATCGGTGTGGTATATATTTAATTGATACTATTTTCTGCATAAAAGACTACAGACATAGTTTATTTTTTAAAGCCATACGCAATTAAAAACAACCTTAATCCCCTAAAACCGTAACCCAATTCGCAAAATGTTAATTCATAGACTGTAGTTAAACTGTCATTAGGTACCACCAAAAAACATTCTATTTTAATTTTCCAACCTAAATCAGAAATCAGCCCTACATTCTATGAATTCACATTTTGCGAATTGGGTTACGGTTTTAGAGGATTAAGGTTGTTTTTAATTACGTATTGCTTTAAAAAATAAACAAAAAAACCCCAAATTATTATACATTTAATTAACCATTGAAATTAATTATTGAATCTATTATTGAGACAGTTGTTTGTGGTAGTATTGCAATGTATAATTTCAATTAAACTTAGTTTAAAAAATATTTTTCAACATTAGATGTATAGTAATTTGTGTTTTTTGTTGTTTATTTTTTAAGCAATACGTAATTAAAAACAACCTTAATCCCCTAAAACCGTAACCCAATTCACAAAATGTTAATTCATAGACTGCAGTTAAACTGTCATTTGGTACCAGCAAAAAACTTTCCGTTTTAATTTTCTGACCTAAATCAGAAGTCAGTCTAGTTTGTTTTAGTTAAAAGCCTTTCACTTAAACGGTGGGGGAAGTCAATGTTTGCTCATTTGAATTCCATAATATTTAAATATGTAACTACTTTTTTTACCCAACATGAAATATTTTAAAGTAAGTTTAAAAATCATGTTAAATCAGACATGTATTCCGAATTTGACACTATAAATTCATAATTAAAGTAATTTAAAAAATCTATTTTAAAGCATGATTTCAATTTTAGTTGAGCATAAAAAGAACTTTTGTTTTGTTTTAATAAAACAAAACAAAAGTTCTTTTTACGCTCTGAGAAAAGGTTAGAGGGTGTTAGGAGGGGAGTGACTGCTGATTTTTTAGTAATAAAACTATTACATGTTGTGATCTCTTTCCATCCCCTTCACTGGCTTATAGAGGGAATAAAGGGTTATGTATTATGTAAGACAGGGATTGATCAGTTGTTGACTTAATGACAAATTACGACTAATTAGAACCAATTAAAGTAGATTTTTTTCCAAACATTTAGTAATAGTAAAACTAAGGTATAATAGAGTAAAAATTTCGTTTCAGTAAGGTCACCAGCAAAAAAGCCTTTAGGGGTCAAAGTTGAAAATCTCAGCTTTAGTATATAGTATAAGATATATAGATATATATATATATACATATATATATATATATATATATATATGTGTGTGTGTGTGTGTGTGTGTGTGTGTGTGTGTGTCATCATTATTCATTGGTAATGATATGTGTATGTGAGTATATATATATATTTGTATATTTGCATGCACACGTGCATATATATATGAGTGTTTGTGTACATACCATTATTATTCATTGTGTATGCATGTTAATGTGTATACACACACATAATATAATATATATTATATATATATATATATATATATATATATACATTGACATACATGTGCAATGATCTGCACACATGTACACAGACATGTATGTGTGCGTAATATATATATATATATATATATATATATATATATATATATATATATTCTCGTACACATCTATCATTAACAATGAATAATAATGACACACACCCATATGTATATATATATGTGCGTATATATATGTGTGTAAATTTATATATATACATACATACAGTCATAATACAAAATTACCGCTAAAACCCTTTTAAATCAGTAAAATACAGACATATATAACGGAAAAATTGCTTTTTTTTTACTTGTGCCGCCATTTATCTTGGCTGTTAAAGATTTATTGAAAAGTAACTTCTTCAAAATATCAATGAAACATTTTCCACCCACTAACGAGCTGTATAAAATATTTCACAAAAACAGCGTTAAATTGAATTACAGCTGTATACCAAATGTTGCCGGGAGTATCCGCAAAATTCAGCATCATCACATCATCATCATCACCATCATGTCGTGCTATTTGTACGGATATCCATTACAATCTCTCGCCAACTGTCCCTACTCGCCAACTCATAGTTCTCGGGAGGTCCTCTGCGTAGCATCCAGTATCTGCGTAGAGATGGTCAATGTACATCTTTGTTGGACGGCCCACACTGGTGTGCCCATGTGCTTGCTTCCACTGGAGGATGTCACTTATGAGTTCGTCCTTGCTTCTCCAGCAGTGTCCTGCGTGTATTGTTCGTCTTACTCGGATGGTTTGGGCAATATGTGGCAGGTGACCGTACAGCTGTTTTCCCGTGGGATTTTTTTCCACGTTTTGTTTTGGATCGCACGCAGCATTCTCATGCTCCCATCTAGTTTATTATCTAGGCGTTTCGTTAGGGTCCAAGTGGTGCAACCGTACAGCAGCACTGATACGACTACGGCTTGGAAGAATTGTCTCTTTAGTTTGTCTGTGAGTTCGGATTTCCATATTGACTAAAGGCGAAGATATACCATTCAATTGTAATTTTTTTAAACATGGAGTGTCCTCTTAATGGTACATGCCAAAGGGAATGTATTGTATACAAGGCTAGTATACAAGTTAATGGACAAAATAAAAAAAAACATACTTGAAATCTACTCAACGTACTTTCCAAAATAGATTTAATGATCATAAAAACAGCTTTCTACCATTCAACACTCCACTTACTTTACTTAGGCTAAACGGGTGGAGAGGCCCCCTCCGATCAATCGGCTGGTCACGTCAAGCCCTAGCACCTATATGATTGCCCCGACCCTATTGCTCTTATGGCAAGCCCCAACCCTTTTTATCATATGGATGCTAGAAGGCGGTAACTGAAGGTCTTCATGTCCTGGGAAGGACGTTAAACTCTATCTGATGGTGAGGTTCCGGTTTTGGAGGTTTACGGAATGACCCACTGAAGTTGATATGTCGAAAAACAAACCAAACCAAACCAAACCAACTTTGTACATGTGAAATACATACATTGCATCGCACTTTCTAATAATGTCTGTGACATTAAAAATAAATATGGCGTTGGGCCTATCCTAAAGTGGGAGATTATTAATTACAACGAGTGACAACACTATATTCATCTTAATATACTGATGAAGGTTTTATAAAAAGCCGAAACGTTTTAACATCGAATTTACCTTCTAATAATAAATTTATATTTGGAATACTTTGCTTTTGTTCTTATTTCTACACGCACTCACACACTCACACACACACACACACACACACACACACACTTATATATATATATATATATATATATATATATATATATATACGCTCTTCTATATAAGGAATGGAGAACTCTGTGACGGCCTTTACACACAAAGCGATGTGTGTATTAAAACAGTTAAAATCCCCTTCCCATTCTGTAAGTGAAGACAGCCTAATGGTTAAGGTGCCGGACTGACACCCAACCGAACGGATTTCAATTCCGACTGTAGGTAGCTTGCAAAATGTCTAGTCACACTGAGGAGACTTGATAAGTCGAAACACGTGTCTGTGGATGACCCTATATATATATATATATATTTCTTATTTCCGAATATTTCAACATTCTCTTCCGTCCATTGCATCAGTCAACTGTAACCCTGTTCACCTTTACCCAACAGGCACCCCATTCCCGGCTGGAAATTTGGCACTGGACTTTGAGTCTGCAATGCCAACACTTTTTCTGCGATTCTAGTTGGCACCAGTCGGGAAATGTCTCACGCTCGACCTGCCACACAACATGGTTGACGCTTAGTTAGCTTAATTACCCGCCTGACCATCTCTCGCTTCGAAATCTCTTAAATACACTTTGTACTCAAACAACGAGATATCAAGGCGGGATCAGAAAATATCGAGACTGATGCGGTGTTTTTTCTGTTTTTTTCTGTTTTTTTTTTTGTGTGCAGAAAACCTGCTATTTCAGAATCGTAAGAATAAATATCAATCCAAGCTACGACGAAAGACAGACTACAAGAAAGTACTGACAAATATTGAGTATGGGTATGCAACCACGGGTATACCCATAGGTATACATTCTATGTTAATTACATCACTATTACCCACTTTGGTCAGGACACGTTGGTGAATGTATTACCGGATGCACCCGTTATGATCAACAGTCCCACTCTTAAAACGTTTATCAACTGTCCATGAACCACATGATTCATCAATGGTAACAGAAATAGTAGCCTCGGTGACAGGGTGGCCCTTGATTATGACATGGGTGGGAGCCTTCTTTGAAGAGATTTCAGGGACATAATTGAATGTGAATCGGTTAAATAATTACATTAGCGACTAAAAATATTGAGGTTTATTTATTTTAATATATTTAATATATTTTCAAACTAATAGATATAGAGTGGGATTATGTGTTTTTCACTACAGGTTACTATACATATATATATACATATATAATATATATATATATACATATATATATATATATATATATATATATACATATATATATATATATACATATATATATATATATATATATATATATATATATATATACATATATATATATATATATATATATATATATATATATATATATATATATATATATATATATATATATATATATACCCTACCTATGAACATTAATGGATATGTCCCAATCCCCATTTACCCTACCTATGAACATTAATGGATATGTCCCAATCCCCATTTACCTACCTATGAACATTAATGGGTATGTGCCAATCCTCGCGGGAGTATTATGCGAATTGATTAGTCTTAGATCACTAGCAGAGGTTTACCTTCTTCACACCGCTTGCGAGTATTGTATTTTGTTAGCATTATAAAGATTCCGTTTCATTTCCAATCTCCGTTTGGTTATATTTATATATATATATATGTGTATGTGTGTGTGTGTGTGTATGTGTGTGTGTGTGTGTGTGTGTGTGATGCAATTGATATAGATCGATTTGAATTATATATATATATATATATATATATATTGTCTATGTGTCGCTCTGTCCAACATGAGTTGGCTAAGTGGTTGGTAGAATTGTTAAATCGTCTTCTGAACTTTTATTCAGATTATTGTGTTCCCGATTCCTTCAGTTTCGTTTCTTCCACTCGTAAACTGCCTGTTGTAAAGAATCCCAGTTTCTGGTTTCCTTCGATGTTACATCTGTTTACTAATATACCATTAGACGAGACTATTGGCATTTGTGCAGATTTGCTGTATCGTAGCCATCTGGTCACTCCCCCTTTTCCTGAAAATATTTCACTGAGTTAATGGAGCTGACCACTAAGTCAGTGTCCTTTAGTTTTAACGACCCGATGTACAGGCAGATCGACGGTATATCGATGGTGAGTCCCCTTGGATCCCTAATGGCTAATGTGTTTGTGGGTTTTCTTGAAAAGATATTGTTTGAAAAGGTTCCCAAACCTATTTTTTTAGATTTCACCCCATTGGCATTGCAGTTTCGGAAGACTATATTTATATTTACCAACCCTTCCGCACGAGCAGGAGGTGGCACCAGGTCAATTTCTTAAGCGGAGTTCAACAGGTTTGAATTCAGAGTTTTCCTTCTCCTAGACTGGTTGCCTAAGCAAGGTTGAAGAGCCCAGTCTGTCCTACTATAGCTGGAGGGAGAGTAGGATTCATACCTTTCCCAAGGGTATTAGCGCTAAGTTGAAATGCAATTACTATGTCCAGGATTTGAACTCGGGGCGACGAGTCCATTTCCCATGACTTTAACCATTACACCACGCGCTTCCATTATTATTATACACGTTATGTGGATGATACTTTTGCTTGCCTTAATTCAGGTGATGAAACTCTTAATTTTTTTCAGAGCTTGAATGATTTACATCCCTCTTTAAGGTTCACATAGAAGAGGAGAAAAATAATAGTCTGCCCTTCCTGGACGTTTTTAGTTGAAAAACGTTCCTCGTCTTTTGTAACGAGTATTTATCGTAAGCCCACCTTTACTGGGCTCTACTTGAGTTGGGATTCAAACCCAGAAAGGTAAACTTAATTAAATGCTTAATATTTAGAGCATTGATGATCTGCTCTGACTGCAAGATTAAAGATGAACTGAAGAAAATTACGGACATCTTTGTTGACAAAGGTATCCCGAGGATTTGACTATGAATGTGATCAACCAAACTATATCTGATTTCAAAAGTAACAAAGAGTTTGATCCATCTAAGTGCCCTATGTATTTACGGTTGCCGGGATAGGACTTGTTGGTCAGACGTTGGCAAATAAGATCAAATTAGCCGTAATACGTTGTTTTAATGCAGTTAAAGTCAGAACAATTTTCACTACTAGATCTGCATTTCGCTCAACTCAAAAAGATGTTCTGTCAATCTTTGAACAAAGTTTAGTAATTTATAAGTATCACTGCTGGTGCGATGCCAGTTATATTTGTAGGAAAACAAAGGTTGAGTGTACGAATAAACCAACACGTCCCGGGGGAATAAGACGCATTCTTCAAACCACATCCGGGCTCTCACAGACACAAGACTCCGCTATCGGTGATCACCTGTGTAGTATAAGTAGTTGTAAAATCATCTATAGTGATCAGCAATTTTCTGTTCTGTACAAGGCCAGAACCAAACACTACCTTAATGTCCTCGAGGCAGTCATTATTTCTTTCACTGCCCGACCTTGTGTAAACAAAGACATCTAAAAGACTCCCTGGTAATTTTTGCTGGGGACGTGGTAGCTGACGTGGGGGTAACGTGAAGGTAAAATATATATGCATTTCTTTTTCTTCATTTTGCTCCAAGATTTACATCGCCTCTTTTACCCAATATACACAGTTTGACTTTTAAACGATCCACCGGTTGTTACTTTTGAAAAACCACCGGTCGAACGGGCCCTTAAGTTTCTACCATCTTTCGCTCTCTTTACTTCTTAATTCGTTTAAAATTGCTGATCAATAAAGTATGATACTTTTAAAAATTATATACAAATGTAGCTGTACCAAAAATGTGTTTATATATATATATATATATATATATAATATATATATATATATATATATATATATATAAGGTAAACTCGTTAAGTCGTCGTATTGGCCTAAATGTCACTATCAGCAGGACCGTGAGGAAATATATGCCCTTTTCACTAACTCTAGATCAGGGAAATATTTTATATTTATCAGCTCTCCAGTTTACTACACAGATCCAAGTTGTGCTACTCATGCGCTGAGTTGTCGAGGGTCGGTATCGAACCGAGAACAGATGCACACAAGTATGGAGTCACATAGATATAAGTACATAACACCAGATGCTTTTTCTTTCTCTTTATATATATATATATATATATATATATATATATATATATATGGGTTTACCACTACATGAAAGGCTCAGTCTCGTGGTAGCAAACCCATGTTTAGCTCATTTGTAAACCGTTTTTGACTAAAACATTCTCCACCGTACACATCAAACATTCTTTTGTAAATTTCACATGATTTGCACTTCCCAATCATAAATCTGATTACAGACACCTGTTCAAGCCTGGATCACTCTGATTTGTCACCATTTTAAATAGCTTCAAAACAAATATTTTTGCGAGATCAGAATCTTTGGCATAAACTAATTCTAAACAATGCAGAGTTTATATTTATGGGGAAAGTTCGGAAAAAAAAATTTTTTTTCATAAGATCCTTTGACCCTCGTACTTAAACAAATGAAATAAAATCGCAAGAAAATAGACGAAACAATCAGACCAAAACGATAAATTGCGTGATTTGCGATAAAAGAAAACGAGAAAAATATCAGGCACTAGTCGAATAATGTCAGCAGAACAAATGGAAGACCCACCATGATCCAGTCGAGATGGGATGCAGGGGCTTTGTGTCACATTTATTAAATAGGGTTCTAGGAAGAATCGGAATTGTGAAACAAATATTTCAAGTAGCAGAACAGGCATCCCGGTAGATATGGATAAAAAGAAATGACCTATGGAATAAGGCAGGAAAATGAAGACAACCAAATTTTACACCCCACAATGTTAATATTTTTTTCGTTGATTTCTACCCCATACCATATAATACTTTTTAAAGCGGTTTTTAAATACTTAAAAACACTGTATATATTTTATATTTTATACACTAATTTCTAGATATTATCTGAAACTGTTAATTGAACAAACGAAAGTAGTTTTTTTTTATAGATGTGTATGCATGCATTTATATATATATATATATATATATATATATATATATATATATATATATATATATATATATATAATAACAGAGACAAAAGATCCGTTGAACAGGAGCAACATTCATTTGAAAAGGGTATCTAACGAACCCGAAAATTTATGATAAAAAATAATAATAAAAATAAGTGAATCCAATACTCCATAACATCGAGTTCATTCATTTATTTTTAGATGCTTCGTAATAACGCCCAACACACACACACATACACACACACACACACACACATATATATATATATATATATATATATATATATATATTATTATATATATAATTTTTGTCTTTAAGTTAAACAGTTATTGGCTGTTTTTTCAAATCATTTTGAAATATTAACATTTCTCAATAATTGTATCATGTGATTTTTTTTTTTCGTGAATAGTTAATTTAATCATTTTTTTTTTTTTTTTTAGGTGGACGGTATAAAAATATTCCCGATTACTTTCGTAATTTAGTTCATTATTTCGATTGCTGACTGATATATATTTTTCAAATTGGTATAATTCTCGATACGTATTTAAGTTTAGTATTTTAATCGTAGTGGCATCTTTTCTCCGTTTTTTTGTGGAGGGGTCCTGAATAAGCAAAATATATAACTTGGGAAGTTTTTATGTTAACAATACACATTTTAATCTGTTGTTTTGTTATAGCATTTCATAATGTTAGTAGATTATCTGTTACATTAAACTTCATATAAAACCTTCAAACCTAAACTGAATATATAGCTTTTACATGACCACAGTTTAAATGATACAGCACGTTTTGATTGGTAGGAGGTTTCTTAGCTAATTCCGGTTTTAATTGTTTTAATTGTAGTAACACTTTTAAACCTAAACAAACATACATTTTACTTTGCAATTTTAAATGATACAACCGTTTAACTATGTATAAGTAAAAAGTTTAAAAAAGCAGGAAAAATAGATATAAAACAATTAAAAAAATGAATAAAAGATAATATAAGATAAAATTAAAACTATATATAAAACGAAATAGAAATAAAACAAACTTTAAAAATTTGTAAGAAAAATAGGTCTCAGTAGTTTGTAATAATGTCTGGTTACCTAACAGTGTTGCAAACATTCTTAATCCATCTGATGGGGGTGGGGGCTAAAGTTCCCGTAGACCACTTAAATTGATTGTTCCGCGCATTTGATCTCTGAACCTCGGACTTAAACAAATGAAATAGAATCTCAAGAAAATGGACGAAATAAACGACAGGAACGATAACGAGGCCAAACGAGAAATTGCGTGATTTGCGAGAACTCGCTTCCATTGCCGATTTCAGACAAATGAGCGTTTAATTCTGAAATTATCAAATGTCCACTTCATTTGAGAAAGCCAAGAGAAAAATCTCCGATGTCCAATTTTATTGATTGGGCGATAAAATAAAGCCTCGTGATGTTTGATAAGAAATTGGTTAATACAAGAAATGCTGCCAATGAACATGCATATTTAATTCAAAGCATTGCTCCAACCAACGATGCTTTTTAGCCATGTTTTTTTTGTCTCGTTATTTTGACTCTTTGTTTCCCATCATTACCATGTGGTATCCATTTAGTTGATTGTGAAATAAACATATATATATATATATATATATATATATATATATATATATGGGGAAATAATATCACATATTTCCTAGATAGGGTTTAACCAAAATGTAGAACTCAAACTTACATGTAAATTTACGTTTAAGTTTACGTACATACATACATATATTTTGCTTACACACACACACACACACACACACACACCACACACACACAACAAACAACACACACACACACATATTTATATATATATTATATATATATATATATATATATATATGAGTAAAATATAAAAACGTGAACGCTGCAAGGGAAAACATATTTAACTTACATTTTCCGCCCTCCAACCCAATCTATTAATACCTAACTCCGGTCCGTAATTCTAGTTCATTTTGAAATCAGATTTGAAAAAGCTAAGATACCTGATAATTTTAAGATTTTCGTTTATATATATAGGTTTTCATATATATATAT
>CM042154.1:41982056-42012056 GCA_023376005.1 Doryteuthis pealeii | reverse complement strand
ATTTATTTTATAAACACATTTTTTTCTATTTAACCCATAGATGGGACCCTAACAGGTACTACCACCCCGGATCCGTTGGACCTGGGAGCAATGGTGATGGAGAGCTGCTCCACAATCCCTAGACCTCCAGAATTAGAACCTCACCATCAGATAGTTTAACGTCATACCCAGGACATGAAAACCCTCAGCCACCGCCTTCTAGCACTCATATGATAAAAAGTGTTTGGGCTTGCCATTAGGGCAATAGGGTTAGTGCTAGGGTTTGACGTAACCAGCTGATTGATAGAAAGGGGCCCCTTCGACCGCCCGTATAGCCTAAGTAAGGTTCAAAGTGGTGTGTTGCAAGTCATGGATTGCTCATCCACCAGGATGAAAGACATTAATACTATTGGTCTATTTACCATAAACGAACGTGCCGTAACGTTATGATATTGACTGTATCCCCTGTATAGAGACAAGATACCCCTAAAAAGAGGGTGCCCTGTGTATAACATTGAACCACATCTGATGGTGAGGCTCTAATTCTGGAGATCTGAGAAGTGTGGAATACACCTTTACTGCCATTGCTTCTATCTATCGTTGTCTCTTAATATCTATCCACCGAAATTTTTCATATCTATCTAGTAGCTAACATGGTGGATCGCGATATCGTAGTCACGCTATTACCTTCACTTTTGGACTAATATCCACGGGAAAGGTATGAACCCACTCAATCCCCTAGGTATGGGTTAAATAGTACAACTACTATTCTTCTACTAGGATAGTTTTTGATATTAAATGTTCATGAATAGACTCAATGAATCAATTTCAAGTATATTTAGCTCACGCACAATACAGAGTTCCAAAAACCCCTGTTTGCTTTGTCGCTTGTGCTTTCTTTTATTGTGTAGTTGATCTCGGGGTAATTTACATACGCCAAAAATCTACTCTTGCACATTCATCTTGGCACCGAGATTGTCTCCTAAATTATGGCTAAAGCAAATATGTTCATCTTTCTGAGTTTTTAATTACTTTGGCACGCCAGGCATATACGAATGCGCTTCGTTCCCGAAGGTAAACCATCTTCTCTTCTACGTTAAATAACCCACGAAGGTTTATCTGGCATTAAAAAAAACGCACAAAACAGATATAGCTATCGATATATTTATATGTCTATCTATCTGTCTATATTTAATTTTTTTAGTATGTCTCTAACTATATTCATGTTGAGATATGATAGATTTCTTTCGAGTTTGTTAGTTCGGGTCTTGGTTGTTATATGGCTTTCTTTTCGCATTGTATATGAAGTGATGAGGATAATGGTCGTGTTTGTGGGTAAGTGTTTGACGAATGGAAGTATGAATGGGTAACATAAAAAGTGCACAACGAAAACTATTTAAAATCCGAAAAAATATGAATGACTTTACATGTAACAGATAATAAATCATTATGTGTGCACTGGTTTATGCATTTGTGCAGCTCTGCGCATGCTCACTAGCGATTGACTGCTTGTTTGAATAAACGTGAAAAACTTGAAACAACTAAAGAAAATTTAAAGAGAACTAGAAAAGACAACAGAAATAAAAACGGTATTGGAAATCCAAAGCAATGCAGAGAGAGAGAGAGAGAGAGAGAGAGAGAGAGAGAGAGGAGGGGGGTGGCTTGTGAAGAAGTAGAAGCAGAATTAATGAATAAATACAAGATGGCGGATGGTTTACAAATGAGAAAGACGAATACAAGATGGCGGCACGGAGGTGACTGATCGAAGCGAGGCGTTGTGGTCGCTTAAAATAAACCAAATCTGCAAGTTCATAGTCGAAATAAAAAGCATATCTATTGTAGAAAAACAAAGACGTCAAAAGCGAGCATGATAGCGACAAAAAAAATGAATAATTATAAATAAATGAATAAAAAGAAACAAAACAAAAAAGAAATCTGTGAGAGAATAAGGCGAAAAGAAATTGAGAAAGAAACGAGAATTTCATGTTCCTGAGATCAAATGACAATGAAAGCGAAACGAAGCAGTAATTCATAAAAATTAAAGGCAATAAATAAGGCAACAAAAATATTTGAAAGAAATATCGGTTTCATTTTGCCGAAGAAAGCCTGCTGGAGTGGGGAGCGTGGGAGAAGAGAAACAATAATGATAATAACAATAATAATAATTGGCGAAAGTATTGCATTAAACATAAAAGTTTTATCCATTATTTTTTTTATTTCTTTATTAATTTTTGGAATTTTTAGAAATTTTATTATTTAATCATTATTATCATTTTAGTATTATTAATATTACTATTCTTTTATTATTTGTATTTAATTCTATTTCAAATTCTATTATTATTATTATTATTATTATTATTATTATTATTATTATTATTATTACAAACCAGCGTTATCAGGTGGTCTTTCACTGTAGTCTGAATATTCTAGCCGATTTTAACAATGCTACGGTCTGTATGGTCTCGATTATCCCTCTGACTTCCAAATTCTTCACTCTATTTTCCAAGTCGTTGGGACTATTCCGAGCGACTACTACTGGCACCACTGTCACCTTCATCAACTTTCCCAACCAGTCGTGCCGAGTCTTGTACTCTCTTTGTGCTAATCTTTTACCCACACATTCTACACTTTCTATTCTATTGTATTTTTATCTATTTTTGCTTATTATTATTGTTATTGTTATTATTATTATTATTATTATTATTTACGCCTTTTTGAGTTTTCACATCAGCATTAGCTGATGGTCTTTCACTGGAGTCTGAGTAACAGCAAGTCTCCTCAGGTCTCCAGGACTCTTCTGAGTATTCTGGCAGATTGCGGCCGTGCAGTGTTCTGAATGGTTTCAATCCTTCCTCTGATTTCCAAACTTTCCAAACCCTTTTCAACACTTTTGGGACCGTTCCATGTGCACCAACTACAATTGGTATCACTTTCACTTTCATATTCCATAACTTTTTCAATTCTCTGGCAAGGTCCAGATATTTGTCCATTTTTTCATTTTCCTTTAGCTTCACCCTGTGATCTGCTGGAATTTCAAAATCCACCAGTTGACAAGTTCTTTCTTTTTTGTTTATCAACACTAGGTCTGGTCTTCTTGCTGGGATAAAATGATCCGTTTTTATTTCAAAATCCCAGAGAATTTTATGTGTTCCGTTCTCAAGAACAGATTCTGGTTTATGCATATACCATTTTGTTGTATGGTCAAAATTAAATTTTCCCAACCCAGTTGTGTCTAGTTTTGTACTCCTGTTGTGCTAGTTTCCTACATTCGCAGAGTACATGATTTACGGTCTCATCTCTATTACCGCATAATCTACATTAACTATTTTGTTGGGTCAATTTTTGCTTTGATATAGTTTGTCCTTATGGCATTATTCTGTGCAGCAATTATTAGTGATTCAGTTTCTCTTTTAAAGTTTCCTTTTCTTAACCACGCCCAGGTCTTTTCGTGTGCAACCTATCCGATTTGTCGTTTGAAGTGTCCATATAATTGTTTTTCTTTCCATTTTTGTTTTCTAGTCTTTGTTGTTTTTCTGTTTATCCATCTGTCACTTCTACTATTGTTGGCCGCCATAAGTAATTTGTCTTTGTTCTTTCTTGTGTAATCTTCAAGTTGTTGGATTGTGGTGTCTACGCAGTCCTCTATGTTGGCAAGAGCTCTTCCCCCTTCCTTTCTTGACACATATAATCTATCCCTATCGTCTCTAGGGTGGAGAGCCTTGTGCATGGTCATTAACTTTCTCATCCTTTGGTCAATCCGTCTGAGTTCTTCTTTTGTCCATTTTGAGAATGGTCCCGAGTATCTTATAATGGGGACGGCCCATGTATTTATTCCTTTGATTAGATTTCTGCTGTTAAGTTTGGTTTCTAGAAGTTTTCTATTATTATTATTATTATTATTATTATTATTATTATTATTATTATTATTTTCCACTCCAGCGTAGTAGTAGTAGTAGTAGTTCCTAAATTTTGATGTTTGATCTCGGATGAATAATGATCATGATAAAAAAATTTTTTTCTTTTTGAAAATCTGAATTGAATTAGAATTTTAAAATAAAAAAATAAAACTGTAATGAATAAAAAAAAAGTCGCATTATTCCAAATTTGAAGCAGATTCAAAGAACAGCAAGTCATGAGTTTAGTTGGCAACGTGTTCTTTTCTACGAAAAGACGGCTGAGAATAGAAATTGGCAACAATCGCCAACAATTCAATGCTTAGTGATTTTTCCACTTGAATTTTCTTCTGTTCTCGAATATAAAGGATTTTAGCTTTTAGCTTCAAAATTCTTTTCTACGAAAATAAAGTTATAGTTAGTAAAGAACAAGGAGGTTGCAGATTCGGAAGGTATAAGGTCCGAGTCCTAGGATGCTGACTCCGACTCCTTTCTACTTTATTATTATTAATATATGCTACTCTGAAATTTTAGTTGAATACCTCACATGGTGTAACAGTTAGTAAGCTATATTAGAAGATCATTGTTTGTGAGTTTGATTCTCACTGGACACCACTTCTGGTTTGGTTTGTTGGATTTTATGGCATGTCAACTCTTGTTGGGTTGTTTTATGCGAAAGACGTTTTGTTCTTGTCATGCTTGAAGGGTATACAATTATTTTTAATTTTTAAATCAATTTTTTAAAACATATTTTTTAAAAAACTCATCTTTTAAAAATTCAACACATTTTTCCTATCTAACCCATAAATGAGACCCTAACAGGTATTATCACTATCTATCTATCTATCTATCTATCTATCTAACCCATTCTGTATCTATCTACCTATATATCTAACTCATTCTCTATCTATCTATCTCTCCTGCTCATTATGTACGTATCTATCTATCTATCTATCTATCTATCTATCTAACTCATTCTGTATCTATATATCTATCTATCTCTCTAACTCATTCTGTATCTATCTATCTATCTATTTAATTCTGTATCTATCTATCTATCTATCTATCTATCTATCTATCTTAGTCTGTTCATTTATCTATCTATCTACGTATATTCATATCTATTCTAATGGGACCACCTGTTGACTGTGGGTAGTGACCCATGAGGCTTAAAATCGGAATTCTAGTGGCTGAGCTGTCCATACCATGCAATACTCCATTTTGGCTCTTACTTGATATAGACGGACACTCAGAGAGGCTCCCTACAATCAATTAGTGTTCTGTGTATGACGTTAAACTGTATCTAGAGGTCAGTTACCAATTCTAAAGCTCTAGGGAGTGTAGAATATTCTTTCATTGCCATTACTCGCTGGTAGTACCTGTTACGGTCCCATCTATGGATTAAATAGACAATAAATAAGTTTTAAAAATGTGTTTAAAAATTAGTTTTAAAAGAATTTGAATAACTAACAATAATGAATGTATCTATCTATCAATCTATCTATCTATCTATCTATCTTAATCTGTTCATATCAATCTATCTATCTACTCCAGTCGGTAAAGTGTCCACCTCGGAATCACAAGGTCCCTAGTTCGATACCTGCCCTCGCTAGCGTATGAGTAGCGCAGGGATCTGTGTGGTAAAGTGAGAAGTTGATGGTAGGTGTGTTACATATTAATTGGATCCCTATTACTTTTTAAGGTAGTATAGAAATCCTTATGGCGATCAGCGCAGCTGATGGCCTTGAGAGTCAGTGACAATGCTTGACCTCACTCTCACCTTGCTTTCTGGGGATGGAACGTGGAACGGAAATCAATAGAAGCCCTTCCGGATTAAGGTGTAAGCAACTCAGTTAGAGTTGGAGAGTTAGCAGTTAGGACTTAAGCTAGCAAGATGTGAGCTCACTGCGTGATTGTCTGGTCTGGGGTTCATGAATAAAGTAACATCATTGTAAATCGAAGTCTTGTTGTTATTACTAAAAGCTAACAATGACACAAGGCTTCTGATAAGAAATGATCCCCAACAGAACCAGACACGGAACCCAGATAAGAAAGACCAGACCAAGATAGACGATAGAAGATATACAGGCCAGAAGACTAGACGATCAGAAGACGGCCGGAGGAATAGACGACCAGCGTAAGACGTAAGAAGTATACAACGTACAGATATTTAGTGCCGTCAAAGAAAAGGCACTACATAACATATATCTATTTGGCACCGTGACGACGCCGCTACGTTACAGGTGTGGATCTCCTCAGACGCTATTATTATTCTAATCTGAGCCCTTATTCTTAATTATAATGAACTAACCACCAGTTTTGTACTTTGCTTGGGAGAGCATCTATGTGTAGGCAAAGAGTTTGTTTTGTTTTTTTGTTGTTTTTATTACTTATGTGTGATTTTTTTTTAATTCGACTCATTGCGTTTTTTTTTCGGAGAAAGAGAAGAATAACTTTGGAAAATATTCTTGTAAATAATATTTTATGAATAAAATATGATGTGGCTTTTTGATTCTTTCTATCAACTTTGTATCTCTGTTAAAATCGTGAACGTTTGGGCGGAAAATTTTCCCGTCTGGTATACATAATTCTTGGATAGTCAATGAATTATGTACGTACTGCAGTAAGAATATTTTGAATCAGAATTCGTTAGATTAAAAATAACGGGGATCCAGTGGAAAGTTACCTCGACGGTTACTGACGAGTAATAACCTTTTTACTTGAACCCTTGAAAAACGCACCATTAGAGGCGTGGGAGATTAGTTGACGTTTTAGTTAGTTGCGACTAGATTTTCGCTGAGAGCGGACGTTGTTGTCGGCTCTCGAGATGTCGCACAAACCGCTGCTGTTGAATCTTTATGGGTTGGGTTGTTTTAAATAAGTCTTGATAAGTTCTTAAAACAAGAAATGACCAGCCCGAAGAAATGAGCCCGGACGAATAAAAGCAATCCACAGAATTAGCCCACAGAGAAATAAGCCCTGAAGAATATGGCGACTGAGTTAGCAGTAGTAAAAGCAAAGAGTAACAAGTAAGAGCCCCTCATCCATCTCAACTCTATCTGTCTGTCTCTCTATCCCATTATATACCCGCGATGTTTTATAAGTGGTATATAATACTGGTCAAGACTAGTAGAAGAACACGCTGACACTTCCTTGCGACGACCAAAAATTTCAGTGGTTGAAACGTTGTGCTAAAAGTGTTATATACCCCTTAACATCGGATATATATATTTTACCAACTCCTCCGCATGAGCAGGATGCGACACAAGGTCAATTTTTTAAGCGGAGTTTAACAGGTTTGAATTCAGAGTATTCCTTCTAGACTAGTTACCTAGCCATGATTAAAGAGCCCAAGCTACCCTGCTATTTAACAATATCTGGAGGGAGAATTGGATTCATACCTTTTCCAAGGGTATTAGCGCCATGTGAAATGCAAAAAGCTTCGTCCAGGAATTGAACTCGGGTCGACGGTCAGTGGGTCATTTAATGTCTACAAAGTTTTGAAATAAATTCATTCTTAATGGATGCTCAATATCTTTATCAACACATTTTTCTATTTAACCCATAGATGGGGCCCTAACAGGTACTACCATTTCAGGTCAAGTGGACCAGGGAGCAATGGTGATGAAGGCGTGCTCCACACTCTCCTGACCCCCAGAACTGGAACCTCACCATCAGATAGTTTAACGTCATACCCAGGACATGGGTAAATAGTAGGGAAGACTGGGCTCTTTAAACTTGGTAAGGCGAACAGACTAGGAGAAGGGAAATTCTGATTTCAGGCCTATTAAACTCCGTTTAAGAAATTGACCTTATGTCTCATCCTGTTCGTGTTGGTAAATATATGTACATTGATGGAAGAATATATTGGCTGGAACTTTGTGCAAAAGACGAAAATAATGGAGAAGATAATCTGAAAAAAAATCTGTAGAATAAGGAAACGCCTTCCGTGTAAGAAGAACTTGCGAAAACAATTGGAACTGAGACGTGTGTTTATAAATCTTGTCTCTTATAAATCTTCCCCATTCGGTTGAACGATGTCTCGAAGAAGAGTTCGAGTATCAGTTACAATAAGCTGTAAAATGTGAAGATCCGATAACTCGGCAGACGATATTGAAGACAAGGGAGATTACTTAATTTTATCGTCCCGGCTTTATTTATATCTGTTTTGTCAGGAATCCACGAATTTGTCCTTTTATTTATTTATTCATTTTCTTCTTGAAATCACGATTTTTTTTCTTTTTCTTTTTCTCCCCTCCCCCTCTTTTTTGTCTCGTGTGTGTGTTCGTTTTTCTAAAGTGTCACTTCGATTAACGTTCTGATATAATTCAGTGACTAGATATTAACACGATATTAGAACTAGGCGATTAATATCACAAACGCGAGCCGTTTGTCAATAGCATGTGCTGACACCGTGATCTCGTCGACGCGACAATTCCAGGCCGAAGTTGGTAGCGTCTCCCCTTTCTCTCCTTGACCCTCCACCAACCCCGACCCTACAGATAATTAAGTCGCTAACACTGCGTCGACAAGGAAATAAACACGTCACAATGCCCCCAACCACAAAGACACTTTCACCTTGGCCAGTGATTTTATATCCTTGACAATTAGCAGTGTATCATTGCTACAATTAGCTTCGTCAACGATCAGATTGCACTCGCCACAGACTAGCAATAAAGTTCTCGCAGAAGCCTGACTAGTCTTCCTCTCCGTTACCGCCATATTGTAGGCTATCAAAATGTTAGAGACAACGAATTTGTCTTGGCAAAACGATACTGCATTAATACACACAACAAACAAACAAACAGACAAGAAAGAAAGAAAGAAAGAAAGAAAAGAAAACAAAGAGAAGAAAAGGAAGAAAGAGAAAAGCAAAAGAGAAGAGAAGAGAAAGAAAGAAAAAAGAAAAGGAAAAGAGAAGAAGAAAGGCAAAAGAGAAGAAAAGAAAGAAAAAAAGCAAAGAAAAGAGAAAGAAAGAAAGAAGAAAAGAGAAGAGAAAGAAAGAAAGAAAGAAAGAAAGAAGAGAAATAAATAAAGAAAAGAGAAGCAAAGAGAAGAGAAAGAAAGAAGAAAAGAAAGAAAGAAAAGAAAGAAAGAAAGCAAAAGAAGAAGTGAAAAGAAAGAAGAAAGAAAAGAAAAAAGAGAAAGAAGAAAAGAAAGGAAGAGAAAGAAAGAAGAAAGAAAAGCAAAGAGAGAAAGAAAAAAAGAAAAGAAAGCAAAAGAGAAGAAGAAGAAAAAGAAGAAAGAAAAGCAAAGAGAAAGAAGAAAAAGAAAAGCAAAAGAGAGAGAAGAAAGAAAAGCAAAAGAGAAGAGAAAGAAAGAAAGAAAAGAAAAGAGAAGAGAAAGAAAGAAAGAGAGAAAAGAAAGAAAGAAAGAAAGCAAAGAAAGAAGAGAAAGAAAAAAGAAAGAAAAGCAAAAGAGAAGAAAGAAAGAAAGAAAGAAGAGAAAGAAAGAAAGAAAGAAAGAAAAGCAAAGAGAAGAGAAGAAAAAAAGAAAGAAAGAAAAAGAGAAGAGAAAAAAAAGAAAGAAGAAAAGCAAAAGAGAAAGAAAAGAAAGAAAAGAAAAAGAGAAGAGAAAGAAGAAGCAAAAGAAAGAAAGAAAGAAAGAAAAGCAAAGGAAGAAGAAAGAAAGAAAGAAAGAAAAGAAGAAAGAAAGAAAAAAAGAAAGAGAGAAAAGAAAAGAAAGAAAAGCAAAAGAGAGAGAAAGAAAGAAAAGAAAGAGAAGAAGAAAGAAAAGAAAAGAAAAAAGAAAAGAAAGAAAGAAAGAAAGCAAAAGAGAAGAGAAAGAAGAAGAAAGAAAGAAAGCAAAGAGAAAAGAAAGAAAGAAAGCAAAAGAAGAGAAAGAAAGGAAAGAAGAAAGAAAAGCAAAAAGAAGAGAAAGAGAAAGCAAAAGAGAAGAGAAAGTAAAGATTTAAATTCAACATTCAAGATGAAATAAATATCACATTGCAACTGCATCTCTTTTCTTCTTTCTATCCTTTTCCATCCTTTTTTTTTTATTTTACATCAGTTGCAAAAAGTTCGCATCACTTTCTTTTCCCAACATCTTTATAGCTTTCATTTTTATTGTCTAGTTTTTTTTCTTTTCACCTCTCTTTCTGTTCTATTGACACTTCTTTACTCATAAAATTTTCTCCTCTTTCTTTAAAAAGAAAGAGGAGAAACTTTTATGACCTCAGATGTTATAATGTCTAAACTATTGAGATCCTTTAATTATCTTAAAATAAACTTATTTTGAACCGGCATTATTTTATGCACTGTAACGTATAGAGTTCTGGGATTATTTTAAACAAGGCGTCATAGCTGATGAACTCGGAAAGTGTGAAAAAAAAATTAAAACAAAATTATAAAACCTCAGATCGTTTTTCTCTGAATGTTTGAGATGAGGCTTGAAGATTAGTATTATCTGCATTATTCGGACTATTGTCCCCATCTTCATTGTTATTTGTACAACGTTTCGGCCGATATACCCTCCGGCCTTCTTCAGGTATTTCTTGTCGGACTCGGGAACCTTCTCGGACTCGGGAACCTTCTCGGACTCGGGAACCTTCTTTTCGAACCCGGGAACTTTCTTGTCGTATTCGGTAACCATCACGGAACTTTGAACCTAACCCTTTATTTAGTCCACGGGGGTATCCTGTTCTCATTCCGCTAACCATAGCTTGGGTAGGAGTTGTGTTAATTAATTATTTTTCTAACTGCTTTCACTCAGGATTGAACTCGGGTACCAGAGATAACTGACACTTAGAACTGTCTTAACCTAACTGCCTTATCCACTCGGGAGGGTATATCGGCCGAAACGTTGTACAAATAACAATGAAGATGGGGACAATAGTCCGAATAACGCAGATAATTCAGATCGTTTTGTACACATTGCTCCTACAGGTCTTCGTACTTTTCAACTTATACTGATATGTCCAGTCAACATTTTCCTCAAAAGGAGCCATTAAATCAATAACGTAATTTATGATAACCTTATTGATTGATTGATTGATTGATTGATTGATTTAAACGGTATGGTGAGACATCAAGCATCGCGGTTCTCAGTCAGGGTATATCATCGGCAATGGTCGATGTGATAGGCACCAAAAGATTTTTTCAAGCAATCGTTGTATCGCTTTCTTGTGTTGCATAATTGATGGGTGTCCTGTTAATCGTGCACGGTTAGTGTAGAGAATATCATTTGAATTCAAGTTAACGGAAAAATATGGCGATTAAAGATTTTGATGGACGTCTTAAGATGATAGAACAAATTGAGAAGCCAGACCAGCCATCGACTAATGGCTACTCAGCCAGCACAAGCTACAAGACGAGGATGAGTCAAAAAGTAATGTCATTTTCTTCATTTAATGTGAAGTTTTTTAAAAAATAAATCTAAGGCCTACATTAAGACACCAACAAGGCTCAGAGCAAGAATCCTCCTTCTGCATGACAATGCTTGACCACACACAAACATCAGGACAAGGGAGAAAATTGCCTTATTTGGGTGGACAACTTTACCGCATCCTCCATATTCAACAGGTTTAGCGCCTTCAGACTATCATCTCTTCGGTCTTATGAAAAAAATTTGAGAGACAAACATTATTCCAGAGACGAGGAAGTGAAATATATTGTGAAGAAGTGGCTCAAAGAACAGTCAATAGAATTTTACGGGGCAGGGATACATGTTTTCATTCGAAGATAGAACAGTGCTATTGAGAGAAACAGTGACTATTTCGAGAAGTAGGAATGGGATCCACAGAGGACCAGCTTCATTTTGATGTATGATACATATTCCTGTGTTGGTAACCCGTCCTAAACAAAAAGCATTACTTTTAGATTCACCCTCGTATATGTCAAAAGTTATTTTATGTAAAATAGTTATTGAATCGCCTTCATTGAACGTTACTATCTACATTTGCTGTGTTGTTTTTAATTAAGAGGTTTTATTTGCACACGGTCCTATCGAATACGAATAATCTTTAAGCCAATCAATTTGATCCATAGATGAGACCATAATATGAACTATCACAGTGAGTCAGTGTGGAATTGAGAGTAATGGTAACAAAGGGGTTTTCCACACTCCTCAGATCTCCAGATAGATAGATACATAAAATGTGATAGAATCAGAGTGAGATAGATAGATAGATAGATAGATAACATGAAATAGAAGCAGGGTGAGATAGATAGATAGATAAAATGAGATAGAAGCAGAGTGAGATAGACATATAGATAGATATATAGGTAGATAAAATGAAATAGAAGGAGGGTGAGATAGATAGATAGATAGATAGATAGATAGATAAAATGAGATAGAAGCAGAGTGAGATAGATAGATAGATAGATAGACAGATAGATAGAGATAGAAGCAGTGAGACAGACAGACAGACAGACAGATAGATAGATAGATAGATAAATGAGATAGAAGCAGAGTGAGATAGATAGATAGATAGAATGAGATAGAAGCAGAATATAATAGATGAGATAGATGAGATAGAAGCAGAGTGAGATAGATAGATAGATAGATAGATAAAATCAGATAGAAGCAGAGTGAGATAGATAGATAGATAGATAGATAAATGAGATAGAAGCAGAGTGAAATAGATAGATAGATTGATAGATAGATAAAATAAGATTGAAGCAAAGTGAGATAGATAGATAGATAGATAGATAGATAGATAGAATCTAACCATCTGAGCCTTTCTTTTTCAATCAAACTTGATAGGGCTTGTAATTTAAGAAAAGATTAGCTGACTAGATGACAAGATCGGGACTGTAGTCAACGTTATCACAGCCGGAAAGACAAGGTGTTCCAAATCGACTACGGCGCTCCAATCCGTGCACTGTTTAAAGGCCCCGAAACGGTGCACATTCTCTCCTGATGATCCCAAAACAAAAAATAAAAACATAACAAAACAACCTGATGTTGAACTCTCGCTGGTTTTGCTAATGGATCGAGGAGCATTATATAGTCCCTTCGCTTTCTGGTGAGTTTCGTTACTTATCAAGTAACTTCCTCTGCAAAATCGAATAACGAAGCATTATATTTACTAGCAAAATAAAAAGACACCCTCCGGGCGTTGTAAAAATAATTTTTGAAAGATATTGCCTGAGGGGATGGGAGCTGAAAATACAATGTCATAGAGTGTGTACCATAAGTATGTAAAATCGTCAAATTTATTAAAGGAGTAAAAAAAAGAAAGAAAGAAAGACAATTTGAAATGAAAACAGTTCCGATAACTTTAAATATTATATTAGAATAAAACAATCTATATATAAATATGTAACGCCGGGCATCTATTTATTGAAACAATGAGGATTGTCTAATGCATGCTCACATTTTGAGTATATTCATTCTATGTTATGACGTTGGATTATGTGTTGGGTAATGTGACGTAAGCAGTGACGCAGGTTTTGTTACAGACAAAAACCGGAAGGGAATCTCCATTATTAATTAATTATTTGAAAAAGAAACTCATCATATGTTTCATTCTTGTGTAAAATTTATTAATTACTAGCAGAGAAACTTGGCGTTACCTGGGATATAAAAGTTACAACTGAATCTTTTATGTATATTTATATATAGATTAATAAAAATATTTTTCTATGTATTTGTTTTATTATCTTTTATTCTTTATAAATTCTTGTTTTAAAGTTGTTTATTTTTATTCATCTTGTTTGTATTTTTCTTTTCTTTTTCTTTTCTTTGCTTTTTTTATACTTTATCCTTTGTTAATTTGTTTTATTTCTTAATCATTTTAATTAATATATGTATATGAAATAGATCAATAGATACATAAATACATAGGTAAAGACTATTTGTACCAATAATTTGTTTATATATATATATATATATATATATATAATATATATATATATATGACAGACTGCGGTAGATATATAAACAGACTGCGGTACATAGATGGATGGATAGACAGATAAGTGCAGAATAATACAAACAGTGTATCGTAATAGATATGACTAGCATATATATATATATATATATATATATATATATATATGCTAGTCATATCTATATCGATAATACACACACACACAACACACACGCACAACACACACACACACACATATATTATATAATATAATATATATAATATAAATATATATTTGCTATCATATCTATTATCGATACACTTGTTTGTATTATTCTGCACTTACCTATCTATCCATCCATCTATCTATCGCAATATATATAGTTATAATATATTATATATAAATAATAGAGAGAGAGAGAGGAGAGAGAGAGAGGGAAGAGAGAGAGATCAAAGAGACTGAAAAAATAGATAGATAGATAGATAGATAGATGCAATGATGATGTCCAACTTATTCTTCTACATTCTTTTCGATCTTGTTGGGTAGATATCATGGTTTCCTTTTTCTGTGCCTGACGACAGGAAGCAGCGGAAGTTTAACAACCATGACACTTCCTTCCCAGAATTCATTATTTTTATATTTCCGTTCAGATTCTCTTTGCTGAAATCAAGTGCAAAGAAAATGGCTTTATTTAAAGCAATATTTGCCTTTTTTTTCTCTTTTGTCTTTATTTACTTCTTTTCTTTTCTTTTCTTTCTTTTTTTTTTTTTTGTACATATTTTTCTATCATTTGTTGTGTGTGTCTGCATTTGCTCCGATGATGAGAACAGATCGATGTGTGGGTAAAAAAATAACATCTTTCTTTTAGTGTATGGTTGTGTTATGTGCATAGTTTGTGTAACCGTTATTGGAGTTGACATAACGATATGATTGTACGCAGACGCAAATCGATCAGAATCTCTCTCTCTCTCTCTCTCTCTCTCTCTCTCTCTCTCTCTCTTTGAAGCAAGTTTAGTCGCAGCTTTCCTTTTAGTCTAATCTGTAGAAAATATCAAGTTTTTGTATTATTCTAAATTCTGTCATGCATTTAAAGTAAGCGTCAATATAAATATGTATAAAAATTAATAATTTATAATTTCAATGCATAACAAAGTGTGATCAAAAAGTATAGAGACTGAATCTGTTTTCTAAATTTGAAATTTACTATTCAAATGACGACGTGTGCACAGCTGAATCTTATATAACATATATATCATCATGCGCTGGCTTGGCCATGTCAGGAAGATGGACAAAGGCCGCATCCCCAAAGACCTACTGTATGGTGAATTAGTAAAAGTCTCCCGACCGGTAGGGAAACAACGCCTACGCTTTAAAGACGTCTGCAAGAAGGACATGAAGACATGCCACATCAACACCATCACATGGGAGATTGGTGCAGAAAACCGAGCGCCTGGCGCCTCCTTGTCAAATGTACGAAAAGGAGTGAAAAAGAGAGGAAAGTAGCCGCCACAGAAAAGAGAGCCAGAAGGAAGGAGAGACAACAGCAACTCAACAACAATCATCACTGTTTATTTGTAGTCACTGCACTAGAGATTGCCATTCAAAAGTTGGCGTGTTCAGTCACTCGCGCAGATGCAGTTAAAAATGGACACTACGCCATCGTCTTTAGCAGACGGAAGGATGCCAACAATATCATCACCATCGTCAGGAAGTGCTGACAGGAAGGATGGGATACTCATGGCTCTCGCTCACCAACCGTCCCCTGGTAGGTTTTGCGCACGATATCTAGAATCCGCTCAGAGCTGATTGGCATGGCTTTTTGCTGGTCGGCTTACACGGGTGTGTCCACATTTAGATGTCCACAGGAAAACATCATTTATTAATTCATCCTTGCTTCTCCGTCAGTGTCCACCATGTCATGTTCGTGTTACTTGGGTGGTTTGTGTGATAGGAGACAAGAGGTCGTACATTTGTTGTTGTTTTTTTGGGGTTTTTTGTGAAATGCTGCTTCCTGCATTTGTTCAAGACAACAAGCGGCATCCTTGAGTTGTTCCCATCTAGCTTTGTTATTATTTGGTTTATAGTCTATTGTACTCATCTTTATTATTATCGCACAACGTTTCGGCCGATGTACCCTCCAACTTCTTCAGGTATTTCTTGTCGGACTCTGAAACCTTCTCGAACTCGGAAACCATCTCTTCGAGCTCAGGAATTTTCTTGTCAAAATCTAGCCACTCTCAATACTTTTAAAACAGGTTTTAGCGAAACACAGAATTGAGTACGGTCAGAAGCCCCCACTACTAACCAAACCTATCTCAGTGCAACTTTCTGTTGTTTCCTAAATTGAAAACTGTCAAGGTTTAGATTTGAGGACGTGGTGAAAATTAACTTTATTTTTTAACACAATGACACAACTTCCTATTATATCAAAAGACGAGTTTCAGAGGAGCTTCGGTCTATGTAAAATTTGCTGGAATTAGTGTGGTATGCCAAGGGGACAATTTTAGATAAAACTAACGTTTCATTCATTGTTCCGTTCTGTTTTGGTAAATATACTTTCATGTTTGATACCTTTTTAATACACCTTTTATTTAGATATTATTATTTAGAAAAAGAATTGATCGCCTTGTAATACTTGTTTATTGTGATGCCTTATAATCTCTTTGTCCTTTAAAGCAAATTCAGTCGGCGCAGACCGGTCACTTAATGAATTGCTTTGAGAAGGAAAAAACGTTAAAAATAACGTAAATAAAACATTACATCTAAGTCTGAAAGCTGTTTGGGTCTCTCCTATGTATCCGCTGTCATTGCATTTGACGTAAAAGATGTAATAGATGACATTGCGATGTCGCAGGACTGGGGGTTAGATCTTTATGTTGGTGTGTGGTACTGTGAACGGGGAGTCTGTTACTAGATGTTTACATACTAGACATCTGGGTTTGTTGCCTTTGTGTTGGTTTTTGTGTTGTGTTATTTTTATGAGTTGAGGATATTATGTAAGTTTGGTGGTTGTTGTTTGCCATTGATAGGTGGATTTTATTTTAGGGTCTACTTGTAGGTTTTTGAACACTTTTGTTAGATGTGGGTTAGTTTGTGCATGTGTTGGCCATGGTGAAAACTATGATAAGTGGTTGTTGATTTTTTCGGATAGTCCATTTTAATTCACACACCAGGTTATATGGAAGAATGGCAGTCACCCATACAGTCTCCTAAATACACATGACTTATTTTGTCAAACAACGGACTGCCAATAGTTTGTACGAATGTCACCGTTAGAAAGAAAATTGGTAAATAAAGAAAAAGACTAGAAGACAGGGAAAAGAAAAACAAAAAAAAGAAAAAAGAATAACATAAAATAGAAAAGAAGGAATGATAGAAAAGAACAATAATGAAAAAAATGGGGATAACAAAGTAAGACAGAGAGGTTAAAATATAAGAAAAATCTACGAAAAGTTTTTTTTAAAAATTTACGAAAAACTCTACGAATAAAGTCTACGAAAAATCTACGAAAAAATCTACGAAATATACGAAAAAATCTACGAAAATATCTACGAAAAGTTTTTAAAATTCTACAAAAAAAGTCTGCGAAAAAATCTACGAAAAGTTAAAATATAAGAAAAATCTACGAAAAGAAATAGAAAAAGAAAAAGAAAAAAAAGATATAGAAAAGAAAGAAAAACGAGAAATATCATAAATGAAGAGCTGAACATCACCATTCCAACAATGTCTCTATCCATGGCAACACTTGCAAGACAATGCAAATTGTAATAGCCGTATAGATATTGTAGTGAGCGGGAGAAAAGATTCTTGACAGACACAACTGTCCTCAATTAACATATCAGATTACTCAGATTTTACTATCCACTTCAGCATCAGATAGAGTTTAACGTCATACCCAGGACACAAAGACCCTAAACCATCGCCTTCTTGCACAGATAGGATTAAAAAAGGCTGGCCATAAGGGCAATAGGATTGGGACAATCGTATAGGTGCTATGGCTTGACGTGACCAACCAATTGAGCGGAGGGGGCCTCTCCGATCATCCGTCTAGCCGAAGTAAGAGCCAAAGTGAAGTATTGCATGTTATGAACTACTCAGCCACCAGGGTTCCATCTTTAAGCATAACAGGTCGCCTTCCATGGCCAACAGTTAGCCCCATTGCAGTGCGCAGTCAGTGTATTCTAAAGCCCCAGCCGACATTAGTGGATGAAGTTTATCTGATGGTGAAGTTTGATGGTGAAGATTACATAAATGACAATTTACACAAGGCCAAAGACTATCATTATTACACATACTTGTAAGAATATGCCCCCTCCAGGTGTATGTATTTAATGCAATGAAATATACTAAATTAGAAAGACTAACGAAAATAAATAAGAACGCATATAAAAAAAATTACACTTATTTTAATTATATTTTAAGTGGTTTCTATATAAAAAACTTCATAGGATTGATTTTAATATGTTGGAGACAAAAGCAATAATATTAGAGATCAATAACACCAAGTAATAATTTATCAAACCAGGTTTTGTCAATACATGTATGCAAGTTAACCACACCATATATTATGTTAACCTTTATTTATTAATGATATATAAGACAAATTGCAGGATTTTAATAATAATATGGGATGTTTTAAGGAAAATGTAACTCAAATTTTCATTGAGACATCGTTAATAAAATAAAATTTATTCTATACATTAATGATTTTGACTACAAATTAAATACGCATTGATAAATTTACATAAATTCCTGAAATGACTGTGACGTAAGCAGTTACGTAGTTTCGTTTACTGACAAATAGCGACAGAATTTTCATTATTAATAGATTGGCGCACCCAACGTGGTGTAATGGTTACCGAGCTAGTCTCGGCAAATTCTTTACTGGTGTATAGCGAGTTTAATCTTCGTTGATTGCACCATATTTGCAACTTTGTGTCACAATCCTGCCCCTGGTGAACGGGTTGGTTAAATACCTACCGATCTATATCGTAAGCATAGATATCTTATCATTATGGAGATAATGTAACTGTGTCTGTAACCGAAACTACGTCACCACTGGCATCACAATTTCTTTAATTATTTAAGTTATATTCTCAACGATTATGAAATAGTCATTATTTAACCTTAATTAGCATCTTATTTATTAACGATGTCTCTATTAAAGTCTAACTCAGATTTGCCGCAAAACTGCTGATATTTCTAATGCATTTAAAGTCCTGAAATATGTGCTATATATCTCCAAGAAATAAAGATTTACATATCATATGGTGAGAATAATTTGCATAATGATTTTAACAAAACTAGGTTTAATAAATAATCATTTGCTGATAATACTATCGTGTTATTCTAAAACATATTAAAAGCAATCATATATATAATTTTATATAGAAATCTATTAAATAACATTAAACTAAGTGTAAATATTTTATATTTGTTCTTATTAATTTCGTTAGTCTTTCTAATTTAGTATAATATTTCATTACTATTTCTCTGAATGTTTTAGATGAGGCTTGATGATTAGTATTATCTGCGTTATTCGGACTATTGTCCTCATCTTTATTGTTATCTGTACAACGTTTCGGCCGATATGACCTCCGGCCTCCTTCAGGTATTTCTTGTCGAAAAAAAAAAAACACAATATTTCTTGTCAGAAAAAAAAACACAATATGAGTCTAGGTAAAAAATCATACATAAAATGAATAGGTAGATATTCTAGCCAAAACAAGACATTAGGTTTATAAGTTCCCAAAATTCACATTAATTGTGAAAAAATAGAAAATAATTAACACAATTCCTACCCCAGCTATGGTTAGCGGAGTGAGAACAGGATACCCCCGTGGACTAAATAAAGGGTTAGGTTCAAAGTTCCGTGATGGCTCCCGATTACGACAAGAAAGTTCCCGAGTTCGAAAAGAAGGTTCCTGAATCCGACAAGAAATACCTGAAGAAGGCCGGAGAGCATATCGGCCGAAATGTTGTACAAATAACAATGAAGATGGGGACAATAGTCCGAATAACGCAGATAATACTAATATTTCATTACATTAAAGCTTAAATACTTGGGGTGCATGCTTTTGCTAGTAACAGTAATTATTTGGTGATCTTTCAGTAGATTTGGTAGTCTTTCAGTATTTGGTGGTCTTTCAGTATTTGGTGGTCTTTCAGTAGATTTAAGTTAGTTTTTGCATTATTCTCTCTTTTGTATATCTATGATTTCAGAAAGTGATATTTTAAAATTTACTAATGACCATATTTTTGATCAGTTCACATACCTAGGTAGTAATATCTCATTTACAGAAAGCGATGTAAATATACATATAGAAAAAGTACGTACTACTATAGACAGATTATCGATCATATGGAAATCTGACCTCACTGATAAGATAAAGCGAAAATTCTTTCAACGTGTAGCCATGTCAGTGCTACTGTATGGCTGCACTACTTGGACTACAAAGAAACGCTTAGAGGAAAAGTTTGGTTGGAGCTACACAATGATGCTGAGTGTTGTCCAAATTCTGGAAGTATCACCCTCACAAGAAAGCAACTGCACGGCCACTTGACTCTTATCACACAAACCACCTGAGTAAGACGAACAAAACATGCAGGACACTGCTATAGAAGCAAGTGACATCCTCCTGTGGACATCTACAAATGGAAACACGGCCGACAAGCAAACACTACATCAATAAGCGGTTATTTCCTATAACTCCAACATACAAAGGGGAACCACTCTTGACTGATAAATTATTTATTTATTTATTGATCTACTAAAAAAAAAAAGAAGGGGCAGGGTTAGGGTTAGGGTTTAGGGTTACGGTTACGTTTACGGTTTAGGGTTGGTTTAATGGGAAAATAAATAAATAATTTATCAGTCAAGAGTAGTTCTCCTTTGTTTATGTTGGATTTATAGGGAATAACCCAATCAGCTCTGTGCAGATTCTGTATTCTGCGTGGAGGACTTCCTAGACAATGTCCGATAAGGACGGTTGGTGTGTGTGTGTGTGTGTGTGTGTGTGTGTGTGTGTGTGAGTGTGTGTGAGAGAGAGAGGGGGAGAGAGAGAGAGGGAGAGAGACATAGATATTCATGCTACCAGTGCAACATGATGAATGATGATGATGATAATGATGATGATAACTTGCCCCACGCACACAGAGAAATACATTCACATATATTCCCTTTCTTTAAAGAACGCGTTGGGATTGATCGTTTTATATAAAGGCCAGTAAATAAATGTTTATTTGCTTATTATCGTAAAATTAATCAATTTATAGATGTACGTGAAAAGACATAAAAACATGCCTATTAAATAGACATTTACTGTAGCCTGATACTTAACAAGCTAAATACATATTTATCAATGGAGTGCGATCAAAGCTCCGCTCCTCTTTCTTTCTGTTGGAATTAGAGTGTAGTATGTGTTTAACTTTCTCAGTTTTGTTTTCATCTTCAAAGAAAAAAGGACAGAAAAGTAAAAGAAAAGAAAGAGAGAATAGAAAGAAGAGAGAGAGAGGGGGGAGAGAGTGAAAGAGAGAGAGAGAGAGAGAGTGAGAGAGAGAGAGGGGGTGGAGAAGAAAGGAGAAGAGAAAGTAAAAACTGAAAAGACGACAGACGGGAAAGAATAAAGAAAATGAGAGAATAGAAAGAAAAGGGAGAGAGAGAAAGAGAAAGTAAAAACTAAAAACAGACAGAAAGGACAGAATTAAAATAAGAAAAGAAAAGAAAGAAAAAGAAGAGAAAAGAAACGATAAAAAAGAAAACAGAAAAAAAAGACGGAAAAAACAAATAAAGAAAATGAGAAAAAAGAAAGAAAAAGTAGAGAAGAGAAAATGATAAAAGAAAGAGGAAAGAAAAGAGGAAAAAAGAAAGAATAAATAAATGAGTGTAAAAAAAGAAAAGTGTGAGAAAAGAAAATATAAAAGAAATTATTAAAAAGGGTTAAAAGTAAAGAAAATTTTATAAAAGAAAAAAATTCTAAAAATTAAGAGTAAAAAAAATTGAAAAATAAAAATAAGGAAAAATGAAAAAGTTAGAAAAGAAAGAAGTAAAGAAGAAAAGGAAGGAAAAATAATACAAAATGAGAGAATGAAAAACAGAAAAAAATAAGAAAAATAAAGAGAAGAAGGAAAAGCAAAGAATAAAAGGAGAAAGACAAATGGAAAACGATCTGATAAAAAATGGAAAAGAAGAAAAGGAAGAAAAAAGAAAGAGGAAAAACAATTTTTTTAAAAAGCGAAAGAAAAATGCAAAATATCAGATAATGAAGAATAGAAAGAATAAAAAAGAAAGAAAAAAAAGAAAGAAAAAGAAAAAAGGAAGAACAAAAGAATAATCATAAATGAAAAAAGAAAAAAAGAACGGATACAAAAATTGAAAGAATATAAAAGAAAGAAAAAGGAAAAACAAAAAGAATAATCAGAAATGAAAAATAGAAAAAAGACCGGATACAAAAATTGAAAGAATATAAAAGAAAGAAAAAATGAAAAGAATAAAAAATAGAAATAGAACTGAGAGAATGACAAATAGAAAAAGAACGGATGAAAAAAAAGTAGAAAGAATAGAAAAGAGGAGAAAAGAAAAGGAAAAATATTAATAAAAAGAAAAATCGTAAAAGATCAGATAAGGGAAAATAGAAAAATAGAAAAGAAGGAAAGAAAGTAAGTAAGTAAGAAAAAGGAAAATTATAAAATGAATTAAGAGAAAGAAAAATTGTAAAAGATTAGATGAGGAAAAATAGGGAAAAATTAAAGAAAGAAAGAAAAGAAGGAAAAAAGAAAATTAATATTGAAAGAAAAAAAATGAAAAAAGATCAAATAAGGAAAAATAACAAAAGAATAACAAAAGAAAGAAAAAAGAAAAAGAAGGAAAAATGAAAATGAGAGAAAGATAAATGGAAAAAGATCAGTGAAATTAGAAAGAATAGAAAAGAAAGAAAAAAAGAGAAGGAAAGAAAATGAAAAAAAGACAACAAATGAAAAAGGAAAAAGAATGAAAACTGAAAATGAAAAGAACTGAAAATAAGACGCACAAAATTTAAGTAACGATTAACGGCAAAATAGATAAAAGGAAAAATGAAGAAAATCTTAAAAAACACGAAGCAAATAAATTCCGAACTTAAAAGGGCGAACGAAAAAGATTGCAGACGAACGCTTGACAAGCAAGAAAAGAAGAGTGTTAAAAAGGCCACAGACTCAACGAAGCGCTTCTTATGAGTGCTACTCTAAAAAGAGGAAGATATTAGAACTGAAAAGCCGGTATCAAATAAGGAAATTGTTAAATAAACGAAAGACCAAAGAAAATCGCCGCTAAAAAAGCCTGGACGCTTTTCAGAAGACACTTTCCTTAACTAACAACTAATATGATACACTTGCTTCTATTCTCTTTCCAAGATGTCTGTCACTATTCTTGCTGTCCTCCGGTTATTCTCTTTCGTTTTCTCTTCGTTATTAAGCGTTTCCGGTTCTTCAATCTGCGCGCCCGAGTGGAGGCCATGTTTTTCCTTTTTGTGTTTTTAATGTCTAATTTTGAATTCCTCTCCCTTTTTGTCAATCCTAATGTTCATTCTTTTCTCGCCCAGCGTCTGGCAACGCCGTCAATTTCCAGTTTAATATCCTGTCAAATGGTGCGCTTCTGTCTTCTTAATTCCGCGCTTTTTTTGCATAAAGCTTGTCACTTCCGGCGGCGGAGGAGAGTCATTTATCAAACCTACAGGAAGGGAAATATCCGGAGGGGTTTTATCGCGAGATTTTGCGTAAACATGCGCTGCTGATGCCAACCTAGAATACAGTGGAAAGCACATTAGGCCTTTAGCGTTCTTCTAGTTGGTCTTACTTAAATTGGTTGAAATTTTAAAGCTCCTTCAGTTTTTCTTCGTTGCTCTTGATTCTTCTTCTTCTTCTCATTATGATTATTATTATTATTATTATTATTATTATTATTATTTACTCCTTTTGAGTTTTCACATCAGTGTTAGCTGATGGTCTTTCACTGGAGTCTGGGTGATAGCAAGTCTCCTCAGGTCTCCAGAACTCTTCTGAGTATTCTGGCAGATTGCAGCAGTGCAGTGTTCTGAATGGTTTCCTCTGATTTCCAAACCCTTTTCCAATCCTTTTGGGACTTTTCCAAGTGCACCAACTACAATTAGTATCACTTTCACTTTCATATTCAATAACTTTTTCAATTCTCTGGCAAGGTCCAGATATTTGTCCATGTTTTCATTTTCCTTTAGCTTCACCCTGTGATCTTCTGGCACTGCAAAATCCACCAATTGACAAGTTCTTTCTTTTTTGTTTATCAACACTAGATCTGGTCTTCTTGCTGGGATAATGTGATCCGTTTTTTTTTCAAAGTCCCAGAGAATTTTATGCGTTTCGTTCTCAAGAACAGATTCTGGTTTATGCATATACCATTTTGTTGTGTGGTCAAAATTAAATTTTTTGCATAATTCCCAGTGGATCACCTTCCCCAACCCAGTCGTGTCTAGTTTTGTATTCTCGTTGTGCTAGTTTGCTACATTCGCAGAGTATATGGTTTACAGTCTCATCTCTATTACCACAAAGTCTACATTTACTATTTTGTTGGGTCTTATTATTATTATCTTTATTATTATCATTATTATTCGTTGCTCTTGATTCTTCTTTCTTCTTCTTCTTCTTCTTCTTCTTCTTCTTCTTCTTCTTCTTTGTTATAATCTACATGTTTCAATCTTCATGCTTTCTTTCGTTTTCATTCCACTTTATAATTCTTCATTTTACTCTCCTTTTTTCTCATTTTTTCTTCGTGTCCTGGATATGATACGAAACTACTTCTAATGGTCAGTTCTGGGGAGTTGGAGTGCCCCTTCATTGTCATTACTCACAGGTCCACTCTTATCCGAAGTAGTAGTGCCTGTTAGTGCCATATATGACTCAAATAAATATATTTAAATGTTATTACTATTCAAATATGACCGTGTGAAAAAGTTAAAACAAGTACACAAAAATGTAAATATGAACGCACAGTGAACTCAATTCCCTAAACAATATGTATAAAATAACCTTAGACGAGTTGACGTGCCGTTATAATCTATGAATCTATAAAATCCTTTTCTTCTCTTTTTTTCATTCACTTCTCTTTATCCCTCCTTTTTTATTTTTTATTTTGCTTTCGTTTTGTTTGGATCCATTTTATTTTTTTCTCTTTTTTTAAAACTCTGTTGCGAACAAAAAGTCAAGTTTGGAAATACAAGGAGGGGTCAAAAAGTATCAAGATGTTTTGTACTTTTTAACACACCTTGTATTCTGAAAAAAAATAACGTTCCATTCATTTTCATTTCTATCTTGATAAATACAGCTTCAATCTCGATACTTTTATGACACACCTTGTATGCTTACTAAACATAATTTTGCATAGGAATGTACGTACTTACATACTTTCTGGTTACATAATCCTATTTCTGTTTGACCTCTGACCGTATTAGCGCTAAAGACCTATGTTTATGATAGACATTGAAAAACTAACCCTTTCATCCCCACCGAGAAATCATTGTCTTTCTATTTTGTCATCTATTAAAATTTACCTGACCTCCCTGATTTGTTTTAACGATCCTTTACTGTGCACACACATCCATGTACGTATTAGCTAAACTAACAGACTATTGTTGTTGAGTTCAATTCCCACTGAGTACTCCTAACTTGATTGACATGTGTCAAACTAGGTGATCGGAAGTTGGTTAATTGGTTGGTTTCACGATACTATCACCCTTTTTACATTTTTTATGCCACGTCCGTTTCTCAATTATCGATTCCATATATTATATATATATATATATATATATATATATATATATATATATTATATATATATATTAATATATATATATATTCAGGAAAGACTATGATAAAGTTTTTTGTGTGCCCCTAAAGTTGCAACGCCTCCTGTGACTATGAAGTCCGATGTTTGAGACATTCTCGACCACAGATTTTGCATTTGTAAGTTGTCCCTGTAGATGATGATGTTCCGATGCTTTGTTGCCGTTGCTTTCTTGTGGACCTCTTAGCTTCATGATGTTATATTAGGGTGATTCTGACATGTACAGTCCTCTATGGAGATTCTGCGCCACCGAGGGCGGTTTGAGCCAATTTCCCAGCTGGAAGGGACATGCAAAGCACCTGAGATCATTTTTGTATATATATATATATATATATATATATATATATATATATATATATATATATATATATGATATTATGAAAAATCGAAATTCACAAGTTCATAAATGAAGTAATGTTCATTTTGCCTACGCTGTAGTGTTTCGATCTGTTTCAATAGATCTTCATCAGGGCTTTCATTAAGTCTCGCAGATTTCTTATTCTCTGTGATATATTTATTTTTCCTCAAACTAATGAAAACCCTGATGAAGATCTATTGAAACAAATTGAAACACTGCAGCGTAGGCGAAATAAACATTACTTCCTATGAACTTGTATTTTTCAATTTTTCATAATATCACATACTGTCGGATTCACTTCCACTTTTTCTTCACACACACACACCCACACACACACATACACACACATACACATCCATATATATATATATATATATATATATATATATATATATATATATTTATCAACCCCTCCGCACGAGCAGGATGCGACTCAAGGTCAATTTCTTAAGCGGGTTTAACAGGTTTGAATGATATATTCATTAAATGGGAAACCTCTGACATTTGTAGACCAGTTCATATACCATTTATATCAATGTCTCATCTAATGAGAGCGATGTTAATATCCGCATAGTTAAAACGTCTGATTTATTGGATTTTACGGCATGTTAAACCTTGTTGGGTTATTTTATGCCGAAGATGTTTTATTCTATTCATGCTTGATGGGTATTCAAAAAAAAAATTTAACTCATTTTAAAGACATTTTGTAAAGACATTTTTTCTATTTAACCCATAGCTGGGACCCTAAAAGGTACTACCACTCCGGGTCAGAGTGGACCAGGGAGCAATAGTGATGAAGTGGTGCTCCACATTCCTTAGTCCTTCAGAACTGGAACCCCACCGCCATATAGAGTTTAACGTCATTTCCAGTACATGAAGACCCTCAGCCACCGCCTTCTAGCACATATATGATAAAAAGGATTGGGATTGCCATAAAAAACAATAGGAAAGACATAGGTAAAGCGTGGACTGCTATTAGCTATTTAAGATTTTACATTATTAGTTATTATGGCGTGAATTTGTGCTGTTATTTTTTGGGGGGTTGATTTCCTTAGTCTCTTCCTCTCGTTGATACGGGCTTCTTTTGTGTTGGCTCCGTTTCGGTCGATGTGCCCTGCGGCCTTCTTTAGATGTTTCTTGTCGAACTCGGAAACTTTCTCGAACACGAGAACCTTCTTGCTGAACTTGCAAGCTTTCACAGAACTTCGAACCGAACCATTTATTCAATCCACTGGGGTAGACTTTTCTCATTCAGTTAACCACTAGTGTTAAGCTGTGTTAAGTATTCTTTATAATTATCGCTCTTGGTTAGAATTGAACCTGCAACCTCCAGATGTTTGTCACTTGGAACTGCATTTTCATTATTTTTATATATATTATATATATAGAGAGAGAGAAAGATAGCTTCACGAAGCAGATAGATAGATTTCAACCCACAATAAATAGATAGATATATGTAATCATAAGAAAATATATTAGTTTTATTTTCTAATATAATCAACTCTAGTAGAGACCATTTTCGCTAAAATTTCATTTTTACGAAACGAAAAACTACAACCATAAAGACAGTTATCAGTGGTGCCGAAACCCGGGAATGAACCAGGGACCTTCAGATTATCAGACAGTTGTAGTCGTCGTAATTGCTTTGCTCTCCCAGCAGTTCTAGTCTTCTCACTAGAACAATCCAACTATATCCTCTCTTCCACTCGTTTCGACAGCCAAAATGCTACTGCAGACTTTCTCATCGATCTGGGAGAGCAGGTCTAAATATCCCTAAATATCCATTGCTGTGTTTCATCGGGCTCCTCACTCTGACTTGCACGTTCAACATTCATCAGCACGCGTCTATCCTCACGACGAGACTCCACATCCGGGCCACTCTGCACTGCTCGTGCGGAATTTCGCCAGCATTTCAGCAACGAAGAGGTGACGAGTTCAATTTCTGTGGTCACTCGCCACACTCCCCCCCTCGCACAGGCCACACATATCCGGACTCTTTTTGTTCGTGGGGGCAGGGAATCTGCTCGTCCACAATGGGTTAAATCGAAATTTGTTTACAAACAAATTGAGTTTTAAAAATTTTCATCCAAACTATCGCTACGAATCTTTCAAAACTTTGCCGGCATTAATGACCCATCGTGGTTGATATGCCGTAAAACAAACCAAACTAAACCAAACCAAACAATAAAATTCTCGGAAATCATATTTACCACATCTTAATTTGCTAGGATAACATCTTCCTTGAGAAATGTACGTAAACGTTGTTACATGAAGAACTAAATGAACACAAGCAAGAAGTGACTACACATGCAAACGCACAGAGAAATAACCTTATTGCTTTGTATATATGTAAATTAGGTATAGAACCCTTTCCGGAACCGGAAATGATGAACAGCTTCAATCTCGTGTGTCAGCCATGTTAAATTGTCGTGTCGATCGGCGCTATCAAATGACCTTGGCTTCTATGTTTGTGCCAAGAAATGGCGGGTAAAAATGGCGGGTAGGGGAGTAGGGATAGAAGGGTGTGGATCTACGTTGCTTCTTTTCACCATTTCACCCAGCTCAGTAAAAGGGGAGAAAGGGGAGGGGGAGATATATAGAAAGAGGGGGATATAGAAAGGGAAAGAGAGATAGAAATAGAGGGAGATATAGAAAGGGAAGGAAAGATATAGAAAGGGGGAGAAATAGAAAAGGGAGGGAGAGAGATAGAAAGGGAGTGAGAGAGATAGAAAGGGAGAGAGAGGGATAAAAAGAGAGGAAGAGAGAGAGAAAGATGGAGAGAGATAGAAAGGAAGAGAGAGAGATAGAAAGGGAGGGAGAGAGAGAGAACGGGGGGGAGAGAGATGAAAGGGATGGAGAGAGATAGAAAGGGAGAGAGAGGGATAAAAAGAGAGGAAGAGAGAGAGAAAGAGGGAGAGAGATAGAAAGGGAGGGAGAGATAGAAAGGGAGGGAAAGAGAGAGAACGGGGAGAGAGAGAAAGGAAGTCAGAGAGATAGAAAGGGAGAGATAGGGAAAAAAGAGAGGAAGAGAAAGAGAAAGAGGGAGAGAGATAGAAAGGAAGGGAGAGAGAGAGAACGAGGGGGAGAGAGATGGAATGGGAGGGAGACATAGAAAGAGAGGGAGAAAGATATAGAACAGGGGGGGGAGAGATAGAAAGGAAGAGAGATAGAAAGGGAGGGAGATAGAAAGGGGGGAGAGAGAGAGAACGGGGGAGAGAGATGGAAAGGGAGGGAGACATAGAAAGAGAGGAAGAGAGAGATAGAACGGGAGGAGAGAGATGGAAAGGGAGGGAGAATAGAAAGAGAGGGAGAGAGAAATAGAAAGGGAGGGATGGAGAGAGAAGAAGAGAGGGAGAGTCGGCGGGAGGGGGACTGGACATCTCAAACAGACAAAGTGATGCGGTGATTAACTTGGCCAATAGTTTTGGTTTTGGTTTTTTTTATCTTGTATTTTTGTTTGTTTTGGTTTTGGTTTTTATAGAAGGTATAAAAAAAAAAACGCGACTCTGAAATAGAATCGAAACGTTTTATTACGTTTGCTGACCCACTCTTACCCATTTTTTTTTCTTACCCAGTTCTGTGTGGGTAGGGATAATCGGCCGCCAACAGAGAAAGTCAGTAAGGCGCCGGACGCTTTCTTGACGCGCCATTTTTACCCGTTTTGTGCCAAATGCTTGTGACTTGGGGTCAACAAAGTTCATAATGCAGGATATTTTCTTTCTTTGTTTTTCTCCCTTGTGAACCGTGCGTGTCCTTCGATTGTAAATACGTAATTATCTTCCCCCGATTCTCTCTCTCTCTCTCTCTCTCTCTCTCTCTCTCTCTCTCTCTCTCTCTCTCTCTCTCTCTCTCTCTCTTCGGTGTTTTTTTTTTCTTCTTTTCTCTGACATGTTTAATTTTCTGTTTTTGTGTTGCTGTTGAATACTTACTGATATTTCTTCCTTTTCTTTCTTTTTCGTTTTCTTTCATTCATTCATATATATATATATATATATATATATATATATAATATATATATATATGTGTGTGTGGGGGGTATATCACTCATTCACTCACTTTCTTTTCTTTTTTTCTTCTTTTTGTCTTTGACATGTTTAATTTTCTTTG
>CM042154.1:41937056-41974556 GCA_023376005.1 Doryteuthis pealeii | reverse complement strand
ACTTAGAAGCCAAGCTAGCAAGATGTGAGTCTCACTGCGTGATTGTCTGGTCTGGGGGATCTACGAATAAAGTAACATCAAAAGTAAATCGAAGTCTTGTAGTTATTACTAAAAGCTAACAATGACACAGGGCTTCTGATAAGAAGTGATCCCCAACAGAAACCAGACCCAGAATCCCAAAAAGACCAGACCTTAGAAGATACACCAGACCAAGATAGATGATAGAAGAACCAAGCCGGCCAGAATAATAGAGACAGAGTAAGACGTAAGAAGGTATATAACATATAGATATTTAGTGCCAGTAATGAGGTATGCAACACTTAAAGTCCAGGTGGTGCAACCATACAATAGTACTGATATGGAAGTGACGTTCTCCTGTGGACACCTACACATGCTCAGATCAGAGTGGGTTGACCAAGATTTACATTGATCAGCCCTGTGCGTATACTGGGTGACGTGAGAAGGACCTGCTAGGAGCGATGATCGATAGGAATGAATGGCGTGAGAGGGAGTCATGGGAATCCGTGCTGTCAACAAACATGATGATGATGATGATAATGATCTTAGTTGATGACTACGAGACAATCAGATGCACTGGCTGACCGTTGTAAGTGAGTTCAGTTCTCACTGGGTGCATCGTATTTTTGACCTTGTGCTAAGCTAAGCCAAGTTTAGTAAACTGTCTACTACAACTTCCTAACGTCAAAAATCTGCATCAAGTGATTTTACAGACTGCTAAAATAATGATGAGCCTAACACTTTTTATGCTACACTCATTCCGATCGTAACTGTGTATTCATAAGACTCCCATTGTAATATCAAATAAGAAATATTCTCATCTTTATTAATTAGTATATATATAGAGAGAGATACAGATAAACAGACAGACGGGGACAGAGAGAGAGAGAGAGAGAGAGAGAGAGAGAGGGGTGTTGTTGTGCGTGTGACGGAGGAGTTTCCTTAAATTATATATGTTCCTTCGAGCGGACACTGCGTGGTTTAATAAGAAACACCATTGTTAATTTTAACAGGCAGAAAAGAAAGACAAAAACGCCCCTTCGTGCACCTGGGCAAAATCGAAGATTTGGCATTAAAAATGATATAAGCTAAGTGGGACAGTCAAGCAGCAATTATTCACAATGGCCGCTGCTGAGCGTTTCACAAAAGCTCGAACTCTAATTGCAAACCTATCTCTTTTCTATTGTCGACACCTGACCAATGCTGTGTTGCAGAAGACGCCGGGGTGTTCATGATCGATTTGCCGCGTTTATCGAGTGATTATTACTTCTTCCGCTTCACTAGACATTCAACATTCGTTTCTTTGGAGCTCTGGTCGGTTCACATCAACTGGGAAGCTGCGAGTGGAATACAAAACCGAAGAAAGGAATTCAATGGTCTCTTGACTGAACTTGCATATTTTATAATCGTTTTTTCAATATTTCTTTCAGATCAGAACCTTTATTTCTTTGGTCTTTTCCTTCTCCCTACTATAATAATAATAATAATAATAATAATAATAATAATAATTATTATTATTATTATTATTATTATTATTATTATATTATTATTATTATTATTATTATTATCCTTGCGAGTTTTCCATATCAACAGGTGGTCTTTCACTGGATTCTGAGCAACAGCAAGTATCTCAGGTTTCCAGGACCCTTCTAAGTATTCTAGTTGATCTTAACAATACAGTAGTTTGGATGGTCTCGAATCTTCTGATTTTTAGTTACCTTTCCATGCCTTTACAGACATTATTATTATTATTATTATTATTATTATTATTATACCTGCCGTAGCCGGTGGTTTCTGACTAAGTGACAGCAAGTCTCCTCAGGTCTCCAGGACTCTTCTGAGGATTCTAGCCGATCTTAACATTGCTGTAGTTTGTATGGTCTCGATCCTTCCTCTGATTTCTAATTCACCCAAATTCTTTTCCAGAGCACTGACGACTGTTCCAAGGGCACCAATTATAATTGGCACCACCTTTACCTTTATGTTCCACAGTTTTCTCAGTTCTCTGCAAGGTCTAAGTATTTGTTATCTTTTTGCTTTCTTTCACTAAAAACTCAGTGGTCGACCGGGACGGCAAAATCCACGAGATGGCAAGTTCTCTCCTTCTTGTAAATCAATACTAGGTCTGATCTCCTGGTCGGGATTAGGTGATCCGTCTGTATCTCAAAGTCCTATCATTATAATTATTATACTCTCTGAGTTTTCACGCTAGTCGTATGTGGTTTCTTTCACTGCAAGCCTCTTCACCAGCACTCTACTCAGTATTATATTTTTGCACCCATTTTTACTTTAGTCTTATTTCAGCGAGTTTTCTGGAAATCAAGAGATAGCATATATCCACAATACACCAGCACTTTCCTCAGTATTCTATTTTATCTAGCTTACAAATGTCTAACCACTCCTGGTAATAATGGTGAAAATTTAGAAGCAAAACAAGTCCGGGATGGGTCAGTTAAAAATGGCGATCTAACCCGCTTGAACCGTTCTTTCCCATTTGCTGCATGACCAAATCTGCATCCGGCACCATTTATTTCGTTATTTTTCAACCCGAACAAACTGCCATAAAAACTAGCCGACGCCTCTCTTACTTCATTCAATCATTCACAGTCTTCGCTTTTCGCCACCTGCCCAACGAAAGCACCTAAACCGTTTTACGGTGAATGAGTTCACCAATAGGCCGATTATATTCTCGATGAGGTCAGTGACATTCAACATGAATCTCTCGTCACCTTGCTTCAACTCTCTGTGGCCCACGTCCACCTTCATTTTCCTTTCAAAGGCCTATATTTTATTGCCCAAGGAATGATGTCAGCGAGTTGTGTGGGTATCTTTCTCCTAAATCTATTGATTACATGCGTTTATATGAATTTGTGGTCACCCTACCTCGTGGCTTATATATATATATATATATATATATATATATATATATAACAGAAAAATTGCAGAAACACGCACAACCTATGTATATATATGTATTTATGGAGGCGCGTGGTCTAGTGGTTAGAGTTGTAGGAAATGGACTCGTCAACGCGAGTTCAATTCCTGGACGAAGCTGTTGGAATTTCACATGGCGCTAATACCCTTGGGAAAGGTATGAATCCAATTCTCCCTCCAGCTATGGGTAAATAGCAGGGCAGACTGGACTCTTTAACCATGGCTAGGTAACCAGTCTAGGAGAAGGAAAAAGCGTAGTTCAACAGGTTTGAATTCAGAGTTTTCCTTCTCCTAGACCGGTTGCCTAACCAAGGTTAAAGAGCCCAGTCTGCCCTACTATTTATCCATAGCTGGAGGGAGAGTAGGATTCATACCTTTCCCAACGGTATTAGCGCAAAGTGAAATACAATTATCACATCCAGGATTTGAACTCCATTTCTCATGACTTTAACCATCACACCACGCGCTTATGTATATATATATATTTATATCCCAGGGCGTTGAACATTTTGGAGGGGATTTCACTAATGACTGCCAACTAAAGCGTAACGTAACGCTCTCCTATAAAAAAGATGGAGCACTCTATGTCGGCATCTACATACATACAGATGTGTGTATTAAACAGTTAAAAATCCCCTTCCCATTCTGGAGGTGTCGATGACCGAGAGGTTAAGCAGCCTGATTGAAGATGAATCGATCGGGTTTCTATCCAGGTTGTAGGTAGCTTACACATGTCTAGCCACACTGAATAGACGTCGAAACACGGTGTTTATGGATGACTATACATGCTCCCCATCTTCCAGGGGGTTGAGTATTTTGAGAGTAAACGCAACGCTCTCCTATAAAAAGTATGGAGCACTCTATGGTGACCTTTACATACATACAGTTGTGTGCATTAAACAGTTAAAATCCCTTCCATTCTGTAGGTAACGATGGCCGAGCGGTTAAGCAGCCTGATTAATGATGAATCGATCGGGTTTTTATCCCAGGTGTAGGTAGCTTACAAATGTCTGAACAGACGTGATACGATGTCTATGGATGAATATATATATATATATATATATATATATATATATATATATAAAAGGAAGTTTGGTATGTACATGTCAACGTATAACTCTAAAATGGGAGTTCACTCAGATTCAAAATCTTGTATACACCTTGATATCCTTCTAACTAAAAAACAGACCAAATTTGGTTATTGATTTTTTACTGATTAGGGGATATGATTTATTAATCAAACAAAATCAAACAATTTTCGGAAAGCATCGCATATTTGCTACTGCTGATACGCCAGCAGTAGGGGCTTGCCTGCTGCCTATCCGCTCTATTTCTATTTCCTGCTGCCTGTTTCAGCATGTCCGTTCTATTTCTACTAATAAGTCAACATTGTTGAATGCGATTGTTTTGTTGGTTGGACTCAACCATTATGTACGAACTGTTAATTATTTATTTTTTGAGAACTATAAAAACTGAATTTAAAATTGTCTGACGCACGGAAAAGTTTTAGTAAAAATCATTCAAGTGATTAAAAAAAAAGGGATATAAAAAAAGCGGATACCCACATACTATTATTTTCATATTTCTTAGAATGAAATATGATTAAATATATCCATTTCAGTTAAATTCAAAACGTTTTTGAAAGAAGAATAAGGAAATTTAAATTAAAACGCCAAATATAATGTTTAGTTGGCTTCTTTGTTACTTTTGTTTCAGGTCTAAAAAAAATTACAATGTTACATTTTATTTCTAACTCAAGAAGCAATTAAAAACTGAATTTAAAATTGTCTTATGTTGTAAACAAAAAAAGGGCATATCTGAAATTTCGACCTTGTACCATATGCTACCTGTGACGAACAGGTTGGGTAAAGAAAATGAGGTCCCATCATTGTGTAATGGTTAGCAAGGTAGTCTTGTAAATCCATTACTACTGAATAGTGAGTTCAATCTTTGCTGGACGTCACATACTTACGGAATCGTGTCTAATAATATTGACATTTTTTAGCAGAATTTAGAATACATGTTTTTTTGGCCCGTATATAAACTTATAAACATTTTCTGATATAATTATTCAGACTCTTATCTTTATAGAAAAAAATCGCTTTTTATCTGTTCATTTTTTTTTTCTTTCAGATTTCATAAAATAAAATAGGGGGAAGCTCGTAGAAATATTTCCCCTAACATATTTCAAGAAAAAACCTATTTCAAACATATTTTCATCAACAGATGAATAATTACCGAAATTTTTGTGAAAATTCAACTATTAGTTGATTTTTCATAGAATCTTTTAAAAAGCCGGTAGTCAACTTGTTTTTGGCTACTGTAAATTTCAATTGATTTAACGGTGCAAAAACGTAAACATTGTTTTCGTTCAGAATTTTCATTATTTCCGTAAGGTGAATTTTTTTTTTAATCAGGAGTTGTTATAATGTTTTTTCTTTTGAATGGTTCAAAAATTCTGAAGATAATATTAACCAATATTCAAGTTACATTGTGTTAAATATACATCCAGTTTGCAATTTGAAAATAGTAATAGTATGTGTTTTTTTTTATCCCCCTTTTTTTGTTTACAACATAAGACAATTTTAAATTCAGTTTTTAATTGCTTCTTGAGTTAGAAATAAAATGTAACATTGTAATTTTTTTTGAGCCCTGAAACAAAAGTAACAAAGAAGCCAACTAAACATTATATTTGGTGTTTTAATTTAAATTTCGTTATTCTTCTTTTAAAAAACGATTTGAGTTTCACTGAAATGGATATATTTAATCATATTTCATTCTAAGAAACATGAAAATAATAGTATGTGGGCATCTACTTTTTATATATCCCTTTTTTAATCACTTGAATGATTTTTACAAAACTTTTTCGTGCGTCAGACAATTTTAAATTCAGTTTTTGTAGTTCTCAAAAAATAAATAATTAACAGTTCGTACATTATGGTTGAGTCCAACCAACAAAACAATCGCATTCAACAATGTTGACTTATTAGTAGAAATAGAGCGGACATGCTGAAACAGGCAGCAGGCAGCAGGCAATAGAAATAGAGTGGATAGGCAGCAGGCAAGCCCCTACTGCTGGCGTATCAGCAGTAGCAAATATGCGATGCTTTCCGAAAATCGTTTGATTTTGTTTGATTAATTAATTATATCCCTTAATCAGTAAAAAATCAATAACCAAATTTGGTGTGTGTCTTAGAAGCATATCAATCTGTATGCAAGATTTTGAATCTGAGTGAACTCCCATTTTGGAGTTATACGTCGACACATACATACCAAACTTCCTTTTATATATATAGATATATAAAACAAAGATAATACATCGTTAAGAGAATTGCGATTAACAGTTAACAGTTCTGAGAGCTCTAGGCAGGATTTTGATTTTTGAAAAGTGGAAACTCTCACATGAGTTAAGATCAAAGGAGGAAGAAGACAATGGTAGTAAAAGTAACACATCACACAAAGTCCCGGGTTTAACTAATATAACAATAACTTTTAAGCAACATTCGACTTTATTCCTCAATATAGTCTGCTCCTAGGGTGATACACAGTTTCCAACCCTTCTCTAACAATTCGATGCCTTTTTTGTAGAACGATTTGCTTTTGGCCTCAAAATAAACTTCAGTTTCCGATATCACTTTTTCATTGGAGTCAAATCTCTTTCTCTGGAGCATTCTTTTAAGGTCTGCAGTAGTCGCTGGTGGCCAGATCTGGAGAATAGTGTGGGTACGGAAGCATTTCGAAGTGCAATTCATGTAGTTTTGCCATCGTTGCGATCGACTTGTGACATGGTGCATTGTCTGAAAAAGCACATTTTCTTCTTCATTTGTGGCCGTTTTTTTAGCGATTTCTTCCTTCAAACGCACCAATAATGCTATATAATATTCGCTATTGATGGTTATTCCTTTCTCAAGGTAATCGATGAACAAAATACCTTGTGAGTCCCAAATACGGAGGCCAAAACTTTGTCTGCTGATGTTTGTGTTTTTGGTTGTTTTGGACGGCTTTCACCTGCTGCTGTCCACTCAGCTGACTGCAGATCTGACTCCGAAAACTGAGCTAAACCGACCCTTTTATTAGGCTAAAACAGTTCACGAATAGAAATTAGTAAAGGTGGATCCATGTTTCATCTATTGTCACATATTTCCGCAAAAAACTCCTTTTTATTGCGTTGAAACAGTTGCAAAAACGCTCTGAATCGTCGACGCGTTGTTGTTTTTGATCGACTGTGAGCAAACGCGGAACCCACTTTCTTACAGCTTTCTCATTGATAAATGTTTATGCAAAATGGTGAATACATTGCCTTCTGATATCTTCAACTCCTCTGCTATCTCAGGCAACTTCAATATACGATCAGCCAAAAGGAGTTTGTAGAGTTTTTTGGTGTTTTCCGGGACAACTGCCGAATTTGGGCGACCTGAGCGTTCAGCATCATTTGTATCTGTACGACCGCGTTTAAAGTCAGCCTACCACCTCTTAACCGTTGTTTCCAACGGAGCAGAGTCCAAATAACACTTATCAAGCCATTGCTTTGCTTCAACAGTATTTTTCTCATCAGAAAGAAATGCTTTATCAACACACAAAATTCAGATATTTCCATTATTTTGAAAATTTGCAACAGTAAAGTCAAGTAAAGTCGTTGGGGCGGCCTAAAGTCGGTATCAGCCAGTCAGCGAGGGAGTCTATCCCCTTTTCAATAGCGCTAGACCGAGGAGATTGTTTTAGCATTTGAGGTGGAGTGCCACACCTATTATCAGCTCTTTACTTTACCGCACAGATCCCTATGCTACTCATACGCTGAGTTGGCGAGGACCGGTATCGAACTAGTCATCCGATTAGACTCAAATTTTGACACGTGCCATTTGAAGGTTAGTGCTTCATAAAAAGCATATGGATTTTTTCTTAGTGGCGGTAGTTATATGTCAGGCCCGGGACTTATTGAGTGATGTGTTAAAATAGTGGAGAGGCCATTGTCAGTATCAGCCAAACAGCGAGAGTGTCTACCCACTTTTCGCTTGCGCTAGACCAGGGAGACTGTTTTTCTGAGATGGAGCGCCATACCGATCGTCAGCTCCCCACTTTACCGCACAGATCAGATTACCTAAGCTGTACTACTCAAAACTCGCTGAGTTGGCGGGAACTAGTATCGAATCCGAATCTTTGCAATTCTTAGGTGGGTGATCTATCAACTGAGCTAAACCGGCCCTTTTTATATAGTCTAGACATTTTGTTCTATTTTGTGCTATCTGAAATATTAAATCAAATAATATATTTTGAATATATCTGGTTTCAAAAGATACATTGTAACTTCTAACTTGAATTGTAAACTCATATTTGCTGTTTGACACATTTTTGAGGGGTTTTGGTTTAAAAATGTTCAGGTTTCCAATTCATTTCTATCTGTGCCGTCTGTCTGACGAGACTAAAAAGATTTTAAGGAGTTTTTGAAATTTATTTAAATTTCTAAAAGTCTTTTAAGTTTTGGTCGTAATAAATTTATTACAGAATGACGTTTTTTTAATTTTTTCCATCCTTTCAAATATATATATATATATATATATATATATATATATACAAACATACACATACACAATAATAATAAACCAGCTTTGAATAATCATATCTCAGTTTGTAGCATGGGCTGGTGGCCCAGGGGGTAGAGCTTCGGCTCTTCACTCTGTGGTCACTGGTTTGATCTCTAGTGGTGGAGATCATAGTATACACTTCTGATGAGACCTAATAAAGTCGAAACAGCTGTCCAGTATTCTACATGTCATACACAGTGTTTTCCGAGTTTTCTGGTCATCCCATTTTATTTCATTATAGACTAAGCCAGATCATGTGATCTTTTCCTTGGCCAATCACTGACAGTACTCTGAGGTTGACAATACTTAACCGACCCTACTGGTCATAATTACACTGACATTCTTTGACGACGGACATAGGATTAAATCAATGGACCTTTACTAATATGCGGGATAGGACTTATACGCTTACCAAAGTTGACATAAAAACAGTTCACGAATAGAAATTAGTAAAGTTGAATATTTTTTTCAGATTGTTGATCATATAGAAATCTGATCTCTCTGAAAAGATAAAGCGAGAATTATTCCAAGCTGTAATCGTATCAGTGCTACTGTATGGCTGCACCAGTTAGACTCTAATGAAACGCTTGGAGAAAAAGCTTGGTGCGGTCCTATCACACAACCCATCCGGGTAAGACAAACTAGACATTCTGGACACTGCTCGGGAAGCAAGTGACGTTCTCATATGGACACTCAGTGTGGGTCAGTCAGCAAAAACCTACATCGTTCAACTCTGTGCGCATACTAGATTCTATGCAGAGGATCTTCCATGAGTGATGGCTGATAGGGCCTGGAAATAAGTGCTGTCGGTATGAATTGATGATGATGATGATGATGATGATGATGATGATGATTACTGCGCTGTAACGATTTTAATTTTGATTGCTCGATTTTGATTATAAATTAAACTCAGATCGCTAAATATTCACACAACCACGCACATACATCACCACTTTCTTCTAGGGACCATCTCTTTTTAAAAGAACGTTATTTTAAAACTTAGGTTAAACATCTGGATCTGGGCTGTTGACAGCTGGCTTTTCAGTGTTCTTTTATTATCTGGAACTACTTTGGTCTTCAGATCCTCCACACGGCATCCAGAATCCGCACAGAGCTCATTGATGTAAATTTTTGCAGGTAGGCTTACACTGGTGTATCCGTGTGTAGGTGTGCTAAGGAGAACGTCACTTATGAGTAGGTCCTTGCTTCTCAAGCAGATCCAGCATGTCCTGTTCGTTTTACTGGGATAGTTTTGGAGGCGTTCGTCTTGTAATGGTTATCATCGTTGGAAATGGACACGGTGATATGAGATCAAATCCTGGACGAGTCTGGTTACATTTCACATATCGATAATATCCTTAGGAAATGTATGCATCCAACTATTCTCCCTTCAGCTATGGGTAAATAGTATGGGAGACTTGGCTCTAACCTTGATATGGCAACCGGTCTAGGAGAAACAAAACTCTGAATTAAAAGCTGTTAAACTTCGCTTAGAAATGGACCAAATGATAAATCCTGCTTGTTCGGAAAGGTTGGTAAATACGTACATACTTGAATGATTCATGGGATAGGAGGCAAGTGGCCGTACAGCTGCTTTTTTGTGAGGTGCTGTTTCCAAGATCTGGGGTGCTAGAATACACTGTACCTCCAGAGGGGTAAGACTCCCCAATGGGGCGGTCGATCAATCAGCTGGTCACTATGATTGTCCCGACCCAACTGCATTATGGCAACCCCCCAACCCTTTTTATCATATACGTGCTAGAAAGCGTTGGTTGAGGGTTTTACTGTCCTAGGTTTGACGTTTAACAGCATCTAGTGGCGAAGTTCGAATTCTGGAGCTTTGGGAAGTGTGGAGTACACTTTAATCACCATTACTGCCAGGCCCACTCCTACCTGAAATGGTAGTACCTGTTATGCGTTGAATAAATCAAAAATGAGTTTTAAAGATTGAATACCAATAAAAATGAATAAAACAAACATTTTCGGCATAAAATAACCCAACGGCTGACATGCCGTAAAATCTAACCAACTAACCACTTTGCCACGTCTTTCAACAAAAAAGCGAATATACTCGGGATAGGCCGGTAGGAGGTTGGTCAGCGGTCGAAATTACCCACCCCCACAATGGAATCAATTGTGTTATCATGCACTCATTCATAAAAAGCAAAAAAATAAACAAAAAGAAGACGAAATATTTCAATTCTTTATTCGTTAATTAATTAATTAATTTTGTTCATAAGTTAATTTACAAGAGACAGACTCCGCCTCTCCATCTTTTTTCAATCACCCCCACTCGCCCTGACGCCTTCCGGTTGTGAAGTGGGTGGGGGTGTATGAGAAACGGGCACGAAAGAAAATAAGCCCAGCTTAATCTTTGGTTGCTCGTTTTCATTGTCTGACCAGTTGATAGAAATTTTCTTTTTTTTTTTGGGTTTTTCTTTCTTTTTTGTTTTGTTCTGTTTCTTTTTTTCTTTTCTTTCATTTTTTGTTTTTTTGTTTTTACAATTGTCTTCATTAAATCAATCTTTTATAGTTTTTTTTAATGTTTTTTTTTCTTTTGCGTGCAATTTCGCCAAGAATAAGCGACACTGAAATTTGACTTTTGAAAAGGGAAAATTATACACAGAAAAAGTCTGAAAAGAAAAAAAATCGGATCAATTTTCAAAGAATTCTGGATGATACATTAGCAGAATGTATGTGTGTACATTTGTGTTTGAATCAATACTGTTAATATATATATATATATATATATATATATATATATATATATATATATATATATAGGTGTGCGTGCGTGTGTGGGGGGGGGTGCTATCAAAATGTTCTAGGAACATTTTCTAAGATAGCTGTATTCAAGGGGAAAAACTGAGTCCTAGATTTTACTCATCTTTTTCAATTCCACGAAGTTTTAAATAACACACACTTACAGCCACACATAGAGAAACATATATATATATATATATATATATATATATATATATATATATATATATATATATACGCGAGTGAGTGGGATAGGTATATAGTTATTGATTCTGTGTGTGTGTGTGTGTGTGTGTGTGTAGTATATGTGGGCGTTATGAAAAGGAAAGCTTGAATTTTATGACGCTATTTCGAGTTCCACTTTACAACCGAATTTTCATTTTTTTTCTTTTTCAGTGAAAATCTCGGCAGAAAATAAAAGTACAAAAAATCTCTCATCACATAAACCCGCTCATTTACAAACTTGGATATATTTATGTGAAAATCTGACATATTCTTTTTTTTTTTTTTTTTTTTTTTTTTTCATCAAAAAATTATCCATATGGAATATATTTGCATGAGAATAGGAGGAGGTGGTGGTTGAGTGGAAAAGTGTTCATATTTTACAAAATTGGGAAAGAAAGACAAAAACATTTTAAGTATTGTTCATCGTGGTTCCTTTTCTCTTTTATTTTTTATTTTTTTAAATTTTTTTTAAATTTTTGTGTGGGTTGCGAAGGAAAGTTCTAAAGAACCAAGTCGCAGAAATTTGGTAAATGTCGCAGAAATTTGGTAAATGTCCTTTATGGCAACACAGGGAGAAATCTTTTCTTCTTTTTTTTCTTTTTTTAAATATCAGTATTCAGTACCCATACGACAAATCAAATAAATAAATTCATGATTCAACTTTCATTTCATGAACCACATGGGGTGGGGCAGTAACATTTTAAACAAGAACCAGTCAATTCAAGAAAGTCTCCGATATATTTTTAGAAATGCTGATGATGATGGTGGTAGTGATGATGATGATGAAGAAGATGTTGGTGATGATGATTCTAGCGTCTATTATCGAGTTCATCATGTTTGGTCCAGTGTGGGGACGGGGGGAATTTTTTTATTTTTGGCTCGTTAAATCATTGGCTATTTTCAAGGGACATTCCCTGAGCCGGTGATCTTTAAAAAGAAGAAAACTACCAGTAAGAAAGTGGTAGGTAAAAATTTGACAGATCAAATACAAGAAATGATGCTATTTCAAAAAAGTCCTCCATGTCCAAATCACAAACACGCACGTGTATGTACAGATATAGATGCGTTAAGTATAAATAACCATATATATATATATATATATATATATATATATATATATATATATATATATATATATATATATATATATATATGTGTGTGTGTGTGTGTGTGTGTGTGTGTGTGTGTGTGTGTGTGTGTGTGTGTAGACTCTCTGTGTGTGTGTACGTGTGTGTGTTTAGGCAGCAGATTTTCTCGTAGGCATATTTCATTAAACGTCAGATACAAGGGGTTGGTGGTGATTTTTGATTTTTCATCCATACTTGCGACATCACGCTCGCCAGCATGAAAAGTCTAATAAAAAAACTCAAAACCAAATATATATACATATATACATATGTATATGTTCATATATATATATATATATATATATATATATATATATATATATATATACGCGAGTGTCGATTGAAAAGTTTATAGGCTGACCAAGTGACTCTAACTGAATGTGACCAAATGAGGTTTATTTTTCAACATTGTTATCCTCGCAGTACACATATTTTTCCGTCGGTTTTGCAGTGCTTGGATTCCATTGGTCAAAAACGTCAACAAAAACAGATATGACCTCATTATATGAATTTTTCAGCCTATTGACTTTTCACTCTACCATCGTATATACACAAGCATATATATATATATATATATATATATATATATATAGTGTGTATGTTTGCGTTTGAATGTATGGTATGTATATTCATATACATACATGCATAAACAAATGAATTGGGTGTTTCCAAGACTTATAGTATACAATATTTTTGTCAACCCTTATGAAGTGTTTGCCGCCCAGCGCAAAGAGATGTCGACTTTTAAACAATCATTTATAGAATGTCAATGGCTACCCTTTTCTGAATCGAGGTGTTTTATTTATTCTTATCGACTTTTTTATAAGACTTATAGTCTTTTTATTTTATTTTTTATTTTATTTTATTTTTTTGTTTTTTTGTTTACTAAGCTTTGCTTAGATGTGAAACATGATCCTCGGGTTGCTTACAGTATCTACTGTGAAGGGGTTACCCATCGAAGGATTGAACAAGCTCATTGCTTCTTAATTTCTGTATTGCCTACAATTCATTACGGTTGGATTAGTGAAAGTGCAACCAGTTACGCACCGAAAACACTGTCAACACATCTTTTTTGGTTAATGGTAAAATCTTCGGATAATCAGTCAGTTCTTTTCCTAATGTATACATATTTTTAACTGAATAATTTGAATATATACATTTAAAAATGTTGTATATTGATATGCTTAAATGTACATAGATAGACACCCAACAATATGTATGTGTGTTTGAAAACGCTTTTCGCATTCAATTTTAATCATGATCGTATATAATATATATATAATTATAAGCCCTCATAAATATATATATATGTATATGCATGTGTGTGTATGATATTTGTGTGCATGTATTGTTTTATGTGTAGGACTGTGTTTAACAGTTGGTATTTTCCCAAGTTGTTCGCCACGGGTAGAATGTGGCACAAGATCGCAACTATGGGGCATCTAGCAAGGATCGAACTTGCTATTCAGTAGTGATGGATCTGCTATTAATTCGCTAGCCATTGCACCATGTTGGGACTTCAAACTATGTTTAGCAGTATTTTTGTGACTGTTTTGTGAAAGTTTGTGTACACATGCGTGCATGTGCGTGCGCGGGACAGTCTTTGTGTCTGTTTTTGTGTCTGTATCAGTGGGTCTGTGTACGGGCGTGCATATATATATATATATATATATATATATGTGTGTGTGTGTGTGTGTGTGTGTGTGTGTGTGTGTGTATGTGTGTGTGTGTTGGGGCCTAAAATAAAAATGATTATGACTGAATGGAATTACATATTCAAAAATGTTTTTTGAATAAAAAAATAAATATTGATTTTTTTTTCTTTTGTCAAGCTATTTCCCAATTATCATTTTTTTTTTAAACAGCAATTTTTGGGACCTGGGATGAACTGATTTAGTTTTTCAAAGGTGCCCAGTTCCAGACTACTGGTTCACTTCCGAAAACTCTCTGATATAACTTTTAAAAACATTTCCTGCTGAAATGACGTCATAAACACCCAGTCTAACTGACACGCAAAAAAAAACCGGAAGTAGAATTTAAAGCCTCGTTAATTTCCGGAATAGAGAAATCAATTCGCTTCCGCTATGCTATTAGTTTGTTAATGGAATATCTGTCGATTTGATCAATTGAGGTCCGTTGATTGGTTAGCAACCACTTATTCACGTTTAAGTTTTCTACTAAACTAATTGGCTTGCTTCGAAAAGTGATGAGAAATACTTATACGCAGACAATATCTATCTTCCTAATTTTAAATAATGACTTAGTGATGTCACCAAGAACGAAGGCGCTCGTGGTGTAATGCTTATCATCATAAGAAATGGACTCGGCTACTTTTCAAATAATGGGGGCGCGTGGTGTAATGGTTTGAGCCGATGGAAATGGACTCGTCGACCCAAGTTCAAATCCTTGACCAGGCTGTCTACATTTCACATAGCGGTAATACCCTTGGGAAAGGTATGCATCCACCTGCTCTCTCTCTCCTGCTATGGGTAAACAGCAGGGCAGACTGGGTTCTTTAACCTTGGTTAGGCAACTGGCCAAGGAGAAGGAAAACTCGTGCGGAGGGGTTGGTAAATATGCAAAATTTACAATCATTCCAGGTAAGTGTTGACCTAGGAGTAATTGCATCGAATGTGTGGCTCCTTACACATCCAGAACTGGAGCCTTACCACAGGAAGAAATGGATATATGCATTTCTTAAATAAATTTTGCTCTACATTGTATTGAGCACTTTGTATTTGTTTTTTCACGGTCTTAATCTCTGGATACTGTGCGCCCCAACGATCGTACACGTAGCTACCGGTAAGCCACTACTCATACATTAACGTATATATATATATATATATAGTGTGTGGATTGTCACTGTTTCAGCTTTTACTGGAACGGTGTGCCAAACGCAGTATTATTGGAAGAGTGCTCAATATAAAATGGAGCCGTTATATAATATAATAAAATAAATATATAAAGGTTTTACCTATCTATTTATTTGGAGTCACAACCATTTTCATTTCATGCGTAACGCATGAAGCCAAAATGGCTGTGACTGTTCTTTTGACACCAAATAAATAGATATGTAAAACCTTTTATAATTTTTTTTATTATATATATATATATATATATATATATATATGTGTGTGTGTGTGTGTGTGTGTGTGTGTGTGTGTGAAAAGAAAAATAAAGAAAAGTAAGTGTTGAATGGATAAAGATTAGCGCCTATCAATGTTTACATGTATATGATATATACATTTATATAATATAGACACGCACATTGCAAATTCGTTCCTATTTCAATCATATAAACACGTGTTCATATAAACATGTGTATTGCAACATCATCCAGAGGTGTACACAGCCTTTTCTTTTTTTTTTAAATATTTGCCTATGTAAGCAGGAAATAGAACTGGCTATTGGAGTTCGAACTCCGCCTGAAACTGATTTCGTTCACTTTTGCACTTTTACCCGGGATCCACTCTTCCCGATCTCTGTACTATTGCTAGAAGGTCTCAGTACTTGTATGCCACGATGACGCTATGAAGTTTCTGGATTCTTACCCGTTGTTCATACCATGTCTTCAAATACTTCGCTATATTTGAAGAGCTGGTTGCAGCCATGTTTATATAGATCTATATTCGTTATATACCAAACAATAGTCAATATAAATAATCCTCACTTTTTTTTACCTACTATAGCTGAGAGGCAAGTAGGTATTAATCCAATCCGTTCGCCAAGGGTAGGATGGAACACAAAGTCGCAGGTATGGAGTATCCAGCGAGGATCGAACTCACTATTCAGTAGTAATTGATCTGCGAGATGTGTTTTCAAACCATTGCACCATTATGGGTCGCCTAGTGTTGTTAATTTTGAGAAGGGGATCCCTTGTATCGAAACCCCATCTAGCTATTTACTGCAACTGGTCCCCCAGTACTAGTTCTGGACCACACCTTAATTCTGGGTCCACTTGCAAATGTCGGAGGGTCAAGATTTGAAAAATAATATATATATTCTTTTTATGGGATCAAGTGACAGTAAATCTCGTCAGTGTTTTCCCATTTATTCAAACGACCGGCCAAAAGTACTGGCAACACAACCCAGGGTACCAAATGTAAGGAGACGTCTGTCATTTATCCGAGAAAGTTGGACTTTCCGAAAACATGGAAAATATATATGAATATAAGTTAGGGTAGCAGAGATATAAAGTCAACGGCGCTTGGTAACTCTCAGTTTCAAATCAACTGACAGTTACCAAGTGACATTGACTTTATGTCTTCGATAGCCTAATTTAGATATATATGGTCTATCAATGATATTGAACAGTATTTATTAAAAATACACCAAACTATATATATATATATATATATAAGACTTTGGCTGGACTAAAGAGCCACTTTCGTGCAGCTCATTGTTGAACTTTTTAAGCTCACCATTGTATTCTTTGAACTGTTGAACTTTTTTATTTATTATTTATTTTATTTCATTTTTTTATATCAAGCAATGCAATACTTGCTGCCATCATATATATATATATATATATATATATATATATATATATATAGCCTGGGATAGTCACTGCTTCAGAATGGTGCACCAAATTGTAGATTGCGATTTTGCATGTATGAAACCTAAGATTGTGACTGTTCTATTGCCATCAAATAAATAGATATGTAATACCTTTATATATTTATTTTATTATATAATATAGCGGACAGTGTTTCGTTAATGCGTGCTTGGTTAAAAAGAACAGATAAGGAAGAATGTATGGAGTTTTAAATTATTTTTTCTTATTTACTATGTTTTAATATGTTTTAATATTTATTTTTTATAAGTGATATTTTTCTTAAATTTGGAAAATTCAATGTATTTAGTGAAATTAGTGTATCTGATGCTCGCTCATCTAACATTTTAGTTCTCAACACAAAGCAAAACATCGTCCGAGTGACAGATCGTAACTCGTAACTTTGGATCGAATGAATGTAAAGTTCGCCCGAAAGATTCAGGGTTTCCATCGCTTCCGGTTGCGTCTCCAGCCATTTTCAAGAATTGTACTGACTGTTTTCAAGGATTTAGACGAGCTTAATTTTTATTCCTCAAGTTATTTAAACTATGGCTCTGTAAAATTCCGTTTGCCATTCAAAAATTGGCCTCACCACATGTCAGTTTAATTATTGTGCAGTTTTAAAAAATTGGACACTACGCCATCGTCTTTAGCAGAATGCCAACATATCTTTGAGCCACTTCTCCACTACAGATTTCACTTCCTCGTCACTGGAATAATGTTTGCTTCTCAAACCCTCTTTCATGGGACCGAAGAGAGGCAAACATTATTACAGTGATGAAGAAGTGAAATCCGTAGTGAAGAAGAGGCTAAAAAAACAGTCAATAAAATTTTACGGGGCAAGGTGGAACATTGATATTGAGAGAAACGGTGATTATGTGGAGAAGTAGGGATGTGATCCACAGAGGACCAGCTTAATTTTTATGTATGATACACGTTTCAGTGTTGCTAATTATACCTGTCCTAAACAAAATGGCATTACTTTTTGACTCACCCTTGTACTTTCCTTTGTTCGTAAACAAGAAAAATTTATTCTTAAATTTATACATTCTTTCTTGTCTGGTTTTTAACCAAATATATATACATACAATGGAGGTGCGTCCTGAATTTGTGACCGTCGTAGAAAATGGACATGGCGAGACAAGTTCCAATCCTTGACGAGGCTGGTTGCGTTTCACATAGCGCTATTACCCTTGGGAAAGGTATGAATCCAACTATTCCCTCTCCAGCTATGGATAAATATTAGGGCAGACTGGGCTCTTTATACTTGATTAAGAAACCAGTGTAAGAGAAGGAAAACCCTGAATTAAAATCTGTTAAACTCCGCTTTAGAAATTGACCTTGTGTCCCATCCTACTTGTGTGAACTGGTTGGCATATATATATATATATATATATATATATATATATATATATATATATATATGTTTACCTTGATTTACGTTTCGCTTGTAACTCAATTTTCATGGTATAACAAATCAATTTTTCACATTAAAATGTGCTGAAATGCCATTAATTCGTTTTAGCGCCCCACCCTCAAATAAATTTGTTACGCTTTTTTTAACGAAAAATACCATGGTATTTTATAAAAACACACTCAAATAGAATGTAATAATGTTCTATAGTATGTTTTAATGTTTGTTTTTTATAAATAGTATTTTTCTTTTGGAATTTGGAAACTTAAATGTTTTTAGTGAACTTACTAACATAAACGTATCTGAAGCTCACTCGTACATCAATATTTAGCTCATAGCAATATATCGACCAAGTGATTACTCGTAACTCGGAAAACTTGTAAATTGGGGCACTCGTAAGTCAATACCACTATATATATATTATATATATATGTGTGTGTGTGTGTGTGTGTGTGTGTGTGTGTATATATGTATACTCTTTCTTTATCGTTGGCAATATCACTCATACGGTGACATGATTTTAAAATCGCATATCCAAAGGGAATTCAAATATAATTTTTAAAAAAAAACTATTTTTGAAATACAAACTCGTTTACCATGACCGTCAGTTTCACAATATCTCTATCAGACGATTTAAGTCTTTTTTTTTCTTTTTTTCTTTTTTTTTTTAATTTCGAATTCGCATTGGTGGCGGCTATATTAGCTTTCGTGCGTACCTTTTGTCCCCTCAGTCATAAACTAAACGTAACTTTTATTTGGCACAAGGCCATATGGGAAGCTGAAAAATTGTATCGTTCCCATCTTTTAAACGAAAGGGTACCTGTCGACATAGGGTATCAATCTCCGATATTATTTTCTATTTTTCTTTCTTTTTAAAAAAAAAATTATTTTATCTGCTTGGGTTCGAACTCTGAAAACTGGGGCCGGTGGAAAAACATATAACTACCTCAGCCACGAGGTAATCATATATATATATATATATATATATATATATGTGTGTGTGTGTGTGTGTGTGTGTGTGTGTGGTGTGGTTTGATTTTTTTTTTCGTAAAGATTCGCATAAAGACAGTCTTGGAAATGTAGTGCTTCGTTCGCCTATTAACTGCGATGGTCTGTGAAAACCTGCGGAGATGGGAAATGTCCGTAGCTACTTTGGATTCCGCCTGTTGTCATAAGTGTACGAGGCAACATGGGCCTCTGTCCTTGAATGCCGCTGGTGCCACTGTATCTCAGATAGAGGGCGTCTAGATTGGAAATGATGCTGGCCGCTTGTGGGTAGTGGATTGACCAGTAAGGGTTGGTCTGTATCATGCGTTGCACCGCTGCGTAGTTGCCAGCCTCGGCTAGCAATTCAAGCCCCACAGCCGTCTGCCTCTTCCATTTCGTACTGTAAAGAAAGAAAGAAAAAAAAGAAGTCGAATTAATCAACTAGTTGAAACAGGTTCACTCCCTAGTTTAAAAACATAACAAAATTAGTACCATAACTAAAATTAACACAATTAGTAAAAAAAGTAAATAAAGTCGTCGGGGCGGCCTAAAGTCGGTATCAGCTAATCAGCGAGGGAGTCTATCCCCTTTTCACTTGCGCTAGACCAAGGAGATTATTTTAGCGTCTTACCATCAGCTCCTTACTTTACTGCACAGATCCCTGTGCTACTCATACGCTGAGTTGGCGAGGACCGGTATCGAACTAGGAACCTTGTGATTTCTAGCCGAACGCTCTACCGACTGAGCTAACCCGAACCCGAACCCTAGCACTTAGATTCTATTTCATTTCCTGTTTGATGGATTTTAAAGGCATGTCAACTCCCTCATTATATTTACTAGCAAATATATGCAACCTCCGGGTGCAAGTATTTAAGTTTTGATATAATAAAATATGATGTTAAATTACAAAGGCAAATGAAACTGATTAAGAATGCATATAAAAAGATTTGAAACAGAGGGGGTATGATTGAAAAATAGAACAACTTGGAAACTAACTCTTCTATCATTTTCCATTACTCCCGTCTTTCATTAGTAAATTTTCGTAATTTAACTATTTAGTTAAAATAGGAAGTAAAGGATAATATCACAGTTATTTCTTTTTGTTAATGAATTTCTATTAAGATTTATCCCCGAGATTTTTCTCATATTCATTAAGATAAACCCAAAAAAATTGAAGTCAATAATACTAAGCACATATTCATTAAAATCAATTTTTTAAGATCAATGTGCAAATTAGCCTTCCCATTCACACTGTAAACCTATTTTGTTGTATATATAAATAGAATTGCATGTTAATAGTAAGTAGATATGGTCAACAGTATTAATGATATAAAACAATTTTATTAATAATTGAGGTTTAAATAAAAAAATAAAATCATAGAGAACATGATGTGAATAACTAAGGGAATTGTGACTTGTATAGTGATATAGTTTCGGTTACAGACAGATAAATCCACAATCTCCATTATAATAAGATTAGCACTACACCAAGGAGACTTTTTTGGTGTCTGAGGTGGAGCACCGAACCTATCATCAGCTCTTCACTTTACCGCACATAGCCATGTGCTACTCATACGCTAATTGGCGAGGGTCGGAATAGAACCAGAAACCTCGAGGTTCTACCGACTGAGCTACGACGGCTCTACTTTAAATGACCCCTAAGTTCAAGTCACCCGGGCCGCCAAGACCCCTAAAGCCGGCCCTGCATTTGTGACTAGGATTGGGTGATCCATTTAAGATTCAATGTCGTCATGGAATTCTAATTTTTAAACTCGGTCATACTATTTGTTTTCACCATTTTACAGTTGATGTTATAGCCGCAGTATCCAAATCAGTATCATAATGTATTATTTCCTTAATGTACATTTGTATAGCCCATATTTGTCGGTGGTGTAGTGAAGGTAGGGGTCGTTGTGAGATTTTAATTTTCTTTTAAAAAACGACCTTATTGTTAGCAGCGAATTCGCCTCTAAAAGCGCACAGATGACGTCTTTAACAACGAATCGTGCATCTAGCCCTGTCCACTTCCTCCTCCACACACCATGTCGTTCTTTTAATTGAATATGTCGATGCCCCGACCCAGCACCAGCAACCACAATATTCAAACACACACTTACACACACACGCACACACACACACACACACACTTATACACTTTATTCTGCATTTGTTCATTTTGTAATGTTTTTTCTATAGACTTGTATATTTCTTTGAAATTGGCCTCTGTTATTGCATCTTGAAAAGCGCACGACAAACACAAAGAAAGAATAAAAAGCTGACAAAATAATAGTCTCGTAATAACAAAAGAATCCCCATATATATATATATATATATATATATATATATATAATTGTGTTAGTAGTCACTAACAGTACATGTGCTCCATATCAGAGCCAAATTAATATGAAAAATTGTTTGCCGTCACTTGAATAAAAAAGGGCCGGCTTAATGTCGGTATCAGCTAGACACCGAGGGAGTCTATTCCCTTTTCACTAACACTTCACCAAAGAGATTATTTTTATTTTATCTGGGGTGGAGCGCCACACCTACTATCAATTCCTCTTTACCGCACAGATCCCTGTGCTACTCGTACGCTGAGTCGGCGAGGGCGGGTATCGAACCTGGCGCCTTCTGGTTCCTAGGCTGACACTCTACCGACTGAGGTTTGATGCAGTTATTGTTTTTATTGACTAAGCTTTGCCTCGGGTTGCTTCCAGTATCTACTGTTGTATAAGTGGTCACCCGACTAAGTATTGAATTGGATCATCGCTGCTTAACTTCTTCTATCGTGACTTCGCAAGGTCGTAAGTATGGGGCATCTAGTGGGAATCGAACTCGCTATTCAGTAGTAATGGATCTGCGAGACTAGCTTGTTGCGATTAGTCACCAGGCATTTACCCAACCCGTTCGCTACGAGTAGGATGTGACAAGTATGGGGCATCCAGTGAGGTTCGAACTCGCAATTCAGTAGTAATGGATTTGCGAGACTAGCTTGCTGGCCATTACACCACGATGGGACGCCTGATTTAGTTGTTAGTTTGTGTTACATAATCATTAGATACCTAATGATTATGACAATAGTGTAGAGATCATATTAGTGCAGCTGATGGCCTTGAGAGTGAGTGACAGCGTTTGACCTCACTCTGACCTTGCGTTCTGGGGATGATCGTGAGAAACGGAAGGCAATAGAAGCCCCTTCGGTTTAAGATGTAAGCAACTCAGTCAGTTAGAACTTAGAAGCGAAGCTAGCAAGATGTAAGGATCCGCGCGCATTGTCTGGTTTGGGGTTTATAGAATAAAGTAACATCATCGTAAATTGAAGTCTTGTTGTTATTACTAAAGCTAACAATAGCAGGGCTTCTGATAAGCAGTCGACAGAGAACCGACCAAAAGAATTTATAGACAGTAAAGAAGGGTATGCAACATTTGTTAGAATAATCAGGATTCTCAGTTTTTTCGTTGGCTCAAGATTTCTCAGCCATCAGAATCTTTGTGGTAGCTTGGATCTGTGTGGTAAAGTAGGAGCTGTTGGCAGGTGTTGTACTCTACCTCAGAGACAAAAACAACCTCCCTGGTCTAGCGGTAGTGTTCGGTTGATACTGACAATAGGCCACTCTGTCACCTTTACTTTTTACTACGCGTTAGATTTAGAAATTTAGAATTCACCTCCCCTCGACTTAAAATCACGATCAAATCACTGCTCTCAGGATAAAAACTTCGCAAAATGGCTAAATGAACCCACCGCCACAAGTAAACATTTTAAGAAAAAAAAATTACTGAATTTTGTAGATGAGGCTTGATGCGTATTATTTTGATTTTTCAGACTGTTGTTCTCATCTTTATTGTGATATGTAAAAACACAACGTTTCGCCCGCTATATCCTCCGGGCTTCTTAAAATATTAATTGTCTATCCGAGCATAGCAATGACTTGTTTGATCAACAGTCACACTATTCAAAATTATTTCCCAACGTTCATTTCTATGCTGGGATAGACAGGGAACACCTGAAAAAGGTCGGAGATACAACGGCCGAAATGATGAGAAAGAGAGCGGGGGAGAGAAAGAGAGAGAGAGAGAGAGAGAGAGAGAGAGAGAGAGAGAAGAGAGAGAGAGAGAGAATAAAAGTTGTATGATATTGCACTTACCGCCTGTTTTGGTACCAGGTCTTCACTTGTGTGTCTGTGAGATTGAGCTTTGCCGCCAATTCCATTCGGTCTTGAACACTGAGATACTTTTGGCGTTCAAACGATTTCTCCAAGCAATGAAGCTGGTGATCTGTGAACGCCGTGCGGGCTTTGCGAGGTTTCTTGGTCTTCATTGAAGGAATGTCTTGGCTCGACGATATCGTTTCGTCCTCACGCTTGACTGAAAAAAAATCAAGACATATTCAATAAAATGTTGGGTATCGCTAATGTTATTTTATAATTAAGATGCATTGAAAATAAGAAAGAAAACAATTGGCTATAAGCAAGAATACTAAGAATAGAATGCGTCGATTGAATATTGTCATTCAATATATATATATATATATATATATATATATATATATATATATATATATATTTGTGTTGTGTGTGTGTGTGTGTGTGTGTGTGTAAGTGAGAAAAATAGAAGTGAATCCGACAGTTATGTTGAAAGATAAATGGAAAGAAAATGCTGTATGGATAAAAAAATATTTATTAAAGTGCCGACACGTGTTTCGACCAAGAAGATGGATTCCTGCCTTTCCAAAGGGAATCTGTGTCAAGGGAAACGAAAAAGAACTCACGTCGCCAATTCCATTCACTACGACAATAACCTTTACACGAGCGCCACGAACTATATACACACACACACACACACACATATATATATATATATATATATATATATATATATATATTATATATATATATATAATGCTTTAAAAAGACCTCCTAAAAGATTCATTGTATGGAAAAAAAAAATTTTTACGGTAAAGGGAAAATAAAAACGAGTTGCATGCTGACTAGTTTCGATCCTCGCTCAACAGAACTAAATATCGAGGATAATAGAATAACCGGTAAATGGGACGAGTAAGAAAATAAAATAGAAGAAAAGAACAATTTCTTTTCTTTACCTAAAAGGGGGAGGGAGAGAAGATCTAAAGATTGATAATATTCAAACCAAGTAAGCCCTCTCTTTGTTTACAACGAGCAGGCTTATTGGTCAGAATATATAATGTTTCAAAAATCTTAAAGTGGTAAAATCTTGAGGTGGTAAAAAGAGTGTGACTTGCTCATCATTTTTCTATTGTAAATAAAAAAAAAACAGTTTTTTCCCATACAATGAATCTTTTAGGAGTCTTTTTAAAGCATTAATAAATTCTGTACCCCCCAAAATGTATATATATATATATATATATATATATATATATATATATATAGAGAGAGAGAGAGAAGAGAGAGAGAGAGAGAGAAGAAATGGAAACGAATCCGACAGTATGTGAAAAATAATAAACAAAATTCAAAATCAAATGTCGATATTTGTATTGCCCTTAAGAATATTGGAGGTACATATTTGATGAATATTTAATCATAAATAAATATGTGATATATATATTACATTTGAAACATTCTAACGTCGATATTTCTATTTTTCTAATATTATTAAATCATCCGCATGTTTCTTATTTTTTTCACTTCTATTTATTACTTTTCACATAGATATGAATTGACTTAGAATTTTATTTTTTAATTAGTGAAATAGATCACTAATTATGACTGAGCCTATTCTAGTAGAGACCACCCCAAGCGGAGTTTGATTTCAGAGTTTTCTTTCTCCTAGACTGGTTACCTAACCAAGTTTAAAGAGCCCCGTCTGTCCTACAATTTTATCCATAGCTAGAAGGAGAGTATTTGGATTCATGTCTTTCCCAGGGGTATTAGCGCTATGTGAACTGTAGCTTCGTCCAAGATTCGAACTCAGGTCGACGAGTCCATTTCCTACGACTATCAATTACAGATAGATAGATATAAATAGGCTGCGATAGATAGATAAATGAATTTGCATTAACTATCCTTAGATTATGATCAGTGAATCTAAACATTTCACATTTCTAGTATTTATACTTTCGTAACATAACATAAACAGGTTGAAAATTTATCCATTTCCTTTTTAACCATATTATTCATAGATTTTATTTTACTTCTCATTCTATAAGGAAACTGATTTATTCTAATTGCTTATATAAAAAGAAGAAACGTGTGTAAGGAATTTGCCTTACCCCACTTGTATGGGCTGGGCACAAGGCCTCGTTATAACGTGGGCCCACCCACAAGCCGAAGCTCATAGGTGGGAAAGAACAAAAGTTACGTCGATCCCTCGGGCACTGGGCAATAAACCCAGCCCTGAAGAAACGTGTGTAAGTACATACAAATTTACCATCCCATCCATACGAGCAGGATGTGACACAAGATTAAAGTAAGAGTTTTTCCTTCTTCTAGATTGGTTGCCTAGTACAGAGCCAAAAGTAAGGGGTATCCAATGAGAATCGAACTCACTAACAATGGTCTGTGGATCTAGCTTGATAACCATTACATCACGTGAGGTGCTCGTGTGTAAGTAATTATGGCAACATCGACCTTTGTACAGTACTAGTGAATACTTGTAAAATCACATCATCCTTAAGAAAACAGGTGTCGTCTAAATTGAGATCCTGCGACTCTGCGTCGTCTGTGTCCAGTTATTTTGTTCAGAGCGTGTAAAACGAATACAAGAAACGAATGCCTCACCCACCCTAAAAAAACAAATTTTAAAAAAATAAAACAATTGTCATTATTGTAGAGGATGATAATCAGTGCCATCTCTTTCCATTTTCAAGGAGGCAGATTCTCACGAGATCGGCGCTGGCTTCTGAAAATCTAATTAGCATACGAGAGTCTCGCTTTCTCTCGTTTTCAACAGCTTCGTTTCTTTTCGCGCTACCGATTTTGTCAGTGGCGCCATCTAACGGCGATTTGAATTCAGCTTCACTTTCCTATCTTAATTATCGATATCGACTTTATTATGAAAGTGTGCTTGACGAAGATAACGGCCTGATTGGCAAAAAAAAAAAAATGGGCGAAATGGGTGGGGAGGGAAGGAAGAATTTGCCTGTTTTTTTCTTATTTGTGTGTTTGCACGTGATATTTTAATCGCCAGGCCGACTATTGTTCTCCAATTGTCAGACACGCGCGCGTATTTAGGATAGACGTTTTTTTTTTCCGACAACCCCCCCCCCAATAAACGCTAGCACATAGAATGGTAATAAATATTGCGTTGACAAACACATGATCCTGAAAAAGGTAGCAGGTACATACATCGATGGACCTGAGGGTAATGGTTATTAAGGGGTACTCCACACTCCCCAGAGCTCCAAAATTAGAACATCATCATTAGATGCAGTTTATCGTCCTACCCAAGACGCTCAGTCACCATCTTCTAGCACATATATTATAAACAGGGTTGGGGCTTGCCATAAAGGCAATAGGATTGGGACAAACATATAGGTGCTAGAGCTTGACGGGACCAGCCCATGAATTGGAGGGGACCTCTCCGGTCGCTCGTCAAACCTAAGTAAGGGCTAAAGTAAAGTGTTGCATACCATCGACTGCTCAGATACCAGGGTTTTATCATTGAGCATCACCGGTCGCCAACTACGGCCAACAGGTGACCCCGTTGGGGGGATTTAATCCCTCTGCAAAGGTAAAGTTGGTGTATTCTTCTGCCCCAGCCAACAGGATGGTCAGGAGATCTGGTTAGGGATTGAGTACCCCTTCATTGTCATTACTCCCAGACCCACTGTGAACCGGAGTATCTGTCCACTTATAAGTCAAATAGATCTGTTAAAAAAATATTCGTATATGATCGTGTGCAAAAAATAAGAAAAATAAACTCTTAAACAACAATTTCAAAAACTGTTAATGTGAATATACAATGAACGTACAACCTTAATCTTTAGGCATGAAATAACCCTTGACTGGTTTACATGCCGTTAAAATCAATCAATAGTCAACAATTCACCATCAACGGTTTGCTAGTATAGCTGGCTAACCATTCCACCTCGCGAGGCGCCCACGAATCCATGCATTTAGTATTTCGGTAAGTGAAAATTTGCCAGTAATGTTTTAAAAGATTTCTTTTTTAATCTTTCTTTTTTCATTTTTTCTTCTTTTTTTTTTTTTGTTCTTTTCTTTTTTTCTTTTTGTAACCCGGAGAATTTTAATCACTTCGTCATTAATATATGCAAATTAAAAACGGTTTGACTCGTATGAATATGCAAATTAGTTTTTTTCCTTCTTCTTCTTCTTCTTCTTCTTCTTCTTCTTCTTCTTCTTCTTCTTCTTCTTCTTCTTCTTCTTCTTCTTCTTCTAAAACGGTATCAAGAAACCAATTGACGTCATGTGAATCCAACGCTAACAAAAAAACCGTTAATTGGTGGACAAATTTGTATTTGGCGACGCTGTGCCAAAACGAGGCTGGTGGAAGGAGTTATAAAAGGAAACTAAAACGGGGGAAACAGACAGTTCATTGAAACACAAGTTCTTGGAAAGGTGGTGCTGCATTGCGGGTGGAGTACGGGTGGATAAATGGGGTTTCATTGAACAAATTAACAAAGATTCAATTTCAGGGAGTTTTTTTTATTTACCAAAAGGTTGATGATATCTCCCTGCGAACTTACCCCCAATTTGCGTCTGAGAAAGACCACATCAACTAGGGTATTGATGTGGTCTATATATATATATTATATATATTATTATTATTATATAGGTACAAGTGATAACCTACTCGAGTTTCACCATAAGGGTCTTCAGGGTTAAATCCACTGAATTAATCGAGATGCCGATTTAGCTCAGTCGGTAGAGCGTTCGGCTAGAAACCACAAGGTTCCTAGTTCGATACCGGTCCTCGCCAACTCAGCGTATGAGTAGCACAGGGATATGTGCGGTAAAGTAAGGAGCTGATGGTAGGTGTGGCGCTCCACCTCAGACGCCAAAACAATCTCCTTGGTCTAGCGCTAGAGAAAAGGGGATAGATTGTCGACATGGTATTGTTTCTCCCTTGGTTATTATTTATTTATGTTTTTTTAATTAAAAATAAAATTGAAAGTAATGTGTGGGCGTGCTAACATTTACTGTTGTTGAGAATGGTAGTTGCCTTAAAAGTTTTTTTTAAGTATACAGAAAACATCCTGCCCTGATGATGACCGTTTTCCCTACTTTAAAAAATTTTTTAATATATTTTCTATTATTATTATTTCATTGTATTTGTATTTAGAATAATAATATATAAAATACATTGTGTACAAGAATATCCTCTCGACCGAAACAGGTGACGGCATTTTATCAAAAATTTTTATCCATTCAACATTTTCTTTCCTTTATTTATTTATTTTTCAACATACTGTCGGATTCATTTCCATTTTTCAACTTACACACACATAACACACACACACACACATATATATATATATATTATAATATAGGTACAAGTGATAACCTACTCGAGTTTCACCATAAGGGTCTTCAGGGTTAAATCCACTGAATTAATCGAGATGCCGATTAAATGCAGTCGATTACACGGGTGTAGGTTATCACTTGTACTATATTATATAAATGCTGACTAGTTTCGATCCTCGCTCAACAGAGCTAAATATCGAGGATAATAGAATAACCGGTAAATGGGACGAGTAAGAAAATAAAATAGAAGAAAAGAACAATTTCTTTTCTTCACCTAAAAGGGGGAGGGAGAGAAGATCTAAAGATTGATAATATTCAAACCAAGTAAGCCCTCTCTTTGTTTACAAAGAGCAGGCTTATTGGTCAGAATATATAATGTTTCAAAAATCTTAAAGTGGTAAAATCTTGAGGTGGTAAAAAGAGTGTGACTTGCTCAATTCATTTTTCTATTGTAAATAAAAAAAAACAGTTTTTTTCCCATACAATGAATCTTTTAGGGAGTCTTTTTAAAGCATTAATACAATTCTGTACCCCCCAAAAATGTATATATATATATATATATATATATATATATATATATATATATAGAGAGAGAGAGAGAGAGAGAGAGAGAGAGAGAGAAGAAATGGAAACGAATCCGACAGTATGTGAAAAATAATAAACAAAATCAAAATCAAATGTCGATATTTGTATTGCCCTTAAGAATATTGGAGGTACATATTTGATGAATATTTAATCATAAATAAATATGTGATATATATATTACATTTGAAACATTCTAACGTCGATATTCTATTTTTCTAATATTATTAAATCATCCGCATGTTTCTTATTTTTTCACTTCTATTTATTACTTTTCCGCATAGATATGAATTGACTTAGAATTTTATTTTTTAATTAGTGAAATAGATCACTAATTATGACTGAGCCTATTCTAGTAGAGACCATCCCAAGCGGAGTTTGATTTCAGAGTTTTCTTTCTCCTAGACTGGTTACCTAACCAAGTTTAAAGAGCCCCGTCTGTCCTACAATTTTATCCATAGCTAGAAGGAGAGTATTTGGATTCATGTCTTTCCCAGGGGTATTAGCGCTATGTGAACTGTAGCTTCGTCCAAGATTCGAACTCAGGTCGACGAGTCCATTTCCTACGACTATCAATTACAGATAGATAGATATAAATAGGCTGCGATAGATAGATAAATGAATTTGCATTAACTATCCTTAGATTATGATCAGTGGAATCTAAACATTTCACATTTCTAGTATTTATACTTTCGTAACATAACATAAACAGGTTGAAATTTATCCATTTCCTTTTTAACCATATTATTCATAGATTTTATTTTACTTCTCATTCTATAAGGAAACTGATTTATTCTAATTGCTTATATAAAAAGAAGAAACGTGTGTAAGGGAATTTGCCTTATACCCCACTTGTATGGGCTGGGCACAAGGCCTCGTTATAACGTGGGCCCACCCACAAGCCGAAGCTCATAGGTGGGAAAGAACAAAAGTTACGTCGATCCCTCGGGCACTGGGCAATAAACCCAGCCCTGAAGAAACGTGTGTAAGTACATACAAATTTACCATCCCATCCATACGAGCAGGATGTGACACAAGATTAAGTAAGAGTTTTCCTTCTTCTAGATTGGTTGCCTAGTACAGAGCCAAAAGTAAGGGGTATCCAATGAGAATCGAACTCACTAACAATGGTCTGTGGATCTAGCTTGATAACCATTACATCACGTGAGGTGCTCGTGTGTAAGTAATTATGGCAACATCGACCTTTGTACAGTACTAGTGAATACTTGTAAAATCACATCATCCTTAAGAAACAGGTGTCGTCTAAATTGAGATCCTGCGACTCTGCGTCGTCTGTGTCCAGTTATTTTGTTCAGAGCGTGTAAAAACGAATACAAGAAACGAATGCCTCACCCACCCTAAAAAAACAAATTTTAAAAAAATAAAACAATTGTCATTATTGTAGAGGATGATAATCAGTGCCATCTCTTTCCATTTTCAAGGAGGCAGATTCTCACGAGATCGGCGCTGGCTTCTGAAAATCTAATTAGCATACGAGAGTCTCGCTTTCTCTCGTTTTCAACAGCTTCGTTTCTTTTCGCGCTACCGATTTTGTCAGTGGCGCCATCTAACGGCGATTTGAATTCAGCTTCACTTTCCTATCTTAATTATCGATATCGACTTTTATTATGAAAGTGTGCTTGACGAAGATAACGGCCTGATTGGCAAAAAAAAAAAAATGGGCGAAATGGGTGGGGAGGGAAGGAAGAATTTGCCTGTTCTTTTCTTATTTGTGTGTTTGCACGTGATATTTTAATCGCCAGGCCGACTATTGTTCTCCAATTGTCAGACACGCGCGCGTATTTAGGATAGACGTTTTTTTTTCCGACAACCCCCCCCCCCCAATAAACGCTAGCACATAGAATGGTAATAAATATTGCGTTGACAAACACATGATCCTGAAAAAGGTAGCAGGTACATACATCGATGGACCTGAGGGTAATGGTTATTAAGGGGTACTCCACACTCCCCAGAGCTCCAAAATTAGAACATCATCATTAGATGCAGTTTATCGTCCTACCCAAGACGCTCAGTCACCATCTTCTAGCACATATATTATAAACAGGGTTGGGGCTTGCCATAAAGGCAATAGGATTGGGACAAACATATAGGTGCTAGAGCTTGACGGGGACCAGCCCATGAATTGGAGGGGACATCTCCGGTCGCTCGTCAAACCTAAGTAAGGGCTAAAGTAAAGTGTTGCATACCATCGACTGCTCAGATACCAGGGTTTTATCATTGAGCATCACCGGTCGCCAACTACGGCCAACAGGTGACCCCGTTGGGGATTTAATCCCTCTGCAAAGGTAAAGTTGGTGTATTCTTCTGCCCCAGCCAACAGGATGGTCAGGAGATCTGGTTAGGGATTGAGTACCCCTTCATTGTCATTACTCCCAGACCCACTGTGACCCGGAGTATCTGTCCACTTATAAGTCAAATAGATCTGTTAAAAAAATATTCGTATATGATCGTGTGCAAAAAATAAGAAAAATAAACTCTTAAACAACAATTTCAAAAAACTGTTAATGTGAATATACAATGAACGTACAACCTTAATCTTTAGGCATGAAATAACCCTTGACTGGTTTACATGCCGTTAAAAATCAATCAATAGTCAACAATTCACCATCAACGGTTTGCTAGTATAGCTGGCTAACCATTCCACCTCGCGAGGCGCCCACGAATCCATGCATTTAGTATTTCGGTAAGTGAAAATTTGCCAGTAATGTTTTAAAAGATTTCTTTTTTAATCTTTCTTTTTTCATTTTTCTTTTTTTTTTTTTTTTTTTCTTTTTTTCTTTTTTTCTTTTTGTAACCCGGAGAATTTTAATCACTTCGTCATTAATATATGCAAATTAAAAACGGTTTGACTCGTATGAATATGCAAATTAGTTTTTTTTCTTCTTCTTCTTCTTCTTCTTCTTCTTCTTCTTCTTCTTCTTCTTCTTTCTTCTTCTTCTTCTTCTTCTTCTTCTAAAACGGTATCAAGAAACCAATTGACGTCATGTGAATCCAACGCTAACAAAAAACCGTTAATTGGTGGACAAATTTGTATTTGGCGACGCTGTGCCAAAACGAGGCTGGTGGAAGGAGTTATAAAAGGAAACTAAAACGGGGGAAACAGACAGTTCATTGAAACACAAGTTCTTGGAAAGGTGGGTGCTGCATTGCGGGTGGAGTACGGGTGGATAAATGGGGTTTCATTGAACAAATTAACAAAGATTCAATTTCAGGGAGTTTTTTTTATTTACCAAAAGGTTGATGATATCTCCCTGCGAACTTACCCCCAATTTGCGTCTGAGAAAGACCACATCAACTAGGGGTATTGATGTGGTCTATATATATATATATATATATTATTATTATTATATAGGTACAAGTGATAACCTACTCGAGTTTCACCATAAGGGTCTTCAGGGTTAAATCCACTGAATTAATCGAGATGCCGATTTAGCTCAGTCGGTAGAGCGTTCGGCTAGAAACCACAAGGTTCCTAGTTCGATACCGGTCCTCGCCAACTCAGCGTATGAGTAGCACAGGGATATGTGCGGTAAAGTAAGGAGCTGATGGTAGGTGTGGCGCTCCACCTCAGACGCCAAAACAATCTCCTTGGTCTAGCGCTAGAGAAAAGGGGATAGATTGTCGACATGGTATTGTTTCTCCCTTGGTTATTATTTATTTATGTTTTTTTAATTAAAAATAAAATTGAAAGTAATGTGTGGGCGTGCTAACATTTACTGTTGTTGAGAATGGTAGTTGCCTTAAAAGTTTTTTTTAAGTATACAGAAAACATCCTGCCCTGATGATGACCGTTTTTCCCTATACTTAAAAAATTTTTTAATATATTTTCTATTATTATTATTTCATTGTATTTGTATTTAGAATAATAATATATAAAATACATTGTGTACAAGAATATCCTCTCGACCGAAACAGGTGACGGCACTTTATCAAACATTTTTATCCATTCAACATTTTCTTTCCTTTATTTATTTATTTTTCAACATACTGTCGGATTCATTTCCATTTTTCAACTTACACACACATACACACACACACACACATATATATATATATATTATAATATAGGTACAAGTGATAACCTACTCGAGTTTCACCATAAGGGTCTTCAGGGTTAAATCCACTGAATTAATCGAGATGCCGATTAAATGCAGTCGATTACACGGGTGTAGGTTATCACTTGTACCTATATTATAATAAATTGGCTCTACTTACGTATTGAGCACTTTGTATTTGTTATATCGCTAACTTACCCCCCTGAATTCCGCACTACCTAACCATCGTGACTATATACACCGGTAAGTCACCTTTCCATAATACATATATATATATATATATATATATAGGGCTTAGATACGCTGACTGTATTCCATATATATATATATATATATATATATATATATATATATATATATATATATATATATATATATATATATATATATATATATATATTATATAATATATATATTCCATTATAATATATATATATATATATATATATATATATATATATTTATTTTCCATTCTTAAAATAAATTTATGCTCTACATTGTATTGAGCACTTTGTATTTGTTTTTTCTCAACCTTAACCTCTGGATATTGTGCGCTTCCAACGATCGTTCTTATACCCACTGGTAAGTTAATACTTATATATATATATATATACATATATATATATAGTCCTGATAATTGAAAAGTATATCGAAATAAAATTGTATCTCCTCTTCTAACGACATATTCATTTAAAGTCAGTTTAATCACAAATTGTTATTTAATAGAATAACTTTATCTTTTAAGTACTTAGCTAACACGCATATTAAAAAAAAAATAGATGAGAAAACTGGCCGTGGGCCATTCAAAAAGGCGCCAACCATTGAGGAATTTTTAATGGCGCCTGACGTCAACCGGTAGCTAGCATTAATTGATGGCATAGGGAACCCGGCAAAAAATCGATCTGATCGTAATGAACAGCGACAATTATTGATTTGAGCGCAATTATTTCATATGCATCTCATTTCAGACGTCGTTCGAAAAATATTCAATACAATTATTCCATACGTTTTTTTTTTTCCTTTGAGAGAAAAAGAGAAATCCGTTCTACAGAGATTTAACTTCTTTTCTCAACTACGTTTTCAATTATATCTCAGTCTTTATACTCATAACCTTATACCACACGCACGCACATTATTATTATTATTATTATTATTATTATTATTATTATATATTATTATTATTATTCCATGTAAGTTTTTTCACGCCTGGTGGTCTTTAAGTGTCTGAGTGACAACAAGTCTCCTCATGTCTCTTTTGAGTATTCTAGCCGATCTCAACAATGATGTTGCTTAGAGGTTCAGATTTCACTTCCACGTCCCTGGAATAATGTTTGCCTATCAAACCCTCTTTCATGGGACCGAAGAAATGATAGTCTGAGACAAACATCATTCCAGTGACGAGAAAGTGAAATCTGTAGTGAAGAAGTGGCTCAAAGAACAGTCAACAGAATTTTCCGGGGAAGGGATACACGCTCTCATTCGAGTGTAGAACATTGATATTGAGAGAAACGGTGACTATGTGGAGAAGTAGGGATGTGATCCACAGAGGGCCAGCTTCATTTTTATGTATGATACAGGTTCCTGTGTTGGTAATTATACTTGTGCTAAACATGTATTTTACTGTTAACATTTAACCTGATACCATCCTTTACATGTGAGAAAGGAGATGGGCGCCACTTTGTAACTCTCTTTCTTTTCTTCAAAATGCTATAAAATCCAGGATGACACACCGATCACTTTTTAAATAGCATATTAGTTCAGTCACAGGAATTTTTCTTGTCTGATGAGGAGATGGGTGCCGCCGAGTAATTCCCCTTCACGTTAGAGAAGAAGAAACCGTCGGGAAAAGGATTATTTTCTATCTCTGGTAACTTGTAAACCAGTGACATAAAAATGGCGACCAACGATTAACACCCAATTTGCCCCAAAGTTACCACAGCATAATCGGGCATGTTACTCCTCCCCCAAAGCACGTTACCCCAGAGAATTGGACGCAAACTTAGAATATACAAAAATAAAGTCGTCGGGGTGGCCTAAAGTCAGTATCAACCGGTCAGCGAGGGAATCTATCCCCTTTTCAATAGCGCTAGACCAAAGAGATGGTTTTGGCGTCTGAGGTGGAGCGCCACACCTACCATCAGCTCCTCACTTTACCGCACAGATCCCCATGCTATTCATACACTGAGTTGGCGAGGGCTGGTATCAAACCGTGAACCTCGTGGTTTCTAGTCGGACGCTTTACCGACCGAGCTAAACCCGGCCCTTTTTCTTTTATTTTCTTTTAGTAAGTACTAAAAACGTTTTTCAGGGGTTTGTTGTTTTCACATGCAGTAGAACCTCCTTTTGTGTTGGTAGTTAGGATACAAAATGTTTATATCCGCGGATAATAGCGAACACAATCTAGATATGCCCAAAACATTTTCATCAGGAAATCCAACCCTATTTTAAAAAGATTTTATTGAATTTATCTTATTTTGTTTATCTTATTTATCTAATGATGATAATTTTTATTTTATTTCATCTTATTTGGCTGGAAGAACAAAAATTTAAATTGTAACATTTTTAAATTCAACGTTTACTTTGTATTGAAAACTAGCAAATCTACAAGGCGTTTCCCGGTATTCAAAAATGTTTAAATAAATCTCTTATCTATATCTTATTATAATGGAGATTGTGGGTTTGTCTGTCTGTAACCGAAACTATATTACTTTACAAGTCACAATTCCTTTAGTTATTTGCATCATATTCTCCATGATTTTATTTTTTATTTAAACCTCAATTATTAATAAAATTGTTTTACATTACTTACACTGTTGACCATATCTACATGGTATTTACCGCGTACCCCACTTGTACGGGTCAGGCACAAAGTCCCTATTAACGTGGGACCACCCACAAACCGAAGCATGGAGTGGCAGGTGAAAAATTGCGTCGATCCCGTCGGCATTCCCCCTCAAGGGGGGCGCCTCAGGCGCTGGGCAATAAACCCAGCCCTGCCCCTTTAAATCAAGGGGGCAGGTGTTGCCTGGGGGATGGCCCCCTGGGATCGACGCCGTTAATTATATCAATGGTCCAGAGGCCGAAGCCACTGTAGACCATATCTACATGATATTTACCGCGTACCCCCACTTGTACGGGTCAGGCACAAAGTCCCTATTAACGTGGGACCACCCACGAGCCGAAGCCCATGGAGGCAGGTGAAAAATTGCGTCGATCCCGTCGGCATTCCCCCTCAAGGGGGCGCCTCAGGCACTGGGCAATAAACCCAGTCCTGCCCCTTTAAATCGAGGGGCAGGTGTTGCCTGGGGGATGGCCCCTGGGATCGACGCTGTTAATTATATCAATGGTCCAGAGGCCGAAGCCACTGTAGACCATTCTACATACTAATAACATGCAATTTTATTTATATATACAACAAAATAGAGGTTTACAGCATGAATGGGAAGCTAATTGCATATTGATCTTAAAAAATTGATTTTAATAAATACATGCTTAGTATTATTGATTTCTAATTGTTTGGTTTTATCCTATGAATATGAGCAAAAATCTCTTCAATAAATCTTAAAAAAGAATCCTTAACAAGAAGAAATAACTGTAATATTATTCTTTACTTCCTATCTTAACTAAACAGTTTAAATTAGGAAAATTTACCAATGAAAGACGGGAGTAACGGAAAATGATGGAAGTGTTAGTTTCAATGTTGTTCTATTTTTCAATCATACCCCTCTGTTCAAAAATCTTTTTATCTACATTCTTATTCAGTTTCATTAGCCTTTCTAATT
>CM042154.1:41927056-41934556 GCA_023376005.1 Doryteuthis pealeii | reverse complement strand
TATGAGATGCATTTATTTATCTATTTATTTATCTATTTATTTAAGTCACCAATACAAAGTTGTATTGGTGACTTAAATAAATATATATATATATATATATATATATATATAATATATATATATATATATATGATAAAAATTATTTTTGGGAGAATATGTGCTTAATAGTCGTAGCCTAATTCATTATTAATTAATTAATTTTCAAATTAGGTACGACTCAATAAGCACATAAAAAATTATTTATATATATAGATGATGGTTTGTTAAGTTTTTCTTTCTTTAAAAGAATTTATATATATATATATATATATATATATTATATAATATATATATATATATATATATAAGTTAAGGTAGTGGCTCTACGGTGCCTGGTTACTGACAGTTTTTCGCCTATGCGATCTTCCGTCTAAAAATCGCATAGGCGAGAAACTTTTGACTCCATGCCACGCTACCGTAACTTAGATATAAATGCCCTATCTACAATATTGAGCACTGTTTACTTATAGATATAGCACCCATATTAACTATATAATATATGTATAAATAACAAATAAACAAAACGTTTTGGCCGTTGTATCCTCCGGCCTTATTCAGGTGTCCCTTATCTATCCGAACGTAGCAATGATTTAACTTTTTATTTGTTTATAATTCATTTGCACACAGTTATGATATAAAATATTCACATCAAATCTTAATGTAATAGAGATTTTGTGTGTCTGTCTATATTCGAAAGTATATTACTACTCAAGTCACAATTCCCTGTCTTATTTACGTCACATTCCCCATGATTTTATTTTTTATTTAAACCTTAATTATTAATAAAATTATTTTATATTATTAATACTATTGGTCATATCTACATACTAATAACTTGCAGTTGTATTTATATATAAAACAAAATATTGGTTTAGAGTTTGAACAGGAAGGCTAATTTGCATATTGATTTCAAACATTTTATTTTAATAAATATGCGCTAAGTATTATTGATTTTTAATTGTTTGATTTTATCTTAATGAATATGAACAAAAGTCGCCGGGATAAATCGTAAAGAAATCCATAAACCAGAAGAAATAACTGTAATTTTATTCTTTACTGCCTATTCTAACTAAACAGCTAAATTAGGAAATATTAGCAATGAAATACGGGAGTGATGGAAGAGTAAATTTCAGTTCTATTTTTTTTTATTATATCCACCTCTGTTTCAATTTTTTTATCTATGTTCTTATTTAGTTTCATTAGCCTTTCTAATTTAATATAATATTTTATTACATTAAAACTTAAATAATTGCACTCTGTTTCAAATAATTTTATCTGTGTTTTATTTAGTTTCATTAGCCTTTCTAATTTAATATAATATTTTATTACATTAAAACTTAAATAATTGCACTCTGTTTCAAATAATTTTATCTGCGTTCTTATTTAGTTTCATTAGCCTTTCTAATTTAATATAATATTTTATTACATTAAAACTTAAATACTTGCACTCTGTTTCGAATCATTTTATCTGCGTTCTTATTTAGTTTCATTAGCCTTTCTAATTTAATATAATATTTTATTACATCAAAACTTAAATACTTGCACTCTGTTTCGAATGATTTTATCTGTGTTCTTATTTAGTTTCATTAGCCTTTCTAATTTAATATAATATTTTATTACATTAAAACTTAAATACTTGCACCCTACGGAGGGTGTATATATTTGCTAGTATGAATAACTTTTAAGCAGATCTATTTAGCCCATAGATGTGATTATAACAAGTACTACCACTTTGGGTCAGAAAAATTCTGGGAGTTATGTCTATGAAGGGGTACTCTATACTCTCTAAATTTTTCAGAACTGGAGCCTCGCCATTGGGTGCAGTTCAGTGTCCTACCCACTACGCTCTTTATTTGGTAGGTCTTTTACGCCTCTTTGGCATATACAGTCTGTATATTCTAAGCCCTACCGACAGGGCGTTTGTGCATTGAAGAGTAAACGATAGTTATTTTGTTTGATGTACGTCCTAACATAAAAAAGACACCACCAAGAAGCATTAAGCTCCGGTTTCTAATTTATAAACTTACTGAATAAAACAAGTAATTTCTATTAATGTTCTCCGGTATAGATCGATTTTTATAAGCTAAAATATATAAATAACCACCTTTAAATACACGTTTGAATTTGCATAGAAAATGTGCAAAATATTTCAAAGTGTGACTCAAGCAAGAAATGTGTCGGAACTACTGCCTTTAAGTAAAGAACAGAATCATCCTGTTATTACTTGTTCGATTCCTGTTTAAACGTGTGAGTGAATGTATAAGTGGTAAGGTTTCGTCAGGGCCGGGCGGAGACGACAGTCGTTCAATCAAGGCTTCCCGCCAATAGGCCAGACTGCTTAGCAGACGCGCCACAACGCAGAAAGCAAACAACTACAAAATGGCGTACTAAGGAGTTCACGGCCAAATCAACGGTCGACAAGGAAGAAGGAATGATTGCCGTTTCCTTCTTTTTAACAGAGTCGCTCAGCGGGGGAATGAAGCGGCGCCAGCGACTTCTTGGGAAATGGCAACGCTCGGAATTTCAGCGTTTAAAGAATTATTCATTACAGACGAAAGAAAAGCATCCTTTTTTCCCTTTCACTTTATCTTGATTCTCTTTCTTTTCCTATTCTTCCATTTTCTTTTTCTTTTTCCTATTTTCTTTCTTATTTTTCTTCTAGCATTTATTTTCTTCTATCTTTCCTTCCTTGGTCTTCTTACTTCTCTCCTCGACCCCCTCTCTCTCATTTCCTATCCTTTCCTTTCTTCTTTACCCCTCCTCAAACCCTCTCTTCCATTTCCTATCTCATTGCCCTTCGATTTTCTTTTCCCCTTTTCTTTCTTTCTTTCTTTCTTTCTTTCTTTCTTTCCGCTTCTCTTTTTCGTTCCTTTCCTCCTTCTTTTCTTCTATCTATCTTTCTTTCTTTCTTTTCTTTCTTTCTTTCTTTCTTTCTTTCTTTCTTTTCTTTCTTTGTTTCTAACAAGTTTTCTTCCCTCTCTCCCGATATTAATTTATATATTTATCTATTTATTCTTTCTTTTATATTTTCCTCCCGGTATTCCTTTTCTTTCTTTCTTTCTTTCTTTCTTTTTTTCTTTCTTTAATTCCTTATTTTCTTTCCTCCCTTCTTTCCTTTCTTCCTTCCATACTTCCTTTTCCCTCCTTCTCTCCTTCTCTCCTTCTTTTTTTCTTCCGTTCTTTCCCCCCTTTCCCCCTCCTTTCCATTTTCCTTTCTTTCTTTTCCTTCGTTTTCATCCGCCACCTTTCTTTCTTTCTTTCTTCTTTCTTTCTTTCTAATTCATTTTCTTTTCTCCTTCTCCTATTCATTCATTAATTCCCTTTTTTCTTTCTCCTTTCTCTCATTTTTTAAATTTTTTTTTCCTGGCATATTTTCTCTCCTCCTTCCTGCTATTTCTTTCCTTTCTTTTTCTCACTTTCTTTCCATCATTCGTCGTTTCTTTCCTCATTTTCCAATTTTCTTTCTTTCTTCCTTCTTTATTTCCTTTATTCCGCATTTTCTTTCTTCATTTTATTACTTTTTCTTCTTTTTCGTTTTTTTTTTTCTTTTTTCTTCTTTTATCTTCTTGTTACATTTGTATTTATACTGACAGAAGAAATTGTTACCGTGTACTGTAAGATAACCCCAAGTGTATTTATATATTTAGTTTTAGTCTGTAATATTCAAGAGATATAATTATAATAAAACACCCTAATGTGCATTTGTATATCTATTTTTGTATATATCAATTGAAAGATATAACCATTAAAAGCTACATATAGACTCGGTCTCTTTATTCATTTAAGTACGTTATTGGTGACCATTGGATCACTGTTTTGTACAAGCTCGTTAATAAATCTCCTTTATATATATGTTTATAAGCATGTGTCTGATGGGTGGAATGACAGATAGAGGCAGCTTTATAATATATATATATATATATATATATATATATATATATATATATATATATATATATATATATATATATATGAGCAGATAGACAGATAAAACAGACTAGTATCTATAGATATAAACAGGATTAAGATATATATATATATATATATATATATATATATATATATATATATATATATATATATAAGCAGATTGAAATAGATAGATAGATAGATATAAGTAGATTGAAATAGATAGATAGATAGATAGATAGATAGAAGCAGATTGAAATAGTAGATAGATAGATAGATAGATAGATATAAGCAGATTGAAATAGATAGATAGATAGATAGATAGATAGATAGATAGATAGATAGATAGATAGATAGATAGATAGATAGATAGATTGAAGCAGATTGAAATAGATAGATAAATAGTGAGATATAAGCAGATTGAAATAGATAGATAGATAGATAGATAGATAGATAGATATATAGATAGATAGATAGATAGATATAAGCAGGTTGAGATAGATAGATAGATAGATAGATAGATAGATAGATAGATATAAGCAGGTTGAGATAGATAGAGAGAGAGAGAGAGAAAGAGAGAAAGAGAGAGAGAGGGAGAGAGAGATAAACAGGTTGAGATAGATAGATAGATAGATAGATAGATAGATAGATAGATAATGACCAATAAATAAGTAAACCCTACTTAATTTGGTACATAGAAGAAAATTACAGTGATAGAGAGATTGAGAGCATAACAAAGATAGATAGGATCAAACTGATATACATAAATATGAGCAGGCTTATAGATAGATAGATAGATAGATAGATAGATAGATATGAGAAAAGGACCGTGATAGAGAGATTGATGACATAACAAAGCCGACTGAAGACGGCTTTCTCCATACACTCGTATCGGAGGTCAGCCAGTTCATCATATTTCACGAGAATTTATTCTATCTTCATTGTGATGAAGTGGGTATGGGGAGAGAGAGTCACATGGACAAAAGAATCGCATCAAGTTGCTTCGATCGGGCATTGACACCCCGATAAAACCCACAATACCCCCCACCAATCCTCCCCAACCCCTCTATCGCCGTCGTTCCCGCCGGGCGCTGAGTACATCGACAGACCGTAAATGACCCTAAGAATAAGTCCATGCCAATTTCAACTGTTGCTTTTCCTTTTGGCACTGTTATTGAACAGATGCGGGCAAAACATGTGAAAATTAGAGACCGGTTCGAGGTTCTAACTTTTCAAAAAGAGCCGCTAATGGCGTAAAAGGTTAACACAAGCTCCTTTGTGGCCCACGTGCACGGTTCGAATCAGACCGGCGGAGCTCACCACTCCCTCCTGAAAAAATAAATATAAAATAAGAAAAATAAAAAGAGACACCAAAATTTATTGATAATTATTTTTATTTCTATCTATTTATTTATTTTTTATATATCTAATTATACTAGCAAAAAACACCCTCCTGGCGGTGTAAAAATTAATCTTGGAAAGATATTGCCTAAAGGGTGGGAGTTAAACATTTACTGTCCGAAAATTTGTACCACAAGTAAGTAAAATCATCAAATTTATTAAAGGAGTAAAAAATAAAACAATTTGAAACGGAAACTTAGTTCTGATAGCTTTAAATATATATTAAAATAAAACAAACAATATATAACTATATAATACTGGGTATGTATTTATTAAAACTTGTTTAAAAAAACCCAATGAGGATCGTATAAGGTCGCATGATCAAATTTTGAGTGTATTTATTCTATGTTATGACGAGTTTGGGTAATGTGACGTAAGCAGTAGCGTAGTTTTGGTTACAGACAAATAGAGACCTAATCTCGATTATTAATAGATTACCTGTCGGCGGGGATTAGAATACGTGGACTGTATCACCCTGCAGAAAGGTAAGACCCCTCCCCCTAAAACGGAGGGGTGTGTACATGGTATGACACTAAACTGCAGGCTGTGATTAGCTTTGGTGAGTATGGAGTACTTCTTCTCATACTCCCAAGTCCAATCAAACCCGGAGTGGTAGCACCTGTTAAAGTTCCATCTATGGGTCAAATAGATCCATTTAAAACTTATTCATTTTAGATAGATGCAATATAACTGTGTGCAAAAAAAAATTTAAGAAACTATACAAAAAATAAAATCATAAACTAACCCCAGACGGAGTGAAATGCCGTTTAAAATCAACCGATAAATCAATAGTATATTTAACTATATTTCCACGGGTGCAGTATTGCACCATGATATCCAGGGTACCAACATTTTGATCCAAGAGAGGGTACACAGATATTACACTATCATCCTAAGAGTTACGGTCGGACAATGATTGATTGGTTGATTTTAATGGCATGTCAATCCGTCTTAATATAGAGCGTCCTGGGACGCATTTATTTGATTTGAATGATTCCCCGGGCAATTTGATGGGTCCCAACTAAAGTTTCTTAATAAATTGTAGAGTTTTCTTTTTAAATCTATGAACAACTAAAGCCGTCTAACCCCTATCTTGTACCCCATAGCGTGTAATTCATTTCCAAGAAAATATTGAAATGCATTTACAGTAAGCTGGAAACGGTGGGGGAAGAAAAAACACTGGGACGCATGAATACAATTTTACTGCGTCCTTCCAGATTTTATGCGTCAGTGATGTAGGACGCGTACCTATCAGCATCTCTGAATAGTAATAGTTTTCAAACGGAACGTTTTAACGCATAAATGTGAGAGTAACAGGTACTACCAGTCGGAGTCTGAATGGTCATGGGAATAATAGAAAAAGCGGCCGGTAAGTATAAAAAAAAAAACAAACAGAAAAAGCCATTAAAATAATGATTAAGTCAATTTTAAAGGACTGGTTCCCATCAAATCACTGAAGTTAAGCAGCGACGAGTCTGTTAGGTTTGTGATGGGTAACTACTTTCGAACATCAGGTGACGTAATCAAACTGTCCTGATTACCAGACTTAGCAAAGCTTCATTGATAACAAGCTTCTGGTTTCGATACCGGCCCTCACCAACTCAGCGCATGAGTATCACAGCTTGGATCTGTGCGGTAAAGTAGGGAGCTGATGGTAGGTTTGGCGCTCCACCTCAGATGCAAAAAAACTCCCTTATGCAGCGCTAGTGAAAAGGGGATAACTTCCTCGCTATCCGGTTGAGAGTGACTGAAGGCCACTCTACTTACTTTTTTTTCTTTACTTATATCATTAACATAGCGTTAAAAAAAGTCAAAGCCTTTATTACACACGACATCGTTTTTTTACGGTACGAACTGACAAAAAAAAAAGATAAATAAATTCAAGCCCTCTTGGGGTTCTTGTCAATCCCGGGACCCTAAGAAATCGCTTTATACCTCTGGTACTGCCCGTAGTCATTAGCTAATCAAGGAATGGCCTCTTATCCGACGTAGACTGGTATTTCAGCTAGTAAATAATTATAGAGAAATTTTCAATCAGTTTTTAATTCAAAATTTGCCTAATAAAGAATAAATATTCTAGATAAATAATGAATAAATATTCTAATAAAAAGTATTAACGAATCTCTTGTGCTTTTTTTTTCCTAAACATTT
>CM042154.1:41904556-41909556 GCA_023376005.1 Doryteuthis pealeii | reverse complement strand
GAAGGAAATAGAGAAAGAGAAATGAGAGAAGTAAACTTAGAGTAAACATATATATATATAAATATATAAATCAATATTTTCAAAAATCCAAAATAAGGATTAATGCACCATGTATCCTCCTTGGGGATTAAAACAGGCCTATACTCTTCTATGCACACAATTGCCCAGATAGAGTATACCATCTTGCAATACATTATTCCACACTGAAGTCTTTTCAGACTTCTTAAATATACGGACTGTCTACTTTAACCTACGGTAAAATTAGCGTAGACTGAAAATCCATATAATCGGAAATGGTTGTATGTCATTTTAAATTGAATAAGAGAGAAGGCATCAGGCTAGAGCCCCGGAATACTTCAACATTTTCCCCATGCAAAATGTTGACAAGGGCGAGAGGGTAAAATTTCAGGTAAAACTTGTCTACATGATACGCATACGTTCACTTATCCGTCGATCCCGATTTACGTATATTACAAAGTCTTCTTAATATTTTCCATTAACTAGCAGGACCTGTGGATATACTACAGTATGATAAGTTAATCATTACAACGTTTTATATGTTTACTTAATTGAACCCCATGAAAGAGGATTTGAGAGGCAAACATTATTCCAGTGACGAGGAAGTGAAGTCTCTAGTGAAGAAGTGGCTCAAAGAACGGTCAACAGAATTTTACAGGGCAGGGATACATGCTCTCATTCGAAGGTGGAACACTGCTATTGAGAGAAATGTGAAGAAGTAGGGATATAATGCAGAGGACCAGCTTCATTTCGATGCATGATATATATTTCTGTGTTTGTAATTATACCTGTCCTAAACAAAATGGCATTACTTTTTGACTCACCTCGTATATAGATTAATAAAACATTATTTTTTCTATATATTTGTGTTATTATCTTTTATTCTTAATATATTCTTGTTTTTATATTGTTTTTTTAATTATCATTCTAGTTTATATTTTTATTATATTTGTATTTTATTTGCTTTTTATTATGTTTTATCTTTTATTAATGTTTTATTTTTTTATCATTTCTTGAAATTATTTTTTTTTAAATATCATTGATTTATACTCTTAAAATATTTCTATTTAGTTCTTCTCAGTAAAATGAGGGACAAAACGTTTTAAACCGCCCCCTTCTTTGACAAAAATAGAGAGTGGATTCTATTAAACTTTTGCTGCTGGTTTCCATCAATTTTTCTTTATAAAAGGTTATGTGCTCGGACATTGTACAAACAAACATACCTACATACAGACATATAGAATCATTCTTTTATATAGATAGATGGCACGTTTTCTGTTGTGTACTCAGTTGGTTAAAGGGCAGATATTTTCAATCATGTGCTTACATTCTGAGTCTTGGCCAAAATTCAAAATTCTTTACATTGGCGGGGATGTCTTTGCGTGTTTAACTCGTTATTCGTGTTAATTTCTTCCGCTTTACGTTCACTGATATTCGGGTTGGTTTTTCAAAATCGAACCGTCAAGTAATCCCAGGAATTAATAGACGAACGCTCTTATCACCTGGAAGTCACGTGCTTACCAACTCAATCGACCCACTGATCTATTTCTCATTAAATAATTAGCGATCATTGTTGAGAATTTTCGTATATAAGGTGCGTGCTAGATACCCGCTCCTATTTATAGACTCGGCGAGAACCATGTGATTAAACTCTTGGCCAATCGCTGGCAGTACTCTGCTGCTGGTACAATACTTAAACCGGCAGTACTGGCCATAACTACGCATAACTACTGCGACTTTCGTGGACGACGGACATAGGATTAAATCACTTTGTGTGAAGCATGGGCTGTGAAATGAATACGAAACTCAGTTGGTGTTTAAGTGTTAAGTTTCATTTAATTTTATTTCATTCTATGTTTCGGAAGTTCGACCTTCCTTTGTCAAGATAATCTAGACACACACACACACACACACACACACACACATATATATATATATATATATATACCCATTAAATACATCATTAGTCAGGCACTAACGCATGAAAAGGCAATTTCATTGCTTCATCTTGTAGCACGAGTTCAATTCCGGTTTAAAGTTGTTTGTATTCACGTCATGCCTGATGCTCTTTTGGAAGGCGTGAAACATTCCCCTGTGATTATTTTTCGATGTTTCTTATAACAATCTCATCAGTAACAATGCTTATCGGAGTAATATACAAGGCGATACTGAGATAAACCCATGACTGCTAGTCCTATGTTCCTTGGAGAATAGATAGGGATCGCAAGCAACCCCTTCTTACCCATAAAGGATCCAGCAAGTGCGTTGGGCCACTCTCCTAGATCAAGGGATTTTACCACCGCGTGTTAGAATAAGACAAAGAGGAGATTATTAGAATAGAATAACCTCGGGGTAATTTGCATGTGGAATGATATTTGCTGATTAATTTTAATGAAAGTATCTTCGAGCAAAAGGGAAGAATGATTTAACACAAGATAAGAACAATTTAAAATATCTAGAATAAATAAAAAATAAGCTATACAAGGATATGCTAGGCGTAACTGTGTTTATATATATATATATATATATATATATATATATATATATATATATATATATATATATACGTACTTGTAGATGTGATATTTTTCTATCTAGGTATATAACCTTATACTTACTTGTGTATCAATATAGGACACGCACAGACACAAACATGCACACCACCTACATTCAATATCACCCACGTGAATATACAGTTATCATTGTAGGAAAGGGAATCGGCTACCCGAGTTCAAATGCTGGACAAGGAATGGTATGAATCCAACTATTTTCCCTTTAGATATGGGTAAATAGTAGATGGTCCCTTTAACCTTGTTATCGCAACCGGTCTTGGAGAAAGAAAAATCTTAAATCAAATGACTTAAAATTGACTTTATGTCACTTCCTGCGCATAGCATTGGGATTGAGTAAACAATATTACTCATAAATAAGTACTTCCCTAGTAATGTTGTTTTTGTTGTTGTTTTTTCATATAAAAACTTAATTTTCTTCTAAACTAAAGATAGCGGGATTTTATCATTTCTATTGGAATATTATACAACCAGTCGGTAAAGCGTCAAACTAGGAACCACAAGATTCAGAGTTAGATTCCGACCATCGCCAATTCAGCGTATGAGTAGCACAGGGATCTGTGCGGTAAAGGGAGGAGCTGATGGTAGGTGTGGCTCTCACATCAGACGCTGAAAACAATCTCCTTGGTCTTGCACTAATGAAAAGGAGATAGACACTCTCGCTGTCTGGCTGATACCGATTTTAGGCTACCCAACGACTATTACCAAACTATACAGTACTGAAAATCCGTAACAAACATATATGTAGGAGACCAAAAATAAGTACACTTTTATATATATTCATACAATTTTTTTTTAAATTACAGAAGTGTTGCTATTATATTTTGGTTAGGGATTTTCAATCCAGTAGAGTTTGATAATAAATAGCACCTAATTATGTCTGTTTTGGGTATATAATGCTCCAGTCGAAAACATAAATTCCTGGTAAAAAAAATCAAAAGTTGTTTCTTAAAAAGAAAAAAAAACTTTTGATTTTTAAAAAAAAAGGCTGTTAGGGGGTTAGTTATTTAAATGAAATCGGCTACCCGAGTTTAAATTCTGGACAAGGCTGTTTACGTTTCACTTTGGGCAAATACCCTCGGAAAAAGTATGAATCCATCTGTTTTCTCCTCTCTGCTTTTCGATAACCAATAGGTAACAGTGGGTTCTTTAGCTTTGGTTAGGCAACCGGTCTAGGAAAAAGAACATTGAGTTTAATACAGCTTTATTCAGCTTAAAATTGACCTTATGTCAAATCCTGCCCGTGGCGGAGGGGTTGGATAAATACATACTTTGTCAAAAAAGCAAAGTTTGAAGAGAAAAATAGGTCTTTTTCATTTACCTTAAGCGTAGACAACTGGGAAATAACACTCTGCCCAGGAACAAGAAAAAGTTGGTTTTTTTTATGTTACATAGTCAGAGTCCGTGAAACAATCTAAAGAAATAGAAAGAGACCTTGCAAACTGGAAAACAATTTAAATATTGAAACCGTTCTGACCACTACACTATTAAGATCGGCTAGAATACCGAGAAGAGTCCTGGTGAACTGTGGAAACTTGCTGTCATTTGAACTCTAGTAAAGGCCACCGGCTAGTAATTGTGCGAAACCCCATGAAGAATATATTATGATAATCAGGGGTGGATAGTGTCACCGGTATAACAGGCAAAATCCCGGTTAGCCGGTGAGTTTATGGGTCGATACGTCTGTACGCTAATAATCGTATTTGCCTCTCGTTTCCTTTCCATATGTATTATATTAATAGGTCGATTTTAGGTATTTCCCTAAGCCACTTTGGCTCCTAATCAACTATTCATGATGACTATAATAATAATAAATGCAGTAAACTCGCACAAAGAGAGTACAAGATTAGACTCGACTGGGTGGGAAAGGTGATTCACTGGGAACTGTGCAAGAAATTCAATTTTCACCATTCAACTAAATGGTATATGCACAAACCTTAATCTGTCCTGGAGAATGAGACGCACAAAATTCTTTGGGACTTTGAGGTACAGACGGATCACCTAATCCCGGCCAGGAGACCAGATCTAGTTTTGATAGACAAGAAGGGGAAGACTTGTCATCTCGTGGACTTTGCTGTCCCGGCCGATCACAGAGTAAAAATAAAATAGAGCGAAAAGATCGACAAATACTTGGACCTTGCCAGAGAACTGAGAAAACTGTGGAACATGAGAGTGAAGGTCGTACCAATTGTAATTGGGGACCTTGGAACAATCCCCAAGGGGTTGGAAAAGAGTCTGGATAAATTGAAAATCAGAGAAAGAATCGAGACCATCCAGACTACAGCATTATTTAGATCGGCTGGAATACTCAGAAGACTCCTGGAGACCTGTGGAGACTTGCTGTCACTCAACCTCCAGTGAACCACCGGCTTCTGCAGGTGTGAAAAGCTCGAATGGAGTGAAATAATAATA
>CM042154.1:41882056-41892056 GCA_023376005.1 Doryteuthis pealeii | reverse complement strand
TGTTTATTTCACCGGCGATTAAATTTATTTATTTATTTTAAAATATTTCTGTAGTGAGAACATTTATGGATATCTTTTCTTTGATTTAAATTTTCCCTCTTAATTAATTTTATAAAATTGCCATTTAATTTACTCCGACGTAGCCAATAATGTTTCCGTTTTAAAAGATAATTGCCGGGAGAAATCAATTCTGTTGAAAGCAATAAATTGTAATTAAAACAAACAGATAATTTATATCTGGAAAAATAAAATGGAAATATTGGTTTGTTTGGATCAGTTTTATTATTAAATTTGATTGCTATTTGCCTGGCTCTTTTATTTCATTTTGTTTATCTATCGCAAAATATTGAACACATAGCGTAGTGGATGAAGGCACTGGTTTAAGACAGTTTTAAGTGACAGTTCTAAGCGACAGTTATCTCTAGGCTGTAGGTTCAATCCTGGTTAATGGCAACAATAACATAGAATAATAATTAACACAGCTTAACACCTGTACCCCAGCTATGGTTAGCGGAATGAGAACAGGATACCTCCGTGGGCTAAATAAAGGGTTAGGTTCAAAGTTCCTGATGGCTTCCGATTACAACAAGAAGGTTCCCGAGTTCGAAAAGAAGGTTCCCGAATTCGAGAAGGCTCCCGAGTCCGACAAGAAATATCTGAAGAAGTCCGGGGGGCACATCGGCCGAAACGTTGTACAATATGAAATGAGGACAATAGTCCGAATAATCCTAATAATATTAACTATCGCAACCTCTCAGGACTGTTATTCGACACCAAGAAAGTAAGAAAACAACATGCACAGGAAATAATTTTACTAACGGAGCTACGGAGAGCCGCTTGGTTTTAATGGCATTTCAATATATTTAGGGTTATTTTATGCCTAGAGGTTAGAGAATCGTGTACATTGTACTTTTATATTTACATATCATGTGTAGTTGTTACTTAAAAGGTTTTTGCACAGTTTTTTGATACCAAGTATCAATAAAATAATTTACTCACAGTTTCACGTATTCCCATCAATTACTAATAATCATATGGATTCAAAAATTATTTTTAACAGCATGACAGCCCGTCTAGGGTTACTTTATGCCGAGAGATTAAGCAATCGCAATCATTGAACATTCATATTTACATCTATTATTATATTATGTTTTGTAAGGGTTTTTTGTGTGTGATCTTTCACTCGAGTCTAAGTGACGCCAAGCTTCCTCATGTCTCCAGGACTCTTCGGAGTATTCAAGCTGATCTTAAAAATGCTGTTGTCTCGATGGTCACGATTCTTCCTCCGATTGTCAATTTCTTCAGTCTTTTTTCCAGATCCCTGGGGACTGTTCCAAGGGCATTAACTACAATTGATATTACTTTCACCCTCAAGTTCCACAGTTTTTTTCAGTTTTCTGGCAAGATCCAAGTGCAAATTTTTCACACCAACACCAAGAACTGGTGTTTTGGTTTTAGTTTTCTTCCTGAAGTCTGAGTGCCAGCAAATCCCCAAAAGTCTCCATGACTCTTCTAAGTATTCTGGATGATCTCGGTTGTTTCTCTGTTCTCCATTCTCGTTTCCAAGTCTTTGGCGACCGTTTCAAAAGCAGTTGGTATCAACGTCACCTTCCTGTTCCACAGGTTTTTCAACTTTCTGGCAAGACCCTCGTATTTCTTTTATGTTTTCGCTTTCTTTTATTTTATTCTATGGTCCACTGGAATGGCAAAGTGCACTAGATGATAAGTTCTTTTTTCTTGTTAATGAACACTATACGTGTGGTCATCTTATCAGAATTGGGTGATCTGTCTGTACCTCAAAATCTTAAAGAATTTTGTGTCTGATTTTCTAAGGCAGAGTCAATATTATTATTATTATTATTTATTATTATTATTATTATTATTATTATTATTATCATGTGAGTTTTTCACGCCAGCGTTAGCTGATGGTGACAACAACTCAGTCACCAGGACCCTTCTGAGTATTCAAGCCGATTGCAGCAATGTAGTAGTCTGGATGGTCTCAATTCTTCCCCTGATTTCTAGATCCTCCAGTATTTTATTATCTCCTCTGTTCTCCAGAACCCTTCTGAGTATTCAAGCTGATCTTAATAATCCTATTGTCTGGGTGGTCTTAATTGTTCCTACCTATTTTGAATTCCTCTAGTCTTTTTTTCTAAACTTTGGGGACCGTTCCAAGCGCACTAGTTACCATAGGTACCACTTTCACTCCCATATTCCACAGTTTTTTTTTTGTTTTTTTTTTTCAATTTTCTGGCAATGTCCGGGTATTTGTCTATCATTTTGTTTTCTTTCATCTTCACGCTGTTATCTACCAGTTTACAAGTTTTCTTTTTCTTGTAAATCAATACTAGGTCTAGTCTTTATCGCAAAGTCCGTCTTTATCTCAAAGTTCTAAATAAATATTTGTGTTTCATTCTCAAGAACAGATTCTGGTTTATGCAAATACCATTTTGTTGTATGGTTAAAATTTAGTTTCTTGCACAATTCCCAGTGGATCACATTTCCCACCCAGTCGTGCCTATCCTTGTATTCTCGTTATGTTAGTTTGCTACTTTCACTTAATATATGGTTGGTCGTCTCATCTCACACACCCTACATTTGCTGTTCTGTTGTGTCATATCTATTATTGCTTTGATATAAATCATGTGTTGCAACTGCTATTAATGGCTGGTGTAATTAATATTTCCTTACTCATTTTTGTGTATTCTTTGAATCCTTGGATTGTGGCATCAACGCAATCCTCAATGGTGGTGAGATCTCTTCCACCTTCTTTTCTTGATACATGTAGTCTGTCTTTATCATCTCTCGGGTGTAATACCTTGTGCATTGTCATTCATTTTCTTGTCTTTTGGTGTATTTGTCGGAGTCCCTCTCATGTTCATGTGTATTTATGGTCCAGTGTATTTATTCCGTTGATGAGATTCAGGTGCAAAGTTTGGTTTCTAAAAGTTTTATTGTTCTTCTGAGGAATTATTATTATTATTATTATTATTATTATATTTATTATTATTGACTTTTTCATACCTGCCGTAGCCGGTGATTTACTGGAGGCTGAGTGACAGCAAGTCTCATCAGATCTCCAGGACTCTTCTGAGTATTCTAGCCGATCCCAACAGTGCTGTAGTTTGAATGGTCTGTCTTCTTCCTATGATTTCCAATTCATCCAAATTCTTTTCCAGAGCTTTGGGGACCGTTCCAAAGGCACTAATTACAATTGGTACAACCTTCACCTTTATTATTATTATTATTATTATTATTATTATTATTATTATTATTATTATTCGGGGTTGCCTTCATCAGCCATTGAGTACAACTATTGTGTTCTAGTCATCTGGCGGTGAAGGTTCAGATCTGGGGAATGCAGAATAAACTCTTCATTGCCATTTCTGTAAGTTCCACTCTGACCCAGAGTGGTAGTACCTGTCCCATCTATAAATCAAATAGAACTAAATTGATATATCATCTCTAAGGACGTTGATATTTTGTCATCAATTAATATTAATGTCATGTTGTTTACAACGATTGTGAACTATATTTGATTCCTTGCATATTATTAGTATTAGAGAGAAATACTTGAAATCATATACATTCAAATTATTTGTATTATACTGGAGTCCTTGAAACCGTATAAATGGGTACAAATTATTTATAATAGATAAGGCATATAAATGTAAATTATTAGATGATTTTCATTTCTTTATTACTACTATTATATATATATATATATATATATATATATATATATATATATATATATATATATATGGGAGGGGGCTTGTGTGTTTGCACCACGTGAAACTTGAAGTCATGGACTTCTAGTGTTCATAATTTTAATTTTTTGGGTTCTTATACATGTTTTGTTGTAGCGTTGAGCCCATTTTCTTGCGATTTTTTCTCATTTGCATATATATATATATATATATATATATATTATATATATATATATATATATATACGGACAGACAAACAAACAGACATAGATAGATAGATAGATAGATAGATAGATAGATAGATAGAAATACTGACATAGATAGATAGAAAGAAACACAGACATAGAAAGAAATAATGAATGAAAGAAAGACTGGCATAGATAGATAGATAGATAGATAGATAGATAGAGATAGATAACCGACATTTATGGCTTAGTGCCACACTCAGGGGGAACACGGCAACCATCAAAGCGTGAATGAAAGAGAATAACGATGATAAAAAAGAAGAAAAAACATAGAAAAAACATAACAATTTTGTATATATTTAATTTTCTTACCTTCTTTCTGGAAAGAAGCTAAATGTTCGACCCGGGTCAAACTGCTATCGTCAAGGCCAACTAATTTCGCGACGACCTTACTGCCATCCAAGGCGCTAGCCGAGGACTCCCTAGGTCCAGACCCCGTACCATACATGTGTTGCTTGTCGAGGACATTGTCCGGAGAGTCCGGATCTCCGACCACAACTCCAGCGGCAGCCGCGGCCGCAGCCACCGCCGCAGCCGCTGCAGCCGCCGAAGAGAAGTCCGTGGGGTGACGATGTTGTTGTTGCTGTTGTTGTTGCTGCTGTTGTTGTTGGGGGTGGTGGTGATGTTGGTGTGGGGGCAAGTGAATGTAGTGTGGGCTTATCGATGCCCCGAATTTGGTGGCTGTTAGTTTGTTACCGTTGTTTAAAGACAGGGGTTATTAGCGCTGTTGCTGCTGCTTGTGTTGCCGGCTAAGATGTCTGAAATAAGAAACGACGGGCGGGTGATGCTCGGTAAATTGGTCGACATTGTGTTTCCCGGAGTGGAAGCTGTCGACGACTTGGTGTTTGTAGTTAAAGAAATTGGTGATGTTGTCGACGTAGGGCTAGAAATTGTTGTGTTACTACCACCACCACCATTATTGTTATTACTATTATTATTATTACTATTGTTATTATTGTTATTAGTATTACTATTAATAGCCCCACTGTTTGTACATTTCTTATTTAAGTTACCGTTATTGCTGTTTTTATTGCTACTGAGGTTTGTTTGCGTGGTCGGTGATGCTAAGTTATTAACGGCGGCCGGGCTGTGAACTGGTGAATAGTTACCACTAACCACAATAGGTGGACTGTCCGTACATGGTAACACTGCTGTCCGATGGTGGTGGTGATGATGATGATGGTGGTGGTGGTGTGCATGGTGTGAGTGACCACCGACGGGCAGTCCCACCCCAACCCCATTACTACTACTGCTACTACTATTACTACTGTCACTGTTATTGTTATTGTTGTTGCTGTTGCTTGCTGATGTCGGCGTGGCTAGTTGCCCTGCACCCATGTCGACCGGCGAAAAAACTTTCACCACCATACCCGTGGGGCGATCGTCATCTGAACAGACGCTGACATTGTCCGAGTCTTTGCCGTCCATGTCTTTGCTTGAATGGTCAGAAAATGTGGATTCGTCCAGCGATTGAGAGGGAAGAGGAAGAGTCGGGATGGGAACTGCAAGTCGTAAGGTTGTGTTTCCAGGTGTGTCCATTTTGGCGACCCTATGTGTGTCTGTCTCCCTGTCTGTCTGCGTGTGTATGTGTGTGAATCAGGTCTTTGGCCAGCCAACAGCCAGCTCGCTGTCAGGCTGAACGTCGGCAAGATCTGAGATATCCAGTTGTGAGAATTCCGTCTTCCGGGATTAGGAAAGGATAGTTTTTCTTCAGGCTAGAAATGACAGAAAAAGAAGAAAAAAGAATACTGTAATCATTTATATATTTAGAAAGAATTATGGTCAGGAAATATTTCTACCTACCGAAGAGCGTGAAACTCCGAGTAGCGATTTTAATAGTTTATGTTAAATAATAGTAGCTTAGTACAAATCCAAATGGAAGAGAGTCTACTTAATATGTAAATTAAGAATCTGAAATATTGGAGTTTTGAGCAAAGGCCATTGGCATCAACAACAAAAAAAAAAGAAAAAAAAAAAGAAAAAAGGTACCACAGTCAACAAGCAAACTATTTTATACCGTATATACTTGAATAAGGAACGACTTCGTGTAATGAACGACCGCTAATTTTTTACCACAAAAAGCTATTTTATCATATATAGTGTGTAATGAACGATTCCTAAATTATGGCTAGGCTAGCCAACAATGATATTCCTTCAACATCCCGAGATAAAAAGAAAAAAATCCCCTTATCTATACTTTCAAAACTAGCGTAGCACACTCATAATCAATTCAATACCGTAAATAAACAATGTAGTCTAGACCTTAATGTAGCTCACCGTGCTTACTTCAAGATTCCAAACATGCTAAAAATACCATCACTGATGCATAACTACTTTATTACGGTAAAAGCTATACAACCCCCTCTGTTTTCCGTTGCTGAAGATGAGACGTCAACAGTAACACACCGGTAAATACAGAGCTACTGTTTACATTCGTCGAATTTGGTTGACGTCCCATCGTGGTGTAAGGGTGAGCAAATTAGTCTCGCAGACTCATTATTACTGAATTGCGAGTTCGATCCTCGCTGGATTCCCCATACTTGTGACCTTGTGTGTGTGTATGTGTGTGTGTGTGTGTCTACTTACTGTAGAGATTTATTCATTTTAGATTTTAACTTGCTCTACTGGTCAGTATTTGAGCACTTTTTTGATTTATGAGAAAACTTCTTTTGAACGATTTCTTGATATCATATATATATATATATATATATATATATATATATATATATATATATATATATATAATTTTCAAAGAAAGAAAAACTTAACAAACCGTCATCTTGTTATAATTTTATTTCGACCAGAAACTTTTAAAAGTATAACAGGATGACGGTTTGTTAAGTTTTTATTTCTTTAAAAGTTAGATATTGCTATGTATATAATTAATTTATTAGTTATAATACATTGAGCTCTCCTAGGGACCTATATAAAAATCCTTGTATGAATATATATATGTTTGCACCTACAAGAGCATACAGTATGGTTGTAGAATGAGATTTCGATGATCCCAAATAGAATCATTCCTTACTTACCAGTCATTTGGATTACCTTACACACACACACACACACACACACACACACACATATATATATATATATATATATTTCCGGTAGTTAGGATCTTTCCATGTGTGGTTTAACCAAGCTGATGCGGGTCGACCGTGAGGAGAGCTCAATGTGCCTAGTGCCAGTGAATGGAAGGACAGAGCGAGATATTCAATAAATGAAGGAAAAAACTTTAAAATTGTTTTATTACAACAATTTATTTCAACCGTATTACTACGTCATCTTCAGGTAATCGTAAGAGTCGTGTTCTTGTGACTACCTGAAGATGCCGTAGTAATACGGTTGAAATAAATTATTGTAATGAAACAAGTTTAAAGTTTTTTCCTTCATTTATTATATATATATATATATATATATATATATATATATATATATATATATATATATATATATATATACAAGTACCCAGAAACAGATAGATAGATAGATAGATAGATAAATAAAAACGAAAACAAACGCGTTTTCAAATTGATAACAAATCATCTCCGATGAACGGATCATATAATCTCTTCTCTGCACTATTTCTTTTTTTTTTAATACCCTGTAGGGTGGCGAAAGCTGCTGGGTAGCCCTAGGAAATGGCAGTCCTGCCTTAGCTACCGAAACTGTGTTATCACTCCTAGTTGGCAGCTGATGAGGGCAGGGTATCGCACGTGCTATCACACGTTGTATGACAAAAATTCGTATATATATATATATATATATATATATATATATATATATACAAGTACCCAGAAACAGACAGACAGATAGATAGATTGATAGATAGATATGCTGCTACAATAATAGAATAACATCCTTGTTATTATTGATTAATAATTATTGATAATATTCTTGTCATTTTTAGGGTTATTTTGTTAGGATAAATAGAATAAATTGTTCGTTATTTAATTATATCTTAAATTAATTCAATTTCTGTCGCATTATTGTCATTTACAACCTAATTTCTTCGCCTTTTTGTTCTTATTTTTGTCCATGACAGATAACATCTAATGAAGAAAAAAAGGAAAGAAAAATTAAACATTTCGTCTGGCCAATATGGGACCAATACATACTTCGTCTTTCATTTATCTATTTATATACCTGAAACTAATCACATTTAAGGGTCTGGACAAGCACTTATCGATTAAGTCTATTTATATAGAACAGTGTATTTATTCTCCGTGTATGCAACAACTCTAAACATCTTAATTTTTCGCTATCACTTATTCTTCAACCTATCATTTCCTTTGATTCGTATAATCCAACACCTTTCCAAAGAGAGATTCATTATTTCCAAATTCCACCCATCTTCTTGTGTGATGAAAGAAAACGAAAAGATAGACAAATACCTAGGCCTCTCTAGAGAATTGAAAAAAAAACTGTGGAATATGAGAGCGAAAGTGATATCAATAGTAGTTGGGGAATTATTATTATTATTAGTAGTAGTAGTAGTAGTAGTAGTAGTAGTAGTAGTAGCAGTTTTTCACACCAGCGTTAGCTGATGGTCTTTCACTGGAATTTGGGTGAAAACATGTCTTCTCAGGTCTCCGGGACTCTCCTGAGTATTCCAGCTGATTTCAACAATACTGTTGTCTGGATGGCCTCAATTCTTCCTCTGATTTCCAGTTGCTCATGTCTTTTTTCTAAGCTTTTGTGGGCCGTTCCTAGTGCGCCAACTACTATTGGTATCACTTTCACCCTCATATTCCACTGTTTTTTCAATTCTCTTGTAAGGTCTTGATATTTGTCCATCTTTTCATTTTCTTTCATCTTCACCGTGTGATCAGCTGGAACTTCAAAATCTACCGGTTGACAAAGTTCCCTTCTGTTGTTGTTGTTGTTGTTGTTAATCAATACTAGGTCTGATCTGCTAGCTGGAATAAGGTGATCGTCTTTATCTCAAAGTCCCAGTTATTATTATTATTATTATTATTATTATTATTATTATTATTATTATTATTAATAATAATAATAATAATAATAATAATAATAATAATAATAATAATAAGCCTTTGAGTTAACCCTGAGTTTTTCACACCTGTTTTCACATGTGTTTTTTTAATGAAGTTCAAGTGACAGCAAGTATCCCCAGGTCTCTAGGACTCTTCTGAGTTTTCTAGCTGATTTATTATTATCTTACTCCTTGCGAATTTATTATACCAATTTTAACAGTTGTTGTTTTTTTTGTGTAAGTGTATGTGTCAGTGTCAACAAGTCTCTTCAGGGATCTTCCAAGTATTCTAGCTGATTTTACATTGCTGTGGTCTCGATGTTTTCGTTTCTTCCTCTGATCTCCATTCTCTTTTCCCGGTCGTTGGATCAGCCCCAAGGGCACCAACTGCAATTGCTTCATGTTCCACATGTTTTTCAGCTCTCTGGAAAGATCTAGGTTTCCTTTTCTTAACCATGTCCAAGTTTTCCCATGTGCAACCTCCCCAATTTGTCGTTTAAAGTATCTATATAATTGTTATCCTCACATTTTTTTCTTGTTTTTGTTGTTTTTCTGATGGTCCATATGTTGCATCTGCTGTTATTGGCTGCCATAAGTAATCTTTCTTTGCTCTTCTAATCCTTGGATTGTGATATCTACGCAATCCTCTATGTTGGCAAGACCTCTTCCATCTTCCTTTCTTGATACACATAGCCTATCTCTATCATCTCTAGGGTGTAAAACCCTGTGCATTGTTATTATTTTTCTATCTCTTTGGTCAATCCGTCCAAGTTTTTATTATTATTACTAGTACAAAATAAAAAAACAACCCCGGGCGATGTAAAAATAGATTTTTGAAACATATTGCCTGAGGGGTGGGAGTAAAAAATTCAATGTCAGAGAGCTTGTACCCTAAGTAAGTAAAATCATCAAATTCATTAAAGGATTAAAAAATAAAACAATTTGAAATGTAAACTTTAAATATGTTTTAAAATAGATTAAACTATATATAGATATATAATACGAATCATGTATTTATAAAAACTTGTTTTAAAAAAAAATGA
>CM042154.1:41872056-41874556 GCA_023376005.1 Doryteuthis pealeii | reverse complement strand
TGTACATGAACAAACGCCTGGCCGAAACACGTGTTGGTAACACATTAAATCAATTTTATCAATTCAACATTTTCTTTCCTTTATTTATTTATCCTTTCAACATATTGTTGGATTCATTTCCATTTTCAACTTACACACACACACACACACACACACACACACAAGTCCTTGATATAGAAGTCTTTAATGATAGTAGAAATTTTTTTAAAGAAAAGAAAAAATTCTCTATTTAAATCTCTATAAGGCCATAAAAATCTGAGACAGCAGATTCCTAGGGAGAAAAAACTTAAATTGATAAATGCGTAGTCGTTGGGGTTTAGAATATGTTGACTGTATCTGATGAAGAAAATTCAGTTCTTGAGATCTTGGTAGAATTGATCTATTTGAAAATCATAAGTCTTAGATACTTGGAACTATATAACTCTGTGCAAGTTATTTGTATTGAATTTTATATATATATATATATATATATATATATATATATATATGTGTGTGTGTGTGTGTATATTTATGTATGTATTGTTACTCGAAGCTAAAATAGTTTATAAATTCTTATGTTAGAAATCAACAATCAAATCAAATTCTCTAAAAGAATATATATTCATCTAAACATATATAAAGGGCAGTTTGTGTATATGTATGTCCGGGGAAAACTATCAAAATAAAACAATTAATGACAAAGTAAATATATATACACATTCACTATCACCAGATCTTGGTTTTTTAACAAAAATAATGAAGATTTGGTTTATATTCATGAAGATAATAAAAATATAAATTAAAATGATAACAGCATGGAATTGTTTTTGCATTTAATATTTTAAATAGTAGAGATTATTTTTTCTTTTCAGAGTGCCTGGATCAATGCAAGGTCTTTATTGCAGGGATTTTAATGGGGCATCTTGCGAGGATCCAATAATAGTGGATCTGCGAGACTAACTTTTTACCTCTCCCTCTACCCAGGTGACGTCGAGTAGCCCCTTCTAGATATATATTTCTACTATATTTCTACTTTATAAATAGTATAGTTAAAATTGAATCAAATGACCCCTAAAGAGTTCTAATGCTACTAAACAGACAAAACTAAAACACACACACACACACACACACACACACACATATATATATATATATATATATATATATATATATATATATATATGAATGGAAGTGAATCCGACAGTGTGATAAATGTTTTAGAAAATCATGTGTTTGTTTTCTAAACATTTATTTCACACACACACACACACTTCTTTGCTAATCCACGAAGCAAATAAATTTACTTCTGGTTAATAAAAATCGATTTAAAAAGTGCTCAATAAAAAGAGCTAAATATACTTTTTTTAAAAGCGAATGTTATAAAATATTCCAACTGCAGTTTCTTGCCGTAGCAATTCTTCAGGAATTCCCTGAAGAATTGCTACGGCAAGAAACTGCAGTTGGAATATTTTATAACATTCGCTTCTAAAAAAACGTACATATATATATATTATATATATATATATATATATATATATATATATATATATATATATATATATATATATATACACACTTCATAAGCAGGTAAAGCAGGAATGAATTTTTAAGGTGAGTTTTCTCTTAAACTAGTTGCCATACCAAGGTTAAAGATCCCTGTCTCTTAAAATATTTTTCCCATAGTTACAGGGAGAGTAGTTAGATTCATAACTATGTAAAAGGTTATTAGCGCTATGTGATATGCAAACAGCCTCATCCTGGATTTTAACTCGAGTCATCGTGTCCATTTCATACAACGATAACCATTATATACGATCATTTCCATATATGTATTTCGAATCACACATAAAACATATAAATACATATATGTATATATATATATATATATTAAATTAATACTCACACACACACATATCTATCCATCTATCTATCTATCTATCTCTCTCTCTCTCTCTCTATATATATATATATATATATATATATATATATATATATATATATATATATATAGTAGTTTCAGTTAAATACGAATGTTTATCACGGAAGTTTTATTGATTGGGCTAATCGCTAAATAAAACTGTGGATGACGAATCCGCGGATAGAGAGAACCTACTTTTATTCTAGAATACATCCTTTTCTTTCTCCGAACTAATCTGTAATTATTGTAACCTCCCTCTTAAGCTTGGGCGTTTTTGTTACAACAATTCATTTTATTGTGCGATATTTAACCGTTTCAACTTTTATCCGTAGGATATGATTAGATAATATGCTACTGTTGTATTTTCACTTGGTAAAGTTGATGTTACGCTTATAGATTCTATTTTTCCAATTCATTTCAGCGGCACCGATGTATATCCTTTGATTTTTACTAATAACCTCTTTTTATATATATAATAAAGAATTATATATATATATATTATATATATATATATATATATATATATATACTAGCAAATATATGCATAAGTATTTAAGTTTTAATATAATAAAATATATAAATGAATAAGAATGCAGATAAAAA
>CM042154.1:41867056-41869556 GCA_023376005.1 Doryteuthis pealeii | reverse complement strand
TAGCCCTTAAGTTAATCCGCCAACATCTAATAACCAAGATAACGATTGCTTCTCCATCAGCAACGGCAACTCATTTCTCGGGTAACAAGTATCACTTTCCGGTACTTTAAATAAAATTGCACCAGTCAGGAAGAAAATTAACTACGGTTAACCATGCATGTATGTACACAAAACTATTAAGGTTTTAAATGTAACATATTTGGATTTAATAAGGATATGAATACGAAACTTAAAAAAATGACCTGATATTGGGGAGAGCTATGAATGCAGGGCGAAAGCCCTTCGCCTGACATTCGTCGTGTGGGCCCGTTTATTCATTTATTTAATTATTTATTTATCTTTAAGTGGCTGCTCAACATGAAGTGCGTCTTATAAGCCCAGGTGTTTTATAAGACCATGCATCTTATAAGCCGTCAAATACTGTATACAGTGGTACCTTGATTTATGAGTGCCTCAACTTACGAGTTTTCCGAGTTACGAACTGTCAATCGGTTGATTTTTTGCTTTGTGTCGAGTGCTAAAATTTGAGGTACGAGCAAGCTTCAGGTACGCTTATGTTAAGAAGTTCAATCAAATTATTTAAGTTTCCAAATTTATTACGCCATTATTCATTATTCATTATATTCTATCTTATATAATTCAGTGCTATTTTTCTTATTTGAAAAATGTAACAAAAAATTAGTTTTTTTTTTTTTTTTTTTTTTGGGGGGGGGTACTGGAACAGATTAATGGCATTCCAGTTTATTTCAATGTGGAAAATCGATTTGATATACGAGGAAGCTGTGTTACAAGCGAAACGAATTAAACTCGTAAGTCAAGGTACCACTGTACATTTCAATATTACTAAAGTGAGTTCGATCCTTATTGTGTTGCTTATAGTTACATTTGTTATGGCAAAACTTTAATTTAGTAAAAAACTGGATTTATTTTATATACACACACCTGTGTGTGTGTGTGTGTGTGTGTGTATGTGTGTGTGTGTGTGTGTGTGTACATTAGGGTAGGTCGATTTTTCACTTTTAAAAAATATCAAATTGCATATCTTAAAACGTGGGAATTTTCATTCATTTCGTTTCATGGACTTTGATTTCAGTTTTTATAGCATTCCACTGCAAACTTACTTAAAAACATGGACCCACTCGGCAATACACACTAGGGTAGGGCAATTTTTCACTTTTTAAATATCAAATTGTCCATCTATGCAAAAGTTGTGTGTTAGTATACTGAATACTGATAGCAAAAATTAGATCTTTTCCTTATACCATTGCTTGAGGAAATAGCATCAAAGATCATCTACTAAAATGCACTAAAAATCCTCGTTTTTTAAAGGCTAAATTTTGCGAAAATGGGGATTTTTAATGCATTTTAGTAGACAATATTTGATGCTATTTCCTCACATAATGGTGCAAGTAAAAGATCTAATTTTTTTATATCAGTATTCAGTACACTAACACACAACTGTCGCATAGATGGATAATTTGATATTTTATAAAAGTGAAAAATCGACCTACCCTAGTGTACATTGGCGAGTGGGTCCATGGTTAAAGTAATCTTGCAAGTGGAATGCCATAAAAACTGAAATCAAAGCCCATGAAACGAAACGAATGAAAATTCCCGCATTTTAACCGGTCCCATTTAAGCCCGTCCTTCATTTTCACTTGATCATCACACAAGAAAAGCTGGTAATAAATTACAATTACGTGTAAAAAACTGGGCAACAAATTTGATGAGGGTCGGTGTGTGTTGGGGGGGGGGTGCTTAGAGCACTGTCTTGATTTTCTTTTGTCGTCATCGTCGCTTGCCGACGACGACATTTTACTTTGCAAATTCCGTGAATGCTCACACGACGTAAATTAACAAACAGGTGAGCTGTCGGAATCAACGACCCCTCGGTTGACAGATTGAGTGACATTAGAGACTTTAACAATGTTCCAAAATATGGATTCATATACAAACTGACACACACACACACACACACACACACACACACACACACACATACATGCATACATACATACATACATACAAATATATAAATAAATAAATAAAAATAAAATAAATAAATCCACCATTCAAACTAACAAACTAACAAACAAGCCCGCACATACAAAGGTGTTTCGAAAAGTTCGTCGCCCGACCAGGTAAACACTGACCGTCAAACATTAAATGCTATTCCACATTTCTATCCAACGCCCTAGGTGTGTGTGTGTGTGCGTGGGGCTTCGTGTATTCTAATGATTAGTTAGCTAGGCTAGCAGATCAAGGATGATTAATTCGATTCTTACTATTTAGATCAAAACATCTCGGCCGATATGGATTCCGGGCTTCCAACTCATTTTTAAAATTTTGCAGGTGTAATGCCTACCTTATTCAGCAAATAGTCCTGACTAGCAAGGTCTTATTCTCTCTTTCTCTCTCTAATCACCTATCTATTTATCTATCAATTTATCTATCTGTATATATGTGTGTGTTTGTGTGTGTGTGTTTTTTATTGAAAAAA
>CM042154.1:41857056-41862056 GCA_023376005.1 Doryteuthis pealeii | reverse complement strand
ATATATAATATATATGTTATTTTTTGTGTGTGTGTTTGTATATTATATATATATATATATTAATATATATATATATATATATATTATGTGTGTGTGTGTGTGTGTGTGTGTGTGTGTGTGTGTGTGTGTGTTCAATCGCGTTAGATTTGATACAAGGTTACATGCATAGGGCACTAAATGAGGATCAAAATCTTTTGTTCAGATCGATTCAAATTCACACACACAACACACACACACACACACAACACAACACAAAAATATATATATATATATATATAATGATACATACATATGTGTGTATGTATAATATTGTATATATTATATATATGTATATAATATGTATATATATATGTATTATATATATATATATAAGTATACATACGTATGTATGTGTGTGCTGGTGTGCCTGTCATATAGTCGTATTCATAGATACAGATAGACTATATATATATATATATATATATATATATATATATATATATAGTATATATATATAATATTCATGCATATATGCATAATACAAAGAAGGAAGATATTGGTTATTATTCATATATAATCCATCAATTAAAAAAAATAATAATTATAATGGAATGTATAAGTACATCAGTTTATTCAAGTGTTTTTCATTAAAATCTCTGTGTTGTGTGTGTGTTGTGTGTGTGTGTGTGTGTTGTGTGTGCGTGGCGTGTGTGTGATTTGCGCACGCGCGTGTGTGTGTATAGTTGCATGTCTGTCTTTTTCTCTATCTTGTCTGTCTATATCTATGTGTTTTTGTGTGATCTATAATTTTTGTGTAATTTTGTAACATAGGAACTTGCTATTTTACTTGTACGCTTCACATTTAGATAGATACGTTTTATCAATTATTTGTATTTTAGATCACTAAATACATACGTTATTATTTATTTTTGCGGTTTTGATATTTATTATTCTTAAGAGACATATTATTTTGTGTAGAATATTGTTTGTATTGTCAATATAATTGTTACGAAATGCAATTCAGAAAACAAATATAAAATCTTTACTTCATAAAATTTCTTACAAATTTCAATTATAAAATTATTGTATGCAATCATTGTGTGGAGAATGATCAAGAATATATGTATATATATATATATAATATAATATAAGTAAATATATATATATGTGTGTGTGTGTGGTGTGTGTTGGTGTGTGTGTGTCTGTGTGTGCTGCAAGTGCATGTGTGATTAAAAAATTGAGAATAACAAAAAAACACAAACAATTTAATTCAAATTGATATTTCGTGATGTTAAACGAGCGTGCTCTCTCAGAAATAATTGCGTTTTATCTGTTAGTTACTCAATCTTTAATACACAATTTTGTTGGATTTAATAATCGTATATACTATACTATATATATATAAATATATAATAATATAATATATATATATATTTGTATATGTAAAGTATTAACTTACCGGTGGTATAAGAACGATCGTTGAAGCGCACAATATCCAGAGGTTAAGGTTGAGAAAAAACACAATACAAAGTGGCTCAATACAATGTAGAGCATAAATTTATTTTAAGAATGGAAAGGAGTAAGCCTACTCGAGTTTCATCGATTGATTCTCAGGGTTACTTAAATTATCATTTACGATTAATCTTAGGTGTCTAAACAATGCCCGTATATATATATACCTATATACTATATATTCTGATTTTGAGCTTTAGTTGTTTAATGTGAAATCAGGAAATGAATCCATTAATTTTTTATACTATATTTAACGTTGAATCATTCTAATATTTTAAATTTTCAAACAGTTTTATTTTTTGCGAATTTTTGAAGATTTTTTTTTTTTTTAGAATTTAATATTTAGATATTACATTCTTACGTTGCAAGAAAAGAACCGAACGTTTCATATTACTTTTAAACACAGAAATGCAATGCAAGGAACCAATCCAACAACACTATTCTACAACTCCAGAATAATTTCATCCCATCAAAATTATTATAATTATATTATTATTATTATTATTATTATTATTAATATAATTATTATTATTATTATATTATATTATCTTAATTTCAGGTTTACTTTCGGTTTCCTTACAATCCTTCATCTGCGTCTTTACCTAGGCGGTGAAGGAAGAAGTATTATAGCATTCTATGTATCTATGTTGTTTTTGGTAGACCCCCCCCCCGGTCTGCCTCTTTTGGTATTATTTTTCCACTCACATTTATTATTATTATTAGAGGATGCCGACGGAGCCAAAAGTGTTGATACTGCTCTCATCAGATCTGTGCACGAGAAGGGTGATTGGCCTAAGAAACTAACCTTGTGTTGTATCCGCCTGTGGAAAATATGTTTCGGTTGGAAAGAGATGGTTGTTGGTGACACAAATTCGATACTTTTAAAACTCAGATACACACACACACACACACAATGCGCACACACACCACACCACACACACATATATATAGTATATATATATATCATTATAACACTCACTATATTATATTACATGTATGCACTATACTCACTATATTATTATATATATATATTTATATAATATATATTATATATAATATAAAAGCCAATGGTAATTTGCTGAGCTTGTTAGGTATGTTATGATATTTAAATTTTGAAGTGCAGTACAATTTGCGATAAAAAAAATAACATCTTTTTGTAAAAAATGCCCCCCAAACAATAACATCTTTTGTTTTTATTTTCATACGCATGTATGGCCTTCAAATATTAAATATATCATAATATAATATAATATATAATATATATAATTATATATATATATATATAATATAAGTCAACGACGGAAAATTATTCGTACACCCATCAATTTTTACCTTTATGCGTTCTCAGAATCTATGGCCAGCGTGGTAAAAAGCAATATTTTCAAACCGGTTAGCTATCTCATAGATCACGTTACAGTCCGTTATAAAGAGTTTAAACAGTTTGGAACGGACAGAGAATTTTTCTGGTATGTTAAGGAAACCCAAATGCATGAAAACTGCACGAAAAGTGTTATTGCGAGGTAAAAACCCAAAAGTTATCTTTGAAAACATCACCAAAAGTTTGGATACGATGGATAATCAGCCGTAATATCACCCACGGTGTTTGTTATATTACGAGGGTAGTTCAAAAACGAATGCTATTTTGTTTAGGACAGGTATATTAAAAACACAAGAACAATGTATACATCAAAATTGAACCTGGTCCTTCGTAGATGTGGTAACACTGGCCGCCATCCTGGTTCCAGTTGTAGAAAACTTAAAGTAAACAAGTGATTAAACCAATAAGTCCTTGTGGGATAGTGTCTATTAGGTCCGACGTCCAAGCATGGTCGAGTGTCAATGAGGTTAAGATTTAGAATCAGGGCCTCTTATAAATACACCAACAGCAGCAGGAGGCACTGCCAGTGATTGGATAATAGGAATCTTCGTATCACTGGTAGTTCCAACGAGTCTATATTTAGAAGTGACCGTCTGGCACACACCTTATATATCAAAAGAATTCCAACAGTGGATCACATCCATACTCCTCCATTATTACCATTTCTCTCATAGAAATATTCCACCTTCGAATGAGAGCATGTATCCCTTAATTCTGTTGACTGATCTTTTGAGCCACATTCTTACTACAGATTTTCACTTCCTCGTCACTGGGAATAATAATCAAACCTCTTTCATGGAGCCAAAGAGATGATAGTCTGAAGGCGCTAAATCTGGTGAGTATGGAGGAAGGTAAAGTTGTGCCCCGAATGAGGCGATTTTCTTCCTTTTTCTGTGCTGGTCGAGTATTGTCATGCAGAAAGAGGACATTGTTGATTGGCAGTTGGGTTTTACTCGTCGGATTCTTGCTCTGAGCCTCGTTAAAGTCTCAATGTAGGCCTTCGTTTTTTTAAAAAAACTTCACATGAAATAAAGAAATGGCTTTTTTTTTGACTCACCCTCGTATATAGTTGTATAGAGACTGAACACGACGAACACCTTTTCACAAACCATGTCTGTTTAATTTTGCCAAACCCTTCTTGGACAAAGAAAATTGCTTTTTTTTTTGATGAAACAAATAGTGAGCATTTTGTACATAATGACGTACAGAAGTTTCGACATAGAAAGATGTGTTTTTTCTTCCTGAAGAACTGTTATAGGTGATACACCCTATTGACCAATGGAATGCGCCGACAGGTTATATAGATAACACGACAATGTGGCTTAGCAGTAAGCCAATGCGAGCAAGCCAATACTCTATTGTTGGACGTAGTTTTCCACATCTCTCTATTGTATTTGTCTACTTTCTGTTAATACATTTTTTCTACTTTTTGTTACCCGTCGTTTTGTTCTTATTTGACCCCTTAAAATCTCACAACAAGAACACTGTGCAAAAAAATTAAAACAGAGGCGACTCGATGAGTTTTGGGGATTTGTTTTAGCCAAGGGGTCTGGGAAATTTAATTGCAATAAGTCGAACAATGAAATCTGAAGCCCGTCCTGTCGGCTGGGGCGTTAGAATGCACCGACTGCACCTCTGCAGAGGGGTAAGACTCCCCCAATGGGGCCACCTGTTGGCCGTGGGTGGCGAGCCGTGATGCTTAAGGATAGAGCCCAGGTGGATGAGCAGTTCATGACATGCAATACTCCACTTTGGCCCTATCTTGGGCTAGACGGTCGGTCGGAGAGGCCCCCTCGATCAATCGGCTGGTCACGTCAAGCCCTAGCACCTATATGATTTCCCAACCTATTGCCCTTATGGCAAGCCCCAACCCCTTTTTATCATATGGATGCTAGAAGGCGGTGGCTGCGGGCCTACATGTCCTGGGAATGACGTTAAACTCTATCTGATGGTGAGGTTCCAGTTTTGGAGGTTTGGGGAATGTGGAGCACCCCTTCATCACCATTGCTCCCTGGTACACTCTGACCCGGAGTGGTAGTACCTGTTAGGGTCCCATCTATGGGTTAAATAGAAAAATGTATTTATAAAAAAAATTGTATTATCCATTAAGAATTGATTTATTTCAAAACTT